>PVLD010001770.1:0-188325 GCA_004027595.1 Dinomys branickii | reverse complement strand
AAAAAAAAAAAGAAGTGGTTTTATCTTCACACACACACACACACACACACACACACACACACATGTACTCTCATATATTTATATGCCAGATTGTCTATTCTTCACAAGTTAAATGAGTACTCTTTTATGACTAGTACAAGATGATCTTTGTGACTTTGTAATATTTCAAGTCTAATTTTGGGCTGCTTTCCTGCTCTGTGATACCATTATTTTACTCTATCGCTGAATAGGCCTAAATACATATTCTGTTATCATGGGTTATTAATCGTAATTCTAATTAGAAATTTGGGTATGTCATTTGCAAAGACATTTCATTTCTTTTCAGAGAGTTTTTTTGCATTTATCAATTACTTCTGTCTTCTATGCAGAAAAATTTCCACTTCTTAATAACTTTATTATATTAGATGCATAAAGGCATTTTACGAAATTCAACATGTATTCTAGAAAAAGCTATCAATAAACTAGTCATAGACGGGAACTTCAACTTGGTACAAGTCATCTGTGAAAGAAAAAAAAAGAAATTAATGATGATCCTTTCCTGTAAGGCCAGGAATGAGGCAATGCTTTTAACTCTTGGGACATGTTTACCTACCTTCTATAGGTTCTAGTCAGGGCAATGTAAAAAATAAAATAAATAAAAATAAGTAAATAAATAAATAAATGATGTCCAGATTGTACTGAAAAATTAATTTAGTTGTTTTTTAAAAAAGGATATGATTTTTCATGTCAAAAACTAAAATCATAAATAGATAGCAGAACTAGTACATTAATTTATCAATGCTGTGAGATACAAGATCAAAGAATAAAGATTAAAATCAAATTTACCTTTATATATTAGCATAAATGCTGAAAATGAGACTAAGGAAGTTCCTCCTTTTGGATTGGCACTAAAAAATAAAATGCTTAGAACTAAATTTATAGTAAATGTAAGATTTATATACAGAAAGCTGCCAAATGATGTTAAAGAGGACAAAGAAAGAACAGTTAATACATTTCCTGTGTTAGGAGACTCATTATTTATAAGATAACATTTCTTTCCAAATCCATCTACAGGTTTAACTCGCCCCCTAAAAAATTAGCAGCAGACGCTATGGTAGAAAGTTACAAAGTAATCTTAAAATTGGTTTAGAAATAGGACCTAGAGCAGTGAAAATAATTCTGAATAAGTAGAACCTTGGAAGACCACCCTTGATGGCTTAAAACTACTGTACCGACTAGAGCTATACTAATCCAGACAATGTTACAGTCAAATAACCGTAGATATGTGGGCCAATGGACTAGAATACAGATCCCCAAAACAAACCCACCCATTGTTGTTGACAAAGGTGTCAGGAATTCATGGAAAAGGCATTCTGTTTAAGGAGTAGTGTTGGTAGAATTGTGTGTGTGTACACACAAACATATTCGTTTAGATTCTCTATAGTACTTACTAAACTTAGCTCAGACTGCGTCATAGATCTAATATAAGACCTAAGATTCTTCAACTTCTAGAAGAAAATTTAGAAGAACATCTCCATTTTCTTGGGTCAGGTGAAGTTCTCAGATACAACACTGAAAGCATGAATGTGAAAGGGAAGAACAATAACCTGTGCTTAATCCAAACTAAAAGCCAATAGGCTTCACAAGACAGTCGCCCCTTCTCACTGCAGTCTTGGGGAATATATCTGCAAGTCAGATGTGGGAGCAGGAAAGCGTTCTGGAAGTGGGGGGTAAAGGGAGGACGGAGAGAGAAGGGGGAGTAAAAAGGGTCAAGACGCAATATGTACAGGTGCCAGTTCCCTGCGAGGAGAAGGTCGTTATTCTGTCATTTAAAAAGATATCGCTAAAAAGCATAAAAACCAAAAAAATAAATTATGTTTTAAAACTTGCAAATGATTGTTCACTGTATTAGTTTCATGACCACAAAGTAGAAACCATGTAAACGCCCATTAATACATGAGTAGGAAAAATGCAATTGGAAGAGCATACGACTGCGGTATGCGTGTGACAGTATAACGCAGACATACAGACCAATGGAGCAAACTAAAGTCCAGAAATAAACCCACATTTATCATCAACTCATACTGCAAAGACACCAAGGTGATTCCCCGGGGAAAACAAAAACAGTATTTTCAATAGGGTGAGTATCATTACAGAATATCCCTTTATGTCTCCGTTAATTTTATTTTCCCTGAAGTGCATTTTATCTGACATTCATGTACCATTGCTGCTTGCTTTTATTGTTTAAATTTTGTGATTTTTGCTCCATTCTTACTTTCAAATAGGTATTATCATTATATCTTTGTTTATTATTTAATTATTTATTAATAGTACTGAGAGTTGAACCCAGGGCCTTTGCACTGAGCTGTAGTACATCCCCAGCCCTTTGTCTTTATGCTTTATTTTGAGAAAGGGTGTCTCTCAGTTGCTAGGGAACTTCAACTAGCGGTTTGCCTAAATTGGGTTCAAATTGTGATCTTCCTGGCTCAGCAATCCAGAGTGCTAGGATTACATTTACATGCCATTATACGTGACATATTTTTGACTTTTATTTTAATGGACAAGTAATTATATATTTATGAGTTATAATATGATATTGTGATATATATTTACAGTGCTGAATGATCAAATTAGGCTAATTAACAAATACATCACCTCTCCCACTTACGTTTTTGGGTGATGAAGTCATTTAAACCTGTCTTTTCCACAATTTTTGGAATTGAGTCACTGTAGACAATATACAGTTGAGTCCCTCTTCTTAGTTCTTTTCCAATATCTGCCCATTAATTAGTACACTTAGGCTATTTTAAGTTAATGCAATTATTGGTATGTTGGACCTTACATTTTCTATTTGATTTTTGTTGTGGTAAATGATTGAGGTAAAATTAGGTACTCAATCTAACACGAGGAAAGGAGGAGAGAGATAAACAGTAAGGTATAAAAGTTTAATGCGGGCACGGAGGGAGTCAGCACCCAGACAGCTGTGCCAGCTCTCTGAAGACAAAGTTCAGGGTTGAACCTTATATGCACCCTGAGGGGAGGGTCACAGGGCAGCTGACGAGGGTTGCTCAGCATAACATGCTGAAGGGAGATTGGATTATTTTTGGTGCACGCGGGCTTTGGTAAAGGCAACTAGGGAGGAGAAACTACAAGGGTTTCTGGGAAAAAAGGAGCTAGGCACCATTGTGATGCAGCATTGCATTGTCGCCACGAGGACTGAGCGAGTCTCAGGTGGGGGACCTATCAGTAAACATATATGACATAAGAGCTGACATTTCAACCACTAAAAGTGTGTTTTATTAGATTTACATTATTTACCAGACATGAATATCTAGGTCCACAACATTTTCACAACGAAAGTTGAACTTCATACCCATTAATAAGTCCTTACTAGTCTCTCCCCCGAACATTTACTGCCAACCTCTAATCTGCTATTTCTTCGGGTTTTCTTGTTCTGGATATTTTATATAAATGGGGTGACCCATGATGTTTTCAAGGTGTATCTACAGTACTACAGGTTATCCTCACTTGATTTTTTTCATATTGCTAGGAATGGAACCCATGGCAGAAAATACCAGTTTGGCATTCCTTGTATCTGAAAACCTTAATCTCCTTTCTGCCCTCCAATGTTCAGAATGCTCTCTTTTGATATTTCAGAGTAGCCAAGGATTTTAGTTGTGCTTGGAGTAAAAATTAGATATATCCATACATATATACACATATGTATATATATATATAGTATCTTCCTAGATATATATTCTATCTTCCTCGATATATGCTCTGTCTTGCTGGAAGTAGTGCTCCCTGACTTATGACACACAGACCAATTTGTTGCTGGAAGGCAAAGCCATCCAATAAGTTCTTAGTGGTTGTCCTTTAACTTGCAAATATGAATCCACTGCAAATACTAGACAATATTTACTTCTTTGAAAGATCACATCTGAATGCATTGAAATGCAACAATACTCAACAAATCAGGTAAAATATACTAACAACATAGGTTAATATCATTCAAACATCATACTGTATGCTTTCAAAATAAAAACTTATGAACAATCAAATTATCCCAGTCTCATAACTTAGTTTTAAATGTGAGCACCTGAACTCAGGAAGAGCTCATACTGCAGTATTGCACATACAGAAAATGTCAAATAGTTCCTGAGCCCATGGGGTTTGGGCTACAGCTTTTTGAATGTCTCATTCAAAAGACCAAATGTTTCCTAGGGTAAGGCTGAGCTTCCTGGTAGATTTCAAGCTGCTCAGCTACAGGGAGAATAAAAAGAGAGATTCTTGTTTGAACTTCATAAATCTTTGCCAATTTCTTTTGTGTTCCGAGTATTGTGGAAATGTGCTGAATAAGTCCACAATAGCTTTTTTGACTTAGCTATTGGGTGGGTTTCATTCTAGGTGTAGTTCTTAAAAATACACCTTTCAATGATGTCATTCTTCCTCATTGCTAAGAAATTTTTAATAATAAGAATGGGAAAAGTCCTTCTAGACGAATCGTTAAAGTTAGAAAATGCTAATATGAACACTTATTTCTTTTTCATTAATCAAAATGGTAACTGTGTCTGTCCTAGGATATGAAATGACTGGAAATAGGCTGATGGAAAATAAGCTGACATAGACCTCTGATTATTTGTAATTCCCGCATAAGCATCATCATATGCTTGCAATGTTAATAATGTTAGCAGATATTAAAAGTCTGTATTACATGCATTGTAGATGAATATTAATTATATGCATCAATTAATTGTATTTGAATAATACATGAGGATGCTTTTATGCTTTTTAATTTTGACTGATCTGATTCTTAAGTACCCATCAACTCTTGACATGACTTGAAAATTTTAAAAAAGTCTATCGCCATAATGACAGTTTCAAAAATTACATGTTTTTCTTCCTTAATCTTACTTTTTAACTAAATAAAAGTTGCTGCCTCAAGTTTAGCATCATTTTAAAATATGTCCTTGTAGAACTTGCCATAAATGTCTACATTTTCAGCAGCATAAATTTATAGTGACACTGAATTTTTATGGCACTATAAAAGTCCCTACTTATCATGATATGTATAGCTACATTTTCACAGAAATACAAGAATTTGTGTCTTGGGCATGTGGTTTATTCTATCTTGTTTTTCAAAGAAAGAAACATAGGCTCACAAATATCTTTGGCATTCCCAAATTGTCAAATATGTGTCATAAGAAATTCAAAATTTTACTTTATTCTTTTCATATCTGGTATTCAAAAATCTGTGCCTGTTACTTTTCAGTCAACTCCTTGTAGAAAAAAAGGAAAGATTTAGTAGAGAATTGGATGAAGCTGGGGATGGTGGTGCACGCCTGTAATCCCAGCACTTGGAGGCTGAGGGAGGAGGATCTTTGCAAGTTCGAGGCCAGCCTGGGCTACAAAGTGAGCTCAAGGTCAGCCTGAACTGAATAGCAAGACCCTGTCTCAAAAGAAAAGAGAGAGAGAAAATGAAAAGAATTGGATGAGTCCAGTTATCAGGCACCTGGCAAGATCCCTAACTGCCTGTATGAGGGGATTGGCAAGAGGAGGAAATAAGAAACAGAGAGAAATGTAGTAATGCATGCATTGGGGTTGGAGGTCAGGGCCTCAGGGTGGGCAGAGACAAAGACGCTCCAAGCAGCCAATTATTGGGCGAACACAGTGATGAGGGTAGAAGAAGGTTCAAGGTCAGTGGAAATCTCAAAGGTGGATGACTCAGAAGGCAACCAATAAGTCAGAAGACTCAAGAGGATGGAGATGATCTTATGCTGAGAAGGAACTTTCTCTGGAGTAGTTTTTTTTTTTTTTTTTTTTTTTTTTTTTAAACTTAGTGGTTTCAGTTTAGTCTTAGTTGGTGGAAGAGGATGGCCCATACTTTTGAAAATAAAATAATTTTTAAAAAAAGAGTGAATGAGAATTCTCAAACGGGTGACACTGATAACCCCAAGCCTCCATTATCCCTTGGGGAAGTGTGCAAAGTTAGCCATGGTGAAGTTGTGGTCCCCAGCATCCAGTAATGGAAGAATTAACACATTTTTACTGGAGAAATTGGTAACAGAAATAAAAATGTTATCAAGGAATATCTGAAGGAATTTCTAGACTCTTAGTTGCTATAATTTGCCTAATAAGACTGTAGAGCTAAAAAAATGATATGTGAAATGAGGATTTAAAACAAGAAAAGAAGGAAAAAATGAAAAATAAGCTTCTGTAAATAGCGACAGAAGGGGTTGAAGGGAGGCTAAGGGAACGGAGCAAAAGAATGAAGCTATCGCGTGTGTAGGTACAAATTCCCTATGAGAAACACGGCCCTGATGTATACCTACATTGTACCACTAAATTTAATTATTAAAAAAGTATATTACCAGTTGAAAAATAAGTCAATATTTATGTTAGAAAAGATATAGTCAAAATATGTAGAAATTTCTGCTAAGAGAAAGTTTATATTTAGCAATCTTTAAATTTTCTCGCAAATCTAATTGCTAGCTGGCTGCTGATTCTCAAGGAAGTGGAGATACCTAAACACAAATACATAAAAGTTGTGTATCTTATGAGCCAATGTTCACAGATCTCACGCTCTCTAGAGGAAGAACAACTGTGACTTCCAAGCATTAAATAATTTGGACATATTCATTTGAAAGGAAGAGTATCTTTATATATGAAATATTGAGGGATGATTCAAATTAGATTTATGCAAATTTTGAATCACAGTTTCATTTTATAACAAAGTATCTAATACTATTAGAAAAGAGTGTTGGTTTACATGATAATTTCAATGAAAATGAATTAGATCATATTAACTTTCACAAAACGTACAACAATTTGAATTTAAGATCTTCCCATTCTGTCATGATTGTTTTAAGCATGACCTACTTTTTCTCACTTTTTGCCTGTCAACTTTCACACCTGTGCTTCAAGGGCCCCATGGGAACCTCCTATGTTCATGTTTTTGTCACATGATCGTTTATGTTTCCCTTGGCACTCATTTGTTTATTTGACAACTTATCATTATTTTTATAACAGAGTATATGCATAGCATCCTCTATAGTACATAGTATTTTATAAGTACACAATGAGAACTAGAGACCAGAAGAAATTTGTTACATTTATGTAATGGAGTTATTTAGGTATTGTCAAACTATTTCTTCATAAAAACTAACTACATGATTGATTATTTTTAATTTTTATGTGTGTGATTGAATTATAAGCTAAGAATTATTTTATAAATGACTAATACATAAACATGTATGTATTACCAATGAGTTATACACACAGAAAATTTATGTAATTATTAATGAAGTATATGCACAGTGCTAGGTATTTTATAATCACTGTTTTATTTAGTCTTCAAAGTAGTATTTTGAAGCCAACATACTTTTTTACATTTTATATGTGACAGAATGAGATCTTCTTTGGCACAAATGAAAAGAAGTACTTGAGAGAATAAAGCAGCAGGAAACAGAGTTATGGGCAGTGGTAATGTCAGAGGGGGGACAGTAAGGAGGGAGGGAGAGAAGGAGAAAAGAGGGGGAAGAGAGAGTGACAGAGAAAGACACAGAGAGAGAGAGAGAGAGAGAGAGAGAGAGAGAGAGAGAGAGAGAGAAAGGGAACCAGGCTTTGAGAAGTTACTCTAAATATTGAAGTGAATAACATAATTTGAGCAGAAAATAGTACTTGTTTGCCTTTTTCATTATTTGAGACTGGGTGTCTAGGTTATTTATTGAGTTCTGCTTCTTTTGAGCACCGTACAATGCTGAGATGAAGTTTATGCTGCCCTAGCTATGCTGAGAAGAAGCATATTATAAATCATTGCATGGTCAAGCATACATGAGTATTTAAGAACACAACTCCACCATAAGTAGTTCTTGAATTATGGCTTTACAAAGTAGAAACTTGGCCTCCTGCAGCTTAAAACCTTGGCTGTGTTAGTGACTATTGGATGTAATAGGTAGAAAGCATGATGGATGCACAAAACTGAGGAAGTATATTAAAATTCTATATTACATGGCAAGCTTTTGTCTATTAGCTTCCATCTCCTAAGAATTTATGATAACCAGAGGAAAGAGGAAAGAGTTCTTTGGAAGACAGGAGAGCATTTAGTTGTTCAGGAGCTTTGCCTGGTTTTCTAGGTAACATCGTTCCTGGTAGATATTGGAGTGACCGATAAGATAAGCAAGGAGTTTGTAACTGGTAGAAGCTCTGTGCTCTATTAGTGTATGCTATACTAGGAATGATGAAATCTCCTTAAGGTGTAAGTAAAACATTCTACTGAGATGCAAAAGGTACAGTTATTGCAGGCATAAAGTGCTGGAGATGAAGTTGCAGTTCTTGAAGTTCAGAACTTCAGAACACAGAGAATGGATTAGACCTGAGCTACAGCAGGATTTTGATGTTTTGGACAGAGCTAAAACGAAGTGGCCGAACACATCCTCCTAAGTCTATAACGCCTCAGTTATATCACACCGGGAGCCGCACAATGTAGTAAGTGATCACATACTTGCTCTCTGATTACTTCTTAATTATGGCAAATATTCATGTTATTTTATTATTTTCCTGCCACAAATCACTCCATTATCTCTTCTGCATGTTAACTCATGTATACTGTTTTGCACACTTAATGTTTCTAAATATCTGTGATATATGAAAACTGTCAGAAAAAATAGATCATCGGGTATACAATTTGGTATGTAGCTAGCTACTGGAGTAAGTCTATTCTGATGACTTCAACAATAGGTTATCCAGGAAACATTCTATGAGTATTTAAGGGAACTCCTGAAAACGGGTATTTGACAAGAAGTGGTGGTGATTAACATAGAGATTCAGACATTCCTGAATCAAGTCAACATGATAGTAATTCCAGGCAAAAGCAGAGGAAAAAAAATTGAACGCTGTCTCAAACTCAAGAGATTTATGAATTTCTGGTGCTATTAAGAAAAGACTCAGAAACAACACAGGGCTAAAAGTAACCAATGCCAAAGAAACTACAGCCGTAATATCAAAGTAGACTTAGGGAATGGGAGGTAATATAAATTAAGTCTTTATCTCTTGAAATTAGGTTTCTAATAAGCAGGGTCCTTGTGCAAGAGCATCAGATTTTTCACACCCAAGGATGAGATCATGAGCGGTGAGCTAACGGAGCACTTGGCTCCATCATGTGGTTGTTATTTCTCACCACGGACTTCACGTTTTTATGTTACTGTAGACTTCAGAACACAGGGCATGGATCAGACTGAGATACAGCAGGATCCTGATGTTTGGGACTGAGCACGAAAACGAAGTAGTGGAAGGATATCCTCCTAGGTCTGTGACACCTTGTGATTTCACACCATGTGCCACACAACGTAGGAAGTGATCACATGCTTTATTTGTTCTCTGATTAGTCCTTAAATACGACATATATTCATGTTGTTTTGTTATTTTCCTGCAATAAATTATTATTTCTTTTCTGTGTTGTCTACCACTCACCGTTCAGCCCTAACCATGAATGTCAGTCTCTTTCCTTCGTCTCCTCTACTTAATTCCTCGCAGGCCCCAGCAATTCTACCGCACTGAAATTTTGCTTGCGCTTCCTCTTATCCACTCTTATTGACAGTCCCCGTTCTAGTCTGCTTGTCTGCTCCCGCTACTCAAGCCTTCTTCAGTCACTCAATTCTAATATATCCTCTATTTTGCAGTCTCAATTCTTGTTCTAAAACACAGGAAGCTAAATTTTTCTTCAATGGCAAAGTTTCAAGGACTTGTCACTGCCTGCAGGACAAACTATAAACTACGTATGAAATTGAAGTGTTTTAGAACCTTAGCATAAATTTCTAAATGTATCTCGCGCTCCTACTTTCCCACTCATTTTAGTTGTTGATCCCCCATTTTCACTCATCATTATCCAAAAAACATATTGTTCTTTTCTATGCTCAGTTTTACCCTGGTAAGCTTCACTCAGGTGTGGTGTTTCCCTTCAGTACGCTAACACTAGGGCCAGGGATATAGCTCAGCGGTGTAAAAGCCTGTCTGGCAAGCACAAGCTCCTGAATTCGATTCCCGGCACCAAAAAAAGAAAGGAAGAAAGAAAGAAAAAAAAAACCCGCTAACAGTCTCTCCTCCATTTGAGTGTATTTCTATATCACTATGGTTCTTCACCTGTGCTGTCTCAACTCTAGCTCTACCTCCTTTTCTATACCACATCTGCACACACACACGCACGCACGCACGCACGCAGCACGCACGCAGCACGCATGCACGCACGAACTCGATCAATTCAGTGACGTGAGTGAAAATAAGGTACATGGAATTGAATCCTGCTACTTGAACCTCATTGAATTTCTAAGGCTCTGTATGTATTTGTTTTGCCAACTTCAAAAAATAGATCAATGTCTATCACCTTTGTAGGACAGTCATGAAGATGCCACGAAATAATGAACAGCGGGGAATGTTTTGTGGATACACAGCAATTGTACAATTCAGCTTTTATTATTGTACTCATATATCCTATATACTTTTGTTCATATTTACCATACATATTTTGCACATAAACACTGGTAACTTAATAGCTTTTTTTCTTGTTTTGTATTGCAAAATATTGTGAAGTAGGATCTCAATAGATATTTGATAAAATGATAAGACTTTGCTGTCCCAAATTATTTTGAGGTACACTAGATGTTTAGCAGAGGCTTATTTACTTACTGATGCATGTGTCGGCAACATGCATAACTGCGCTCTAATTCGTGGAAATTAGATACAAATACCCAAACACCTAGACTGAAAAACAGGAAAATGAACATGGAAACAGAGGCTTTACTTAGGCAGAAATGATGAATAGAGCTCATTTTTAGCAACAAATTTATAGATGTACAGAATCATGACATTGATTATATGTAATACATATATACATATATATATATATATCCTGTCAAGAAGTTTAAGAACATAATATTCATTAAATTATAATAGAAATAGAACACAAAATGTTTCTGTAATCTCAAGCACTTGGTCATAATTAGCATGTAAGATATATTCCAAATCTGAAAAAAATCTGAAAAAATGTTTAATTTTTGATGATGTCTATCCCTAGATACTTTAGTAGCGCTAGGAAATACTAAAAGTTATTTAAAGTTTGTTTAATTATGAATACTAATGCCTTCTAATTATAATGGCAAAATAATATAAGATCTTAAAATTTTAGTACTAATACTCGGAGAGAAGCGATTTGGTATCAGATATCTTGGGCGGTGAACCTTCTGTTCTGAAAGGCCTGAATGGTTAATCCTTATTTCATCCACCCCAGTTGCTGCTGGGTCACCTGCTCAGTCCCACACATATTCACCTTACATTGTGTAAATTTTGCTCAAACTGGAGCACTCCTTGGCTTCACTAGTAGAGAATATGATAAACTAGTGCTGTGGGCATTATCGAGATGAACTCGGGCTTTTGCTAGAAGACTGCAGAAAATTTCAACTGTGATTGTTCTAATAGTTATATTTTTTCAACCAGTCACAGACTCAATGCTATATTTTACAAAGCACAGAAAATGCATACATATATGTGTGACTGCAGGGTAGTTACACTGAGAATTCCACTCACATGGTTTATTAAGGAAAAACCTTTATATTGGAATTTCTTCATATATATTCTCAAGTTTGTTCCAGTTTAAGGACTGGGGAATTAGAATAAAGAGCAACTTCACCACATGAATACACACACACACACACACACACACACACTTGTACAGATCAGCCATTCAATAAGCTAATTGTTTTGAAAATTGTAACTTTCAATGTTAATTATTGTGGGATTATCTTTTAAATCTTAACCAAAATGTAAATGGTTACAAAAACTAGTACTATTTCATACAAAATTCTTGTCAACTGTTTTAGTAAGAAAGTTCATAACTGGGCTAATCTTACAGTGTATTAGGGTTTAGTAATTACTATTAGCAATGTACTGATTGGAAAATTAACTCACTAGAATGATGGGCTAAATATTTTGATTTACTTGTTCACATTACTTGTAAGTTTCAAAGAAACGAGTGTAAATTAAGTCTTTTACTCATTTATTTATTTACTTATTTATTACATGAAACAGGGTCTCACTCTGTAGCCCAGGCTGTCCTCAAACTCACAAGGATTCTCCTGCCTCAGCCTCCCAAGTGCTAGAATTACAGGCTTGTGGTCCACCAGGCCTGGATCTGTAATAATTTATTGAAAGAGATTATCAATCTTTCATTCACAAAATCATGAAAATTTAGAGCTACACTGTAGTCACTCCCCCCTCCAACTGTCTTTGAAAAGAGAATTACTGTGTGCCATTCAATACTTCAATCTCTAAATCAGTCTCCATCTCTCTCTCTCTCTCCCCTCCTCCTCCTCCTCCTCCTCCTCCTCCTCCTCCTCCTCACACATTCATACAGGTAACTCCATATATATATATATATATATGTGTATATATAATGCACACAGGTATATACGCACAAAGTCATCTTCCAAGTTTTATATAAGTCAGGTCACATTTTATTTTTGTTTTGCTTTGTTTTCTCTTCTTTTCAGACATTGTCTTGCTCTGTAATTCAGGCTAGGCCTAAACTCACTATGGAGCCTAGATCGGCCTTGAACTCAGGGCAATCTTCCCAATGCTGGCATTACAAGTGTATGTCACTGTGACCGGCTAGTTAGATAACATTTTAAACAAAAGGAGCAAATGACACCACAGAGTGGTGCGGTCCTGTCCCACTCCATCCAGCTTCACTCAGTGCTTGTACTTTCGCCACTGCTCAACATTTCATGGTGGAAATCGTCGGAGAAAAAAGAAATCCTATGATTCTGCTTTTTAAGGTGAATTTTAGCAAATCCAAAGGCGTCTAATCACAGTAGGTAACTTTGCTCTCAGGGAGGGTAGACCAGAGACAAACGCTTTTCTCCTCGATAATGGAAAGGGGGTTTCACAAAAGCAATAGTGTATAATTTTTCACTTCTTTGGGATTTACTAAGTGCTGTGTGTTTTATTGACCAGAAAAATCATGGTTTTATTTTCATAAATGGGACATCCTTACCAGTGTGAGTGACTGAAGAGGGATTGGAACACCCACATCCATTATTAGGCTAGAGCCTCTAAGAATATGAAATGTTTACTAAGCTCTGATGATGGGAGGATATTTTAAGCTTCAAGAAGCAATCAGTACAGAAAAATCTCCTGTGAGGAACTAAGATATTTTTAAGGCAACTGAGATGACCAGTGGCCCCATAACTCTTAAGAGAGGCTGCAGGAAGTTAGGAGAAACTAAAGAAGAAAAACACAAGCTGATTTCTCATTGAGCAGAATACTGCCCTTCTTGCAGAAGTCCAACGTTTTCCCTCTGTGCAGCCCAAGGGAAACTTTAAATTTGCATGTAAGTATTCAAGTATCCCGCAGTGTGATAGTACAATGCTCTGTTGAGATTTAGTAGGTTTTAAAGCCATCTTATAATCTACAGTACAGCTAGCATTGGTTGGTTGGGGGACAGCCAGTAGGCAAGCAAGCTACACATGCCCTTCTCAGTGGCAGTAAGAATGTTGGGAGGGAACTAGCCCATTTTAGTAGATTAAGACATAGTATCAGTCACTGTCAGGTAAAACCCTCATCTTTGGGGGATTTGTTAAAGAAACTTCAGCTCAAAAACATCAATAGAATTAGTAAAAGTAATAGAAGTTATCCTTACCATGACATGAAAATTCAGTGTACTTACACACAGTTGAATTTTTATAAAGAGTATTCATACATGCCTTGTGTTTTCATATGTTACAGTGGTTCAGGTAAATTACACTAGTACCATCAAGTGATTATTCATAGTCTCACCTAGTACTGTGTTTCTAAAACTATTCATTACTTCATCCTTTATTGTTAGACCAGTAAATCAAAAGTTGTACTATGATCTTAATAACCCTTTGTCAAGGTATTACATATTAAGTTAGTTTACTGAAATGACTGTTCTTTTGCAAAGAATAATTTCAGAGCATTTGTTCTTTTCACAAGAATTTAAAAATTTTGATCGCCTTATATTTTGATCATTGGGAGAAGTGGTCAAGGGCAAGCTATGGAAAGGCACAATGATTAGAAGGGGGGACTATTCCCTCCTGTACTTCCCAATATAGCATTTTACCTATTTCTTCACCAAGTTATTCTTCCTAGCTACTACCTTGTTGGTAAAGGTAAGTTTATAACCAGAGTTGAAAATAAAGACATTTGCACACATAACTCTTATTATTTTTATGTATACTTGTGTTTGGTGGGAAAATTAGAAATGGAGAATTCCAGAAAAGATAGAGAATGAAATATTTTATGATATCAAAGTGTCACTACATGACATTTACCTTTTTTTGTACTGAAAGTATTTTAACCACACAAGTCCCTTTAAAAGAGATTATCAGCTATACAACTGTCCCTCTTGTATCGTTTGTTCTTTTGCAAAAGATGACAGTTTTCCTAGTGAATAAATTACAATCCATGTTATAGAGTCCATGTGTAAAGTTATCATTGTATTCATTGACTTGAAAATCAACCCACTACCTCTAGCATAATTAAAAATTAAATGTCTCTTAATCACAGCATTAGCCAGCAAGATATGGACAGTCATAATTACATGCTGAAATGGTCTAGGCTCTGCTAATTCCAATATTAAGATATTTCAAAGGAATGTGGCAAAAAACAATGTCACATTACTCTACAATTCATTAACAAGCATGTTTCTTACCCACTATTCTTCATGCTGTATTAACATGTGACAGGGGTCAAGATTACACTAAATTATAGAATAAATTACTATAGTTAGCAGTGCCATTTGACAGCTTTATGGTAACTGCTGTTCTTAAACTTGTTCTGCACAAATTCTATTTCCCTCTCTATTTAAGTGCTTTCTTTCTTAATTTTTTTCACTTAAAAAAACCAATGTCATCCAAATAAATATCATATGCTGCAATTTAAATTTGGTTAGATTGTGCCACCTTGCGAAATTAAGGTGATGCTCATAGAAGGAAAAGATTTTGAATAACGGATGAATGAATTTGCTTGATTATAAACAAAGAGAAAAGTATTTGAAAAATTCAATCATTTTTTTCTTTAAAAGATGACTTTTTAATAATGGACCAGAAAGGATGATTTTTATAGAAGATGTATTTATTTATGTTGCATGGATGCATATTTTAATTGAATTTTGGATTCACTATGATGTTATACTAGGTATATGAATAACATATAAAGAAATTATTGAATGCATGGTGTTAATAATATATAGAATAATTTTATGATTTTTGTTACTATATGGATGTTATTTAAAACAATAACAAAACTATATATACTGATATTTATGTGTACATAAAATCTATTTTTCAAATATATATCCATTCAACAAAATACATTTATATTAAAATAGCTTTAAGTGCTTACAAATATTAGAGAATTGTCCCAAAGCTTTGAGATTTCAATGCTGTTTGTATTAAACACCTGGCCATTTTTCATTAGCCATCATTAACTGAGTACAGCTTTTGACCTTAAAAGGGTAACATTTACATAGGAAAGCTCATCGTACCAGGGTACATCCCAATATTCCCCTAAAGGAATAATACATATTGCAAATTATTAGAAAAAGGTCATTATCGTATTAAGCTAAATACTGTCTTTTTAGAAAATTCAGACAGGTATTAGCTTTTGAAGGAGAAAACTTTAAAAATTATATTTTCTGAACTCTTTCTAATTTACACAAGACTGCTTTAGAGACCATTAAAAATTAAGTGTTTTATTTGTCAGAGCTTAACAATTTTACACATTCTTAGATCTACATGTATAGTGTGTGAATTATGAGCAAAAATTCAAAGTATTTTTGGAAAAATTTAACAGATTATTAATTTTAACGTGGTTTCAAAACCTTCTTTACTTAAGGTATTATTATAATCAAATCTCACTGCTATATATTTTAGAATAATGAGAGACAAGCATCACTAATCAGAGAGTTCTGCAGCTTGCAATAGTAAAATATGAGCAATTGTGATTTTATCTTACACTTTTTTATATCTAATGAATATTCTGCAGTCATTACATAGAGCCATGCATCTACATTTAGATTTTTAAGCTTCCTTTTTTGATAGTTTGGTGATTTTGCAAGTTAGCATATGAATAAAGAAGATTCAAATTCCTTCTTTATATGTGCAGTAAATATTTGATAGCTTTTTTAATAATAATGTACTCTGAAGCTTTCATAGTTGAATAACAAATTTCCAAATTATACCAGAATGTTAAAAACAGGAACTTTCAGGAGACACTGATACTAATTGGATAGAAAAGGAAATTGTAAGATTTATTGTTGATTTTTCTGATCTTGAAATCTAGGAAAAGTGTAGACAAATGGACAGCCTTCATTTTAATGAATACATATTAAATTTAAATGTGGACTTCATTAATCACTTTCATCCATTCAGGTTTTTTTGAATCTTCTGTGTATGCAGAACTGGTGGAGAGGAATGAGTAATAAAGTCCTCGTGAAACTCATAATTATTTGGAGGGGTCAGATACAGAAGTGTATTATTGTAAAGCATTTCTTGCAAGTGTGTTAATAGATAGATCTGCTTAGTGAGATACTGCAGACAACATCACAATAATTTCCAGTCCCCTACATGAGTGCAAATCTTCTATTCAAACTGCTAAGGGCCTTTCTGCTTCAATGGAAACAGGCATGACAGGCGAAAGTCAACAGTATACTGTAAACTTCTAGTTAGTAACTAGAAGACATCACTCAAGAGTTAGGTAGCTGTTTGGACTTTGATTCCAGACATTTAGTGACTTCTCAGTGGGAATGATGAAAAAGACATCAGTGGAATATGAGGTAATTATTACATTTTTAAACGGGGTGATTTAGAAAAAGGAAGTTATTACACTGACATCTTCAAAAAAAAAAAAAGAAAAAGCAAGGGCTCACAGAGTTAGAGTTGAGAAGTTGGGAACCTCTGAAACATTTTCACGAATTCCACAGATCAAACCTCTCCAAACCTAACCCTTTTCACTTTTTCTGCCCTGTTGAAATACTCTTTTAATGCTTCTGTATGATTCCAGTAATCAATAAGAATAACTGCTTTGGAATTTAAAAAAAAGTATTAGAATGATGCTAATTTTATGAACCTTATGTCAAACCTCTCCAAACACATGTCTCAGTGTTTTTTCTGCCCTATTGAAATGTATTTTATGTTGTATTGTTTTAATGTGTCTGTATGACTCTAGAAACCAATAAAAATAACTGAATTGGAATTTAAAGAAAGTATTAGAATTATATTCACTTTATGAAAAATGAAATCATGTTTCCACAATAAAAAAATAATTCAATTTAGGAAAATAAATTTTGCCTATGTAAGCACATGAGATACTAGCTATTAAATCCTCATGGTCATTACTGCTTATGTTCATTGCATTTGATTTTCAGCTAGAGATCTGAAATGCCTTTAATCAATAGGCATTTTACCAGACACAAGCATATCTAAATGTTGCGTGTTGAGTTTTTGCATAAATAGCTATAGTATAAAATTCTGAAATCCTCTTTGGTCACCTCACGTCTTTGCAACTCTGTTTTACAACTTTCTAACAAATATAGTCTTCTATAGAAGTAATTTTTATTATGTATTTGACTTATATACTTCACTGAGCTTGACTTCTATGATTTTCCAGATCTGTGCATTTTATGCCATTCTTTTCCTCACTTAAAAATATGTTCGTGTGTTGGGTCATCTCTATATCTAGGTTTCACTTATAATCTGCATGACAGAGAGTGAGATATTTTTGGTGTGTCTCCATATGGTGCAATGCGCAATGCAGGCGAATAAACAGAGCTATATACAAACACCGAAAAGTCAATATAAATGTAGTGTCTTGACTTGCAGACTCAGCTTCTCACTTAGACATGTGCAGATAGATGGCGATTCTTTAACATCAGATGAGACAGGTCGATTCATGTGTGTGCAAAGTCACCTTGCTGGGTCTGCTGTGCCAGAGGAGATATGTAGTTACAGTTTCCTGGAGTTGCTTTTAAACTGTTTTTCACCGCATTAACATTTACTCAGCACAGGCAGTCAGCTCAGCACTGTACTTACCATTCTTCTCAAATAGCGTTAAGTCCATAAGGAAAAAGATTCCAGCAAATACTACTAGAAGAAAGTGCTCATTTTGTCTGTGTTTGAAATACAATGGAGTATAAAGTGAAAAATATGTATACACTCATTGTTAAATTCTTCTACACATATATGCGTATTTACATGGGCAAAAAGCTATAGACAGAGTGGGACAGAAAGTAAAAATATAGTGAGTCTTAGATCATTCTCAGAAGTTCCAAGAACAACAAACAAATGCAAAGCAACGTCTTCTGTTTTCTCAACTTCCCTCTTGCCCCAGGAAGGTAAAATAAAACTGTGAGTTAAATGAGCAATAGACTGCCAGTGTAAGAAATCATGGTAAAATCAGTTCCTGATCATTGTTATAGGGATCCAGAGAAACTGTAGAGTCAGGAAAATGTGGTGCACTGGGAAAGAATAACTGGGATTGGGGAAAGGAGAAAAGAAGGAAGAAAATGTTACGTATATGTGTGTGTGTGTGTATATATATATATATATATATATATACACGCACACACACAAGATAGCTAAGACAATTGTACTACTAATTTCTATCAGTTCATTAAAAGGAACATTCATGTTTATATTGTTTGATCAATTTGCATGTGTATATCTGGTAGTCTCAGTGTCTACTTTGAAAATAACAGTATACAATATAATAAGCATTGTTAATTTCCTACCATCTTGTTTCAAAATTCTGTGTCGTGTTTATTGTTTTTGCTTTATTATTCTCTTTAAAAGAAAACAGAAGAAAAAAAGAAGGCCTCATAGTGAAAACAAACTGGACACATGACCTTATTTTCTTCTTCACTGGGATGCTTAAACGTTCACACTTCTCTCTGTGCAAACACAAAGCACTGTCCTTTTTGGATATTCTTAGATATCATTGCAGTAGAACAAGTACACACTGTAAGACATTGTTATGGTTTGTGTCTGGATGTTCTCCCAAAGCCTCATGGAGCCAGTCAAGTATAGACTGAAACCCCCACAAACTAAAAGCTTAATAAAACTTTCCATCCTTAATTTTGCACATGGGGTATTTTATCTTCGCAACAAGAGAGAGAAAAGTAACTAAGTCAGACATTAAATTCTTTAAACATCAAAGTCTATTGGCCAAGTATTTATGATTGGATACTATTACCCTGTAGTAACAAACATACAGAATTACAGATGTTATTCTTTCTTTTATCAGGTTTTAGGTAAGCAGGCCCTAAATCAAATACGCTGTCATAATGATTATTGATGTTTGTGAACATTTTTTATATTTCCACAGTTTTGATGCAAAATTGCACCTCTTAATATAATTGTGTTTGGGATGCTAAATAATTTGACTCTACTTTTGATACAGAAATCTCTTTTCAGAATGGACTGTTAAGAAAACAGTTGAATTTGCACAATTTTAACTGTGTTAAAAAATTTTGTGATTGTCTCTGGTCTTATAAATGACTATTCTAAGTCACAAAATCTAGTGTAAAAAAGATGGTATTAAGTGGATTAGCATTTAGATTGCACAATACATACATTGCTTATATAACAACCATATATCTATATATTAGATATAATATATAGATATATATTACACATAATCCTCATATATACATATGAAAGTATAAAGTATGTTTTTTTATTTTGTATCTTCATGGCTTCCCCTTTAGAATAAAATGTTTTCGTGTTATCTCCTTCCAAACTCTGACAATGGCTGATGGAAGCACTTTCACTGTGGCCAGCCTTTGTGCACTGCTAAGAAGACCCCACTGTTAGCAGTAGCAAGTGCATATGGTTGTGTTAGCCATGTTTTCATTGCTAGGACAAACTACCTGACATCAGCAACTTAAAAGAGAGATTTGATGTGGCTTATGGTCTCAGGAGATCAGTCCATGACAAGCTGGCTCCAAGGCAGAAACACGGTGGAAGGGGATTGTGGAGCAAATCTCCTCATTTCATGGCGGTTGAGAAGGAAGCACAGTAGGTTGGAAAGAGTAGCCTGAGGGGAAAGAGCTAGGAGCCACGTATAGTTGCCAAGGTCACACACTCATAACCCACTCAGACATATTCACAATTGTGCTGTACAAACCTGCTACATCTCTCCAGTGAAGCTGAGAATCATGACTAATGTTCACAGTTGGGGGTATCAAACTTTTAATACCTATTCATTGGAAACCAACTAAAGACAATACAAAATATAAAGAACTACATACAATGTACTTAAGGAAATCCTGTGTACTTTATGGAGATGTAGTAATATAACAAGTTCATTAATTTATTTTGATTTCTAAGAACAATTTTTATTTCATTCTGTGTATTTTAATAATAAGCGCAGTGGAATATCTCTGATAGAGATCAAACTTCTTAAACATTCTCAGCCTACCTGGCAACTTTGAATCTCTAGGAGTCTAGAGACTCCCGAAGCAACAGATGTGCAGGTAGTCTTCATTATTGCTGATTTCATTTTCCTAAGTTCATCTACTTACTATAAATTTACCTCCAATATACAGAGTTATCTCTCATAAAAGTGCAGAGACTGCTGATAACTATGAATTTCTAATGTGCATGTTCCTAGCTGAGGCCAAGCTAGGTAACTAACAATCACCTTGTACTTACTACCTCACAAACAAGTATCATTTCTACAGCCCATTTAATGTCACATTTTTGTGTGCAGGTCTTTATTTATGACTTAATTGCTTAAAAACTCCTAAAAGCTAAGTGTTGGAAGTGGCATATATGTCCATCAACAGAGGAATGCATAAAGAATTTTGATATTTATACACAATTGAGTACTATTCCACTATGCAAAAATATAGATTAGAGTCACTTGTAGGAAAACAGATGCAATAAATCAGATACACAAGTTTAACTATTATATGGTTCCTTTAGTATAACAAATCCAAAGGAAAAGTAATTAAAAAGTGAAATAAAAGAGAGATAATAGGAAAGAAACAGATATTTTGCAAATAAGAAGAGGTCTAAGAGATGTTGGGGAGGGTCAAATGGAGGGAGGCCAGGATGATGTAAAAGTAAACATGTGTCATGCACATGTACCAACTACCTACAATGCGTGTATGCATGATGTACTACACACATATATTGATTGAAAATAAAGTATAAAAATGTCCACAAAGTGTAATTCTTAACTGCTGTATAATGTTGCTAAGTACAAAAAATGTGAGTCTATGATATACCTTACAGAACAATACCTGTATTACATAAACTTTATTGAGGCATGAGTTATAGTGCTGTGCACATGAATTCAATGTTAACAAACCAACAATATACATGAAATAAAGTTTCTTGAAGAAGAAACATACATAAAATGAGGTTATATATTGATTATTTGATAGAAAGGTGACCGGAGGCTCTCAGGAATGTAACCCTGTATTTCTCTTAGGAGAAATGGTTCAATATACCCTAATTCAGCATTTGGGATGGCTTTGTAGACTGTAACTACAAAGAGTAATGAGAATTGACTCTAATTTATTGTTTATTCTTTCTACAGAATTTCCCAGGACATGATAAGCTCTTTCCCACAGTAGTAAAATTTCCATTCTAAAATTCAATTATCCTTCAATTTAAAAATGCAAGCTTATTTCAATCAAAGATACCAGAGAGGTAATAAAATAATGATAAGATGCACATTTGTTTCATATTCCAATTATGGCAAAATATTCAACAAATATTTTTAAGAACTGACTTCTCTTTTTTATTTTAAAGAGAATAATATAAGAGAACAATAGCAAAATATCAACAACATAGAGAAAAACAAAACAAAGAAAAAACAATACAAATGGTATACAAGGTTTCAGAACAAAATGATAGCCATTAATAGTGGTTGTTATATTACATATTGTTATCTTCAATAACATTGATCAGATTACCAGATGTAATGCAAGATTGATCAAATCATTAACGGGAATAAAAAATAAAACCAGAAACTTAGAAAGAATACAGAGTTTCACTAGACAAGATGATAGCAATTCACCAATGATTGTTATATTGCATAATGTTTGCATAATATTGCAGATTACCAGACATAAGCATGCAAAACTGGTCAAAAAGAAAAAGAATTAGGCATTAACTGTTCCTTTCAATAAACCATTAGACAGCCGTACAGTTATCCCAGCCATCATTCTGTATACATATATTTTTCCCTCTTTCTTTCTTTTTCTCCTTTCCCTCATCGCAGTTGTTCCTTTGAGCAACTTCTTTCCCTTTCAGAATATCTTTTGTTCATTTTGGGTTTTATTTACTCTTTTAAGTTCTTACACTGGGGAGACAATACAATGTTTACACTTGTGGGTCCAATTTATTTCATCAGTATACACTGTATTAAGCCAAAATGTTTAAATCACCTTATCTTGGAAAGCATATTTGTGTAACACCATCTGCGATAAGTTATAGACATTAATCAAGTATTCATTAATATGTGTACAATTTCTACCAAATTTTATATGAAAGAGTACATGCAGCCTATGGCATAAACATTTATTCTTACACTACAAGGTTTTCCCAGAGGCAGTGACTCGGCCTGAAATGTGGAAGGAGATGTGAAAATCAGAGTTAATTAGAGGAGGTCTCGAGCACTTCGGATTGAAGCAGCAGGCTTGAGAGGCTCTGGGGTTGGACAAAGTATTCATGATAAATATAAGAACCTGTAAGGAGAATGCTGCAGCTGGAGTTAAGACAGCAGGAAGGTGTGTGAGATTTGGGGGCGGGGAGGGGCTCGGAGAAGTACAGGGAAGTGTGCATCTGTAGAATCTTCCGAACAGTTAGGGAGTTTTCTATTTATTTCACATGTCACAGAAGGCTCTGGAGGGTTTGAATCAGAATTTGTATGCTGGAAAGTGTGCATAAATCTCTGGAAGAGAAGCGAAGAGGAAAAGCAACAGTGTGAATGTAGTAGATAAGTCGAGGTGCTGTTACAGTGGTCCCTAAAGGATATGATCAATGATTTGATGGCGTGAATTCAGGGAGAGTTGAAAAGTGGACAAATGTTCAAAGACATGATTATAGCAACTGCTCTGGGTGGCAGTTATTACAATTTTGTAGTTAAAGTATCTCAGGGTAAAGAGATTAAATATTTACTGGAAGGTTAGGGAGCAAAAGGCAAAAGAGCAAAACTTATGACAGAGATTTTTGACTTCAGATTTGCTGCTGCTTCTTCTATTGTTTTGAAGGCATTCAGATTTCCTCAGGAAGCTGTCAGAGACAGAAAGCCACAGGAGAACATAATTCGAATCTCACTGTCATCCTGCGCTTGCTCCCAACCTGAAAAAACCTAACTAATTAGTACTTGGGGACAAATTAATTCAAGACTCAGGGTTTGCATAGCCGTGGTGAACTTGCCACACGAGGGAAAGTCACTTGGTAGGTATATTGTGTTTATGTGTGTTGCTACTTTTAACAGGTTCTGACAGAAGGACACCAGGCAAAAGAAGTTGAGAATCGTCTTAGGATAAGGAAAAGTGCATGAAGAAAATAATACAAATATAAAAAATAATTTTATAGGTGTAAATGTGACATTTTACACAGGGATGGGGACTTAGGAGCTTTTAATTGCTTTCTGTGGACAGAAATTTCACACATACATTTATCAAAATATTGCTTCATACACTTAGTTTGAAATCTTAGAAAAGTTTCAAGTATAGTCCAAACAGATCTCATAGACCTACCACCCCGGGTCATCTATTGGTCAGTAGCTTGCATTATCACAGTAATTAGAATTCCCTAAATGTAGAATCTAATAAATTAACATTGCTGCAATATTATAATTGAAATGCTGGTACTGTTCAGATTGCCCATGCTTTTCAGTGCTGTCAGGGTCTGATGTACGATACCAGATTGTATTCAACTGCTACATCTCCTTAGTCTTCTCAAATCTGACAGATCCTCAGGGAGGAAGTTGTTTTTCATATCCTTTAAGTTTTCAAAACATAATGGTCAGACATTTTGTAGACTGTCTCTCCATATGAGATCTTTTTTATGTTTTCTCATGATTCAAATAAGATAATAGGTTAGAAAGAGAGTACCAGAAAGATGTTATTTTCTTTTTAATTAAATCTGATTAGGGATGCTGATGGTGCAGGCATCCTGACCACTAAAATTAGCAGGGCTTTGGGTATATTTTAGTCATTATGTAACATCTATGCCCAGCCCACAATCAAAGGAAAAGGAGCTAGGCTTCAAATCACCAGAGTGGTAAATATGCATTCTGGAGGAGATACTTTGAGGTCTTATAAAATCCCTGTGTCTCCTTCAACTTGTGCTCACCAAAGTTAGTATTCACGTGTGGATGCTGCCTGCAGCAATTATTGCCATAGCGTTCCACTGGTAATTTCCTATTGCCCTCAGTTCTTCAACATTTATTAATTGTAATTCTGTAAGAAAAGTCTTCTGTAAGACAATTTGCTGTGCGATATCTGGTGTAAAAATTATAACACTCTTTTACCCTTCCAAATATTTAAGGATCTCACTAATCAGAATTGATACAACCAAGACGTCCTGTATTGAAATCAATGTTGAAAAGATTGCGTTCTAGTAAAGACAATTGTGATCTTCAAACATGAGCTGACCATTGGGTGGGAATTCCACCTGCTACAAAAACATCTGTCTCAAAAGTCTGGGTGCTTAGTAGCTGTTGCTGCAGCCTGGGGTGGTACACGCACTAGTCAGAGCTGAGTTGTGTAGAAGTAGTTGTGTCACATTTATTGTCGTTGCTTTCTGAAGGGCACCAGGAGGCCAACTGAAGCAAAGAACTATAACAGCACTGACACCCTGAAAAATCAGTGTCATTTAGAGCCAATTTTACTAAGCTGTGCCTGCTTCATACACGTAACATAATTCTCAAAGGCAGCAGAAAAGGCAAATACCCAGCCCAGAAGGTCAAAAAAGGAGGATTGGAAGAAATGTGTTTTTATGGAAAGGAAACATTACAAAAAATCACAATACATCTACAAATGAATTTGTGAATGCATTTTAATTTCTTAAAATGTTTGTGTCTCAGCTATAAAGAAAGATAAACTATAGGAGTTTATAGGTAAATGGATGCAATGAGACCATATTCATAAGTAAAATAAATCAGACTCTCATGTGTAAACGTTGTATCGTCTCCCTAGTGTAAGAAACTCGGATAGTAAATAAGATCCAAAAGTTACAGTAAATATTGGGAAAGGGAAAGAAATTGCTCAAAAGGAAAGAACGATATAGATGGGGGAAAGCAGAAAAGAAGGACGGGGAAACAGTTAATGATCACTGGTTTGACCATTAGTGCATGTCTCTGTTTTCCTGAGAAACCACTTTGAAGATATCAATACATAATAAAACAACCATTGTTAATTTCCCGTCACTTTATCTGTAACTCTGTATTGTTTGTATTGTTTTTATGCTATTTTATAAATGGATGTCTGTTTGTTAATATGTTTTCTTCCTTTGTTTATATGTTCTTTCCTTGAAATTAAAAAAGGAAGGGGAAAATATATATAAACGCACACAATAGCTAAAATAACTGTGCTTCTCATTTCTATTAATTCACTGAAAGAAGCAGTTAGTAATTGTGTTGTTTGATCAATTTTGCATGCCTTTATCTGGCAATCTGAGCAACTACTTTGAAGATAACAATATGCAATATAATAACCATTGTTAATTTCCTATCATCTTGTTTTGAAATTCTGCATCATTTTATTGTTTTTTCACTTTAAAATAAAAAAAATTTTATTCATTCTTAGTTGAAAATTGAGTAGTAATTTTGCTCTTCTAAGAAGGTAATGTAGTAGGCGGATATTTTTATTCAACAGAATTTTGCAGGGCTGTGTATTCTTGAAGAGAAGGGGGAGGGAGAATGGAGAAAGTGTATAAAAAAGATTAAGAAGGTCCCCATGGAAGGTCGAGGTGTTTTTGTGAGAGGAAGGATAATAACCCACATACTCTGCAGTGAATTAGCTGGCTACGTTCTGCGACGTTGGAAACAGCAGGATGTGAGGAGAGGGATATAAAAAAAAAGTAGAGATATCTAAAGAGAGGTCACACAATTTTCTGTCTCACACGCCGTGAAGTTTCTCTCCATTCCTTCAAGGAACACTAAAGTTAAACTTTATATTACTCTTGGAGCCTTTTCAAGTTGAACTGATATGTCTTTGCTGCAAGACATTTTTCAAAGAAAGAACAAGCAATCCCACTTTAGCTGCATCATACAAAGAGTTTTTGTAAGCGTCTGATGTGCTCCCCAACAATTCATAATAACATGTTCTCATTTTATTTATGCACAGCGTCTCCTACTCTTTCTCACTACTAGCTTTCCTCTTCATTTTACTGAGGATCCTTTTATAGATAACATTCTCTTGTTTGAGACTCTCCAAGTTTTCTCACAAGTCAAACCTTAAAACATTACTCAAAAGACTTCCAACAGAATAGCAGACTCTATTCCTCAGATTTGTCATCTCTTGCAGTAGGAAAAGGCCTGGTGTAGAGTAAGAGGGGAATCACACATCTACCTAAATTTAACCCAGACTTTGATTTACTTTCAAAGTCTGTCTTTTCTGACATTGACCTTAATGTTTAATTTCACTCTCTAAATTCACAGCTAGTTTGAGCTTGCTTGACTTTTTCTGCCTATATGAATAGATTGGTGATTAGAGACATCTATTCTCTATTTCATAGTAAAGAAAAAGTGATTTAACAGATGAAGAGTTTAGTGTAGCACTTGTCATCTATTGCTTACTTTTTAAATTGTTGAAAACACACAGCAGACTCCAAAGTCATACTGCCTGACTTACCTTGAAAAGAACCTAGATATAAGTTGGTATCAAATAGATATCAAATAGGTAAGAGTGAAGCAGTGAGACAGCAGTATTCAAATGTCTCAAACCTAAGTTTTAAGCCTTGTCTCGTAGTAGTAGTTTTACTCCTTTTGTCATTTTGCAGCTCTTGCATATGTCAATATCTCCTTTCCATATAAGCAGATTTCAAAATTATTGCAACAAGCTCTATGTATCATAAAAATTGCGAGCCACATCTTTATATCACTAAAGGAAAGCAACTGTGGATTTTAGATGCCTTTGCATAATACTGTATAAAAAATTGACTCATTTCGCTTCCCAATTCATAATATCCTACCATTCATTAAGTTCTGCTCATTCTTCTTCCATGAAGTGTATCATCAGATCCTAAGATTCTAAGCATTGTTTTATTTTAAACTGCATTATTACAATTGCTTTTGTAAGCAACTAGATTTGCCACCTTCAATTCATTTTTTGGAATCAGAATTTGCCTATTCAAAAGCAGATCTACTCATGCCAATTCCCTGATTATATTGTCTTAATATCTACCCATAGCTTTCAGGGTATACACTTATGCAATTAATTCTTCTATCAATGTAAGGGTGACATTTACTTACAGATGTACAAATATTTGTAAAGTAACTACTATATCCTAGGTGCTGAGGGCAAAATTAATGCAGTTACATCAGAGATTTAGAGTCTAATTATTTGAATCTGAACTGTGCTTATTACCACTTATGAGTTATGGGACCTCAGTGCATGTTCATGAGTAGCCCCTGTCTGATTGTGTAGGTAAAAAAAAGAAAGTCCATCTGGAGAATTTAGTGTTCACCTGGACATATAGGAAGTTATTTACAAATGTTGCCAATTATTACTCTTTAAGAAACAATATTCTATCACCACTTGGAAAAGGAATTAACATGCAAGTTTTATTAAGCATAACCTATGAAGAAAAGATTAATCTCAACCAATTATTTACATGTAATGATCTATGAAATTACTAATCTGCAAAACAGTTAAAAATACATGTTTGTACATTTAGCATCACAATGTCTCAATGTGATGAGATATGTGTTGGAACTTTTTATCTTCCATAAAATTATGAAAACAAAGATAAGGTTCTTAACCATTACTTGACATACATTTTATCTTGTAATGAAATTAAAGATTTTCTTTCACCGTATTAGCTCTAATCTATTGCTCTACTGACAGCCAAAAGTATCAAAAATTCATAAACTCACAGTCATAGGAGACCCTAGGAATAATCAAGGGAGTATCTTCAGAATCAGGGACCACATATGAGCCTGCATTTGTCCAAGTGGTAACTACTGACTCTCTCCCTGCAGAGTTTTGGTAGAAAAAGAAAGTTAAATTGTCATTTGATGATAATTTCTCTTATCTCTTATCAAATATGGTAAAACCATGGTTTACAAGCACAATCAGGAAACTTGCTGGTAATCCAAAGCACTGGTACAACCATGTGAATTTCCCCATAATAAATAAGGGAAACTCAGATGAATTGTTCTACAGCCCAAAACATTCATATAAAAATGATTACAATACTGTACTATAATACAAAATAATAAAGAAAATGCATAATGAAAAGAAAAATAACCCGCACTTACCTTTGAAAACCTCCATGGTTGGCATGAGGGTTATTGTGTAGGAAAACTATCACTATCACTAATGCATTCACTGCCATTTATTGGCTCAGGGGAATCCTTTTCTTTTCATTCAACTTTAACAAAGAGCCTGACCAATGATGTTTGTTTTTGCTTCTTTGAAGGGTTTCATGGAAATGTGACTTTGCATTGTTATTAAACAGATTCATCACTCGCACTGCTACAGCCTTATTCAGGTAGTGGTTTTCTACAAAAATTTGCACTGTCTCCCACACTTTACACTTGTTCATCATCTCATTTGAAGTGAGGGATCCTCCTTTTATCCTCCCTCTCTGCAGAGGAGATCTGCTCCATAACCTCTTGCTATTCGGAAGTGATGGCCCACAAACTTGCAGAGAGACAGAGAGTGAGATGGAGGGAAAGGAGAAGGAAGGACCATTGGCTCATTTGTGATCACGTGACATAAATTTGTTTCGTCTTTTTTTTCTTTTTTCCGTCCTTTTGAAACAGGGTCTGACTATGCAGATCAGGCTGGCCTTGAGCTTGCTTTGTAGCCCAGGCTGGTTTCGAACTCACAACAATCGTCCTGCCTCAGCCTCCCATGTGCTGGGACTACAGGCGTGTGCCACCATGCCCAGCTTGTTTCATGTAATATAAATATAATAGAAATGTTTGCTTATCTTGTAGAACACTCACAGAACAAGTCACTCGCAATTCAATATTTTACTTTATATATCTCACTTAGATGTTTTACCTGTCACTGCTTTATTTCACACACTCTTTCTCTTTGGGATTTTTGCAGAGGCCTCTGGACTGCAATTTTCCTTTCATGGTCCTTTCTCTCTAGATTAAATTCTACATCGATGGTAGCAAAGTTTTTTTTTTTCTTAATTCATTTTGAGTTATGCCATACTTCTTGAAAATCTTCAATGGCTTCCTGCTTTCATTGGTAGCAGGAGAAATCCTTCTGTTTATGCACAATTCACTGATAATTTTGTCCTGATGACTCAGCCCCTTCATCTCTAACCACTGCCATTTTGTACCAATGCCCAAATCTCTCCAGATCACTTATAGGTTTCCAAGCTTCCAAGGTGTGGATATTCTAAGCCTTAATCTTCTTGCCTATGATGTGCTCCTTTTCTGCCTGGAACGTAGCACTATTCATAGTTCAAGGTAAAGTTTTGCAGTGATTTCTTTTTCTGATGCCGATAGGAGTGAGCAGATATCCTCTAAATATAAGTGTTTTCGCACGTGTTCTATGAATCTTTTGCTGTAGTTGGACTGTCTCTTTACTGCACGTGGGCGCTCGTGTTGTATACACTAAAGACACAAACATATTGCCCTCCCACCCCATTATTAATACTGGATTAAGGTGCGTACATTCTAATTATTGAATGAGAACAGTAAGAATGGAGCATGACTCCACCTTTCCTGCACTCATCATTGTACGTGGAACACAATACTTGCAAGAGGTCTTTGCAAGTAGCCTGTTTCTCTCCATTCAGCCCCTTGACCAAAGAGAAAGTTTTCCTGATTCATCCCAGTTTGAAATAAACACGTTTAAAACCAAATGCCATGACCAAATGGAGAAGGCCATTCTTACTAAGGAAATAAATTATATTTAGTGGGCACAATTAGATTGAGTAGGCACTCACATTGAAGCAGGTTGTATTTCTTTATTTTTATTCATTATAAAGTTATCTCATCTGACTCAGTTTAGGGACTGAAATAGATGTCTAAATTTTGTCTGTCTGTCCACCTTTCCTTCAAGATGGAAGAGTCTCTTTTAGGTAAATGTCTCCAAGCAGAGGTCTAGATGTTTCCTGTAGTATCATGGGAAACAGAAGTGACTCTCACTGACCTCTATGCTCTTGTCTAGACTTCACTTCTCTGAGGAAAGGGCCAGCTTGTTCTCATCCCTGCACCAGGGTACAGCTGTCCTCTGAGTTGCAGGTGATATATAAAAAGCTACTGCTTTTTCTGATGAATCACAGTGGAATGAGATTTCCTTCTTTTCTTAATCTCTCATTGGCCTTTACAGCAGCTGCAGACTTTTTAAGTTCCTATATCCTTAATCTCACAGGCTGTCTTTAGGGCTGGCCACATGGGTCTTTGTCCCTTGCTAGACTGGCCCCGTGTTCATTATGCTACCTTTTAAATAAGTTATTTTTTATTTCCACCAATGGATCTTAAATGTTACAAAAGTTGGTAGGTCTGGCAAGAACTTAGAGAAAATGGACTCGCCTGTGCTCAGGCCCACTTGTTCTTGCAGCTGCGGACTCTGACAGCACTCTGCCCTGGGTTTTATATCCCAGTTGCAACTTGGCTCTTTAAATTGCAGAGGTGCATGACACTGTTCTATTGGACATAAGACAAAGCCTGGTTAGTCCATACGTTCCTTCTTATCTTGGGACATTCTACAGTTCTTCTGAACCATGAGCAGGGGCCAGGGCCAGCTTAGTTAGCCAAGGTGATCCGAGGACTTCTGCTCTTATGCACAAGACATGAGATTCTTTTCCAGCCCCAATAGGAACCAACGAAAGTGGGAGCTGTGGTTGTCTGTAAGCTTCTGTGCTGTTACTTTTCACTCTGGAGCACCTATCTTGAAACTAGCAGAGAACCACCCCCCAAACAAATTTCCCTTAGCATTGCCAATGCAGAACCCCAGTCTGCTCTTCTTTCTGGCATTATTATCACTTACAGGAAATTTGGCCTAGTCAAGGGAAGTGAGAATATTCATGCTAGCTAGCTTGTTGTAAATACCTTCATCTCCCGCCTTCTTCCTAGGCTGAATAAAGTGAGGCATGATCTACTTCCTCAAAGAATTAGATATGATTTATTGGGTGGGATTTGGTAGGAGTACGTCCTTTTGTTTTCAAAGTGGGAGATGGAGAAGAAAACTTGTAGACTTAGCTTTAATGAAGGAGAAGCAGGGAATGGAAATTGTCTTATTGATAAGGAAACACACATTGGATGATGTCTCAAAAGTATTGTCTGCAGTATACATACACAGTGTTGCATATGTAAAGTAAGGGAACAGAACTCAATTTATATAAATGTCACCATGTGATTATACAGAAAGGTTCTGAATGCTAACGGCATATGGGAATGATTATACTATTACCAACTTAGTCATTAACCTTCTCTCCTAGTTCAGGTTGTAAATACTGAACAAGTAAAAACCAAGCAGAACATAAGCAGACAAATACAGTAGCACATTCAACTTGAAGAACTAGTATCTTTCCCAGAATTTTATAAAATTAGCTTCTTAGTTGATCTACTAGTGGATAAATGAATAGAGCCAGATGAAGAATGAGTTCTTACCTTATTTTATGAGCTACTTTTTATGATGTATGGTACACAGCACCTAAAGGTCACAGGACTAATTAGTGGCAGGTTTATGACAAAAATCCAATGCTCCTGATTTAGTAACCATGACTTTTTGTAAGTAAATTTGTGACTCTCTCACATTTTTATTCTAATGCATTTATGAAAGCTAAGAATTTTTCCTTCTCTAGTTTATTAACCATCAAAGCACCTGAATACCTATAGTCTTACATCGTCTAATTTTTCAGTGTTACAGTACACAATATAATTATTGTACTTTTTTTTGTATTGTGATTTGTATATGTTTGTTCTATTAAGGAAAAATTTACATAGAGCGCTTGACAATTTGCCTTCTGTAAACTTAATGATCTTGACATATTTTTCATGTGTATGTCAGATTTAAACCCTAATACCAGAACCTCATTGTAAAAATTGATTCAGTAACAAATATTATTTTCTGCACATATATAGTATATTCATCTTGAAATAAATAATGAATATTAGTGTGCATTTATATGTACTGAATTGTTGGTGTTGGAAGGTCAAAACCCATATTCATGCTACCATGAACATGATGTCATAATACAAAAGGAAGAAAAATGAGAAGAAAAAAAGGGAAAACTGTCTAAGTTGTTGAATTAAATTAGAATACAATTACTACTTTATGTCTTCACAAAAGACATTTGGTAACATTTAAGATTTCTGCTAATTGCACAAGGTACATTATCATGCAAAAGAATGTTAGTGAAGGTTGAAGAGGACAGACCAACTATTCTCGTACATCACCATAATTATGCAGCCCCATGTTCGAACAATTACATTTATGTAGACCCACTGTTAAAATCAATGTTACTTGTACAGCTAGTCCTTAATCAATGAAATCAGTCAATTTACCATGGTCACATCCTTCTTCTTAATTAAGACAGTGATATCTCTGGAGCGCAGGGTCTCAAAGAGATAAATAAGTACAGAGGTTGGGAAATGTCAAAGAGGTGACTCCCTGATTTTACTCCTGACGAACTTGGGAGGAAATAAGACAGTTCCTTCAGTTCAGGGAAGCAGCACAACCTTCTAAAGAGATGGCTTAGCATTCATTAAGAAAAGAGCAGGTAGTAGTGTTTGACAGAAATAGCACTAATGAGCAAAGAAGGTTTTCAACATGCATATCCTTCATAGTTATACTCTGAATTATGAAGGTTGCGCCACCTAAGCCAATTTTAATTAGAGTGAGCATGGACCTCTTTGGACAGTTAGCCTTTCTTTCCAAAATCCATTTCAATATGGTGTCACTTTGTTGTCATAATCAAAATGGCAAAGTGATGGAATAACCTACTTAAAATGTCTGTGGTGTTAAAGCAGCTACGGCAAACATCCTCTAATGACGCATGTAATAAGGGTATTACCTGGAGGACAGTGACAGCATACTCCGTCTTGTCATCAGTGCGGGAATAATGATAGGGGTGAGGTAGGGGCCTTCCAAGGCCTGGCTTTGCCTCTCGGTCCCACCAATGGATTGTACAAGTTTCAGTTATTGGAAAAGAAAGAAAGCAAGAAATAAAAAAAAAAAATAGCAAATATAAATGTATCACATTGAGTTTCTTTTAAAATTTACAATGCATATGAGGTTTGCACTCTCAGGCTGACATTATCCACCTCTTTTCACCCTAAAAGAACCACTTGTCAGGCCGTAAGAAAGTAAATTGAAAAACACTAAATACTCCGATATATTTTCATAAAAGTAGATTTTAAATATTTATTCTTTTATGTATCTGTACATTTATTTTTGTTTTTCTGAGACAGGGTCTCACTATGCAGTTCAGGTTGGCCTTGAGCTCATTTTGCATCCCAGGCTTCTCAAACTCACAATGAGCCGCCTGCCGCAGCCTCCCGAGTGCTGGGATTATAGGCATATGCCAACACGTCTGGCTTTAATTTTTGTTTTGAATTGTTTGTTTCAAACAGGGTCTTACTCTGTAGTCCAGGCTGGCCTTGGGCTCACAGCAGACTTCATGCCTTAGCATTGTGACTGCCAGGATCGCAGGTGTGCACCACCATCCAAAACTTAAAGTAGTTTTTTTAATCTCTATGAATGATATAGGGCTGGGATATAGCTCAGTGGCACAAGTGCCCACCTGGAAAGCACAAGGTCCTAAGTTCAATTCCCAGTACCAAAAAAAACCCCCAAATTATAAATCATATAATTATGCAGGGCAATGTTTAGAAAGATAATTTAAATAAAAACAACATTGTAATGAATGATTATAACAACCCAAATAAGTGATAAACAGTCTTATCTGTCTCTGGTAGCAAAAAATATTTTGCAGATCTATGAAGGACAATGTTAATGAGGTTACAAATTTAGAATAGTTATCCATGGTGACTTTCTCGCCCATATTAACTAAATAAATGTTTAAAAAATGTGAGGCAAGTTGATCAGTATTCACCCCTAGTATTCCTTTTCTCTTTGTCTTTTACATTTCCTCCACTATTACCTCTGTACATTTCTTAACTGTGTGAAATTGGTGGTTTTTGAGAATGTACTGTCAATTGCCTTCTGAAATGTTTTTAATTGTAACTGTATAACAAAAATAAAATTGTTACAAAATATTAGAAAGACTAGATTTTTATGCATATACCATTGAGTTTTAATCCAGCTAAATTTGATCCAAGGGGATATTTAAAATTATCTACATTTTCTGATGATTTAAAGGATTTTAAATTAATTTAATGTAATTCTGTGGCTTAAATGTTTGAGAGTAGATTTGCATGTGCGATCATTTGGATAGCTTAAAAAACCAGCTATAAAGAGTGAGCCCTGGGCTGGGGGTACAGCTCAATGGGCTAAGTGCTTGCCGCCGAGCACTAGGGCCCTGAGTTCGATCCCCGGTCCAGGAAAAAAAAAAAAAAAAAAAGAGTGAACCCTGTGAGCTAGAAGGTCAGGTATCCCTTCATAAAAGAGTCAGTGGGTTTTCAAACTCAGAGGGTTTACACATAAACTATTAAGTAGTGAGAGATGGCCAGTGGCTAAGATATGCACAAAGAGATAGATTCTAAGTCCTAAGACAAATCCTGTAGCAGCTACTAAGGGTCAAGTCAGGAAAACAGCCAGTCTTAGACCACAGTCAGGAATGTACTTTATGGGAAGGAAGAAAAAAGTATCAGAAGCTTGATATTCAGAGACTAAAAAACAAGTAAGTTATTAACATCTGATTCACATTTTCCTAGACTAGTTGTAAGTTTCCTTCAGTTTTTCTTCATTATAAAGATACAGAATCAACAATAAGATAAGCTTACATATATTTAAATCATTTAAATAATCTCAGATTGAGTCAAAACTTTAACTGACCATTGTTAATTCTGCACATCAGTTTAGGACCTACTAAATGACTAGTGTGAGTTCTGTGCACTTATGAGAGTAGTTGCCAACCATGGGAAATAAAAATGCATGATTTTTAACATTAGAAAAAAAGCCAAAAGCTAAAAAGCAAATTTTGGAAGGATAGACAAGCAAAAATAAAACAAAGCTTAAAAGTGTTGCTTGTCAGAACCCTAAAGCGAGACACTGAAAATTAATCTAGCCTACCTACCTGAAGTAAAATCATGTTATTTGGAAAAGATCAGAAGCATCTGACACATAACAGAACAATGCATTACTGCACCATGTAATTGTCAATCAGATGCATTTATGTAAATAATAAATTCATATTTAAATAATTACCTAAAATGCATAGTCAAGTAAAAATCAAATTACAAGCTTTTATAAGATTTAGACACGTAGCTTCATATTTAATTGCCACATTGATTATTTTCAGGAAAAGAGATTAGATAAACCAGTTTGTGTACTTCAGGCCAAGCTGTGCTAGGGTAATGCAATTTCTGAGCCCAATTAAAAGATGGAGCCTGTGGGCCACCTTTGTAGACAGGCCGGCCTTTTAACTTGTCATCATGGATTACACTCCTAATTCAGTCAGAACCATCATAACAGACACATATACACATGCGCACATGTGTCCATGCATACACACACACATAGAGAAAGACACATACACACATGCACACGTGTGTCCATGCGCGCACACACACACACATGTACACACATGTGCAAATGTGTCCATTCACACACACACACACACACACGCACACACACACACACCACATGCATGCACATTGTGATATAGTTGACTAACATTTGTCACAGGGATGCAGCCATCGTGGGGAAAGCATGCAGCCATGCAGAAAGATTTTCCTATGTGACACTGATACACAAAAGTAGTGCTTATAAGATACAGTGTTCCTGGCTGCAGGATAAAGTCCCCTAAATCTTTCCAACCACAGAAGTAACAATGCCTAAGAAAGCCACAGGTTTCTGGTCTGCAGAGGCTTTAGCCTGGTCAGGAAGGAAAGTGATACTCTGTCTCCCTAAGGAGTCTGCTTAGCGGGACTCCTGACTGCCAGGAGAATAGGACTGATTATTTCTATCCTCCACCTGTCTCTTTCCGTCCTGTTTCTTCTTTTGTAAACGCACTTAAGGAGTCATTGATTTTTTTTGTGTGTGAGTATGGAATACAACACAATAGCTTTATATCACCTGGTGCTCTAATACCAAATTCTCTTACATTGTATTTATCTCTGAATAGACCCTTCCTCTCCCTGTAATTCCTATGCTGGATGCCTATACTTTTACTGAGGATCTTTGTCTAAAGACAATAGATCAGATTAGAATAATCTGAGGACGATATTGAAGCTGACAATATACAATGATTTTTCACAACAATAACATGAATAACTGTTAAGTAATTCTAAGGTCACTTGTTGAGTATAACTCATGGTCCCAAAGAACACATTAAATCTACGAGTAGAAAGAAGACAGAGGTTTTACCTTTATAGTATAAAAACTATTATGTAGTAAGATTTGTTTTTGGTTTTTAAGAAAGGGCCTCACTGTGCAGTTCAGGCTGGCCTTCAGCTCACTTTGTAGCCTAGGCTGGTCTCACACTCACAATGATCCTCTTGTCTCAGCCTCTCACGTGCTGGGATTATAGGCGTGTGCCACCATCCACTGCCATAAGAAATGATATTATCAATAGCAAAGAAATAAAAACATTCAGAAGTTTAAAAGATAACATAAAGATAGAAATTGTAGGAATGTACTTGAAGATATAAATAGACTTGTAGGAATAGGTTACATCTTGTGTGAGACAATATATTAAGAAGGAAAAACTACAGAAACACTTCAGAACAACATTGAGGAAAACTAAAACCTCATCTTATTCTGTTTTAGAAAGACAAGAAAATGAAAATGACTTCTTCCAAACATCGTCTGCATTTAGAATATTAAAGAAATGATTTCCTAAGGATAAAACTGAGAATTTAAAATAATTAGTACATCTTTCAAATGCATCTTAGTCATTAGAAGAAAAGCCCATCATGATAATTTAAATCTTCCCCAAACCACTATCATATTTACCCTATATGATGTTTCATGATTTTTCTAATAGGCAATATTTGTCCAGAACTGGTATTGGGACATAGTTATTAACTTCACTCTGAAGATGAACACAATATGTTAGTTCTTATAGTATTTAAAATTTATTATTCTTTAGCTGAAATAAATGAAAAGGCATTAGTATTAATAAATATGAAATGGAAACATAGTCTGTCGGGGGAATGGAAACAGATGCAAAAACTGAGATTGGGATGAAGAGCCAGCCTCTACCTTTGCTGGCTCGTGACACAAAACCCAGTGTCACCTATGCAAACTTCACATTGGGATGTTGTCATGGGAATGTAGAGTGACCATGATGGCCAGTGAGACAGGGGTCAGGAAAGCTTCTGATGTAAAAGGTACTCAGTAAAAAGGAGAATACCTACTGAGGAATGTACTACAATTATTATGAAAGGTAAAATTTGATGCTGGTATATTGTGTGAATAGATATGGTTAGATGATTTCTAAATGAGTAGAGAATATTTATGCAATATGATAATTCCTTCAGAGTAGGACTTACTTTATTCACTGAATAAATAAGAAACTTTTAAAATATCATCCAATTTCTGAACTATCAGTAACCAAAAAAATGATCAGAAAAAAAAAACTAAACTAAAACTTATTTATCTTATTCAGCCTTTTAAGATTGTAGAAAATTAAAACCATTGTGGACAGCAAAGATTAAAGTGAGTTTTCACTGTACCACTCTGTTCTTAAGGATGCCTGGGTACAGTTTGCTATCTTCAGTGAGGATGAGGAAGAATGTCCCTGAAATATATAATGCAATTGTTTGTATACCATTCCTATATTGTATTGACAAGTTTTTTCAAAAGCTGAAAACACTGTCTATCATAAAAGATGCAGACTAACACAGCCTGAATCCATTCAAAGAAGACAAAGATTCTCTTCCAGGTTCAGAGTCAGTATTATGTTTAACTATTCTAAATCTATTTGCTTCAGTATTCAGAAGCTTTTGTGATAGGATCAGAAACTGTGAAATGGAAATTGTAGTGATTTAATGTTTGGAAAAATTATAATAAATGTAAAAAAGAGTCAGGATGTGTTTTCACAGTGCTTTCTGCAAAGAAAGAGAATTAAGAAGAAAAGCCAAGAAAGCTTCAGGGATTACAGAAGATACTTTCTAAGTTTGAAAGCAGATGTTGTACCATATGTGCTTACCTGTTCTCTTTTTATTCACTTTGGTTGGATCATTACCAACCTGTCTTGTTTTTAATCCAGTAGAATCATTGACTGAATAACCATTTTTTTTTTTTACCTCTTTATATTCAGCTAACTATGATGCAACACTCCTGGAATAGATTTTAAGCAGGAGAAGCAAAGGAATGCATTTTCAAAGTAACATAAATAATAAAAGCACAATGAGTTCTCAAATCCTAAAACTATAAAATGATGTTTAGAACTAAGAAAAAATCAGTTCTGTTTTTTCATTCTATTATTCCATTTATACTGAGTGGATTAACCAAGAGATACCAATACTTTTGTACAAAACACCCATTAAATTTTGTCCTCACAGTACACTTTTAAGAATTGTGTATGTTAAAATATTAAAGGTTCCATAGCAGTCTCTGTTAAAAATTTGGCAACACAATAGGTGTTTTCACATTTTAGGAAATACTTGTTCAAAGAAGAAACTTAAAAAATATCACAGTACTTACTTCACATTACTTTCCCAAAGGAATATTTCTTCAAGAAAATACAAGACCCAATTACAAGCAAAGTACTCTGTAGACAACACACACAAAATAATTCTTTCAGGTTTTTATAAACTCTTTATTTTTATAAAATGTACGCAGAAGAATACACTGTCATGGACACATAACTTGATGAATTCATATGCTAACAAATCTTTCCATAGAATATTACCATTACTCCCATAATTATTTCAGGGCTTCCTTTCAGCCCTAATGACTTCCCACTCCCCCAAAGAAAACCATTATTCTGGTCTTCACAAATAACTCATTGTGTCTGCTTCTGTATGTGATATAAATTATAGCATTTGTATATAGAGCATAAATGAAAGCATTTGTATATAGATATAGAGCATATACTTTTCTTTCTGACTTCTTTCTATTAGTATTAATTTTTTAATTTAAAGCTTTTCCATGATTTCCATGCTTTTAGCTATTGAAAGAAATAACACTGAAAAATTTTGATACTTGACAGTTTCATATCATCAGAAAGGCTCACTTTTCAAGTAATCTTTTAAGAAATGAGTTTTCAAATATTGTTTAAACTTAAAACCAATGTAAATCTTTTACATGCAAAGTGAAAGAAAACGAATTTATCTGAAAATTAAACTATTTTGTAGTATTTGTGAGACGAGTAGATGATTAAGAGCTATATTCTTCAAAACATAAAAAGGCCCATTATTAAAATCATTTGTTGATGAAAAGAAGAATAATCAAAAGTGGCCGGTATTTCTCTATCTAGATGGTATCAAATATGGTCCTTAGACTGACAGTAGCAGCTTCTTCTGGAACCTGTTAGAGACACAGTCTTGGATCCCAGCCCAGATCTACTCCACCAAACATCTGGGAGTGGAGGTAGCTATACAGCTGTTCTCAGTACAAGTTCCACTAGGAGGAGTACTACTTCTAATTCACTCTTCAGTGCACCCGAGACCTCTGTTCCCATCTGCGTTCTTTTTTACTTATTTCTAATAAACATTTTCAAAATCTTGGGTAAAGAATCTATGACCATGGACTCTTCAACTTTGTCAGTTCTTTATTTCTTCAGTTATGCCTTCAGGCAATTTCCTTGAGCATTTCTTCATTCATCTAGCAATTATTTCCTACTACTTGACAGTCACTATTTCTGTTATTTTTCTGTAGTCTCTGTAGTAAATTATCACACAGTTGGTGGCTTAGAAAACAACGGAAGTTCACTTGCTTCAAGTCGGTCTGAACTATAATTAAGGTGTCAGCAGGTTTGGTTTATTTGAAGGTTTTGAAGGGAGAATCTGCTTTCTGGCCTCTTCTGTGTTGAAGTTAGAGTTCATCTGAATTCCCAGGCTCATAAATCTTTTTATGAATCAGATTTTTGGTTTCCTTGTTAGATCTTCACAGTACTTCTGACTGTGCTGCCCTCCTTTCTTAAGAACATGACACATAAAGTCTAAAATTCACAGGAGCTGGGGGAGGACATGGACACCTCGGTGGGGTCATTATTCTATCTGTGACATCATGCAAGTGATTTCCTACAGAAGATGGTGGATACTGCAGGTGTAATGACAAAATCTCTCCTGTAAAATTCTGATGATGAATATTGAGAAGATAATTTTTATGTTACCCAGTTTTAACTAATCAAATAAATGCCAGTCTTGAGCAGAATCAGGAAAACCAATATATGCTGTTAATTCATATTAAAGCAACAAGTAATTAAAGCTATTATATGCAAGATACTGTACTTATAAAGTGTAAAGTTGTGAGACATACAGGAACTGCTTGCAAAAGGTGTAAAAATGACCCTTGGAGAAGAACATAAAGCAAAATCTGACTTCTTCTAGTGCTTATTAAGTGTGATACATGGGTAGAATGAATGCTCAACTGCAATCTGACATACAAATACATATCAAAGGCAGACTTGCCCAATAGGAATAGTATATTCTAGGAATTTGGGTTCTAGGAGGCCTAACATGTTGTAAGAATTTCAAGTATTCATTTGAGTGAAACTTAGAAGGTAAGCTGAGAAGTGGTGAAATGGCTCAAGAAAAACAAGCAGTTGCCATCAAAACCTCTTAATAAATTACATAGGAAATTTAAGCTCTAAGTTAAGGAATAAGATGAGAATTTAAGCACACAAATGACTCAGTGAAGATAACTGACTACTGTGTGAAGAGAAGAGTGAATTACGTCAATTTCATGAGCAACAGCCTTGACGAGGAGGATCGTAGGCGAGAGGCAAGGCAACCCAGGACTCCTGTGAGTGTTAGAATTAGGGTGAAGTTGATATGAACACAAAGCAGTTAGAGTGGCCGGGATTCTGTTTTTGATGGTCTACCAAAGGGAGAGGAGACTAGGAACATAATGCTTTCATAAACGCTTGAGCAGATAATGATGTTCTTAATATATGAATAAGAAAGGGGGCAACTTTGGAAGAACATATGGCAAAATGCATGTCTCTAGTACACACTGAACTTGAACAGTATTTTTAAGCATTGTGTCTTTGAATTGTTAGTATCTCCTGATCTCCTTACCGGAAGTTTTTCATCTTTTCATTCTTACTATTTTTTGATTTATTCTTTCATCTTTGTGATAAGTCCAGGGCTTTCAACTTGGCTCATATGCAGTGTATACATAAGTTTATTGAGAACGATATTTATGCTTAGTTTATATTTGTAATTACACAACCCATAGCTTAGAATTTTCTATTTAATAGGCAATGAACAAACAGTTAAGCTTATACTTTTTATTTACATGATTAAATACAACAGAAATCACATAACACCTCGAGTCTCCCATTGGTTAATAGTTGTAAAGGGAGTCCCTTTACCAAAATTCACCACAGATACTCTGTTTGGACATTAGAAGTATCTGATATTATGTTTGAATATTTAAAATAGCTTCATTTGCTATTGCAACATCCTTTTCATTAGTGCTTATGTTTTATAGCTATGGCATTATCTTAGCCTAGACTGATTTACATTCTTTCCAACTAATTCTAATTGCAGTTTTGAATAAGTCCTAGTCAACACATTTCTTGTCCAGCTACTTTGTAAATTATTGGATGTAAGGAAAGTATTCTACACTTTGCAGCAAAACAGAGCTGGGTTTAAACCCTACTTTCCTTCTCAATTTTGTCTCACAGCACAATTGTTTATATTACCAGTGTAAGCAAGAATAAGCTGTCGAACTGCTTAAAAATAAATAGGAAAAGATTTTAAATAACAAAATCCGTGAGAAACTAGGTAGGTAGCATAAGACAGGATTAGAAAGCCTACTTGATGCTAACAATTCCAGGCAAAAAGAAGGGAGGATGAAGTATAACCTGTGAAACTGAAATTTGACTCTATCAGATTACGTTTTTACATTTTTATGTATTAACACAAATGTGCAGGGCACAGTCATTATGCTTATCAAGGGGAGCTGACACAAGTACATAACATCATCCCCTACCGCTCCCTTCCTCCCTTGCTTTTCATTGCTTGGTCCCCTCCCACTAGCAACCTCAAGTCTAGTATGTGAGTTTGAATAAGCTTCCTAATCACTCTGCATTTATTGTTTGTGGATCAAATTAGTAATATCTCTCTTGCAGGATTATTATAATGGTTGAAAAAATAAATTAAATCCTTAGAAATGTGTATCATTGATATCAATAAATTATTATAAAATTTCTCTTTTCAGTATTTGATATTATTCCAACAGATACTAAACCAACAGATACTTCCCAGCTTCATCTGTGGAACACAGGGAAATTTTGTTACTAAAATAGATTGAGATCTGTAAAATGTGAAGTAGATTCTAATTTCCACTTATCATGCTTTTCTTATTTTAGCTTGTAATCTAATGAAAATTATCGCATTCATACTTGTGCTACATTATTAATGTAATCTTGATAAAAAAAAGAATAGGCTGTTAAGCACAGTCTTAGGAATAATAATACAAGAAGTCATTTAAAAAATCTCTCAGGGTATAATTCTTAAAATTTTAGCTAACTTTTCTTCTCTCACTCAAACAGGTTATAGTATTCAAGGCTGGAGTGTGATCTATTGCTGAGTTAGTAATGACAGTCAAGTTTGCCAACACAATCACTGCACTGCATTATCTAAGTCATTGCTCTGTAAAGTGCTCTGGGATACCTTGAGTATGAAAGGCTATATATCAAGTGTATTATATTTTATTCTATATGGTACCTGAGTTTTGGAAATGCATATTCAGCAAGCTGAACAAAAAAGACCTCTAGATGTATTCTATCACTGTATGCATTCACGATAAATGAAGGTAGGCTCAACTTGAACTAAAGGAAAGAAATTATTAGAGAAGGAGTGAGAGCGAAAGAGAGAGAGAGAGAGAGAGAGAGAGAGAGAGAGAGAGAGAGAGAGAGAGAGTTAATTCTCTCTTCTGAAGGTGAAAGCACCAACTAAAATTGCATCTCACTAGCATGCCTGACCTCAGCATTGGCTTAACTTTCACGTATCACTCGGCAAACTGAAATGGTTTGCTTTTCAGGCAAGAATGATGGATGAATTCAGGAAGCACATAGGACTCACTTACCATTATTTAAAACTCCATTATCAGTATGTGCTTGATGAAGGAATGAATGAATGAGTTGAGGTGGGTTATGTGTTTCCCACATTTTTATGAAATAAAGTATGTTTTCAAAATACACTTGTGTGTGTGTGATTGTGTGTGTGTGTGATGGAAACTGAATCCTGGGTTTGTGCATACTAGACAAGCACTATACTACTGAGCTACCTCTCGAATATGATTAATATATTTTAAAAATAGCTTTTAAAATTTAGGCAAAACATAGGCAAGCATGTGTGAGGAATCTCCTCAGAAGTTATCATGGCAACAACTTTGCAAGGGGGAAACATTCCACAAGGTGGATGTTAGCATTTAAAGTTATTTTTCATAAAATGTGATATTTTATTATTATAGACATGTTAAAATACATCTCTAACCTATGGGGATGGTTATTTTTTGTTTACTTACCCCTATACATCTATCAGTGTGTAAGAACTCTACATCAGGTTATATATAAATATACACATTTACACATGCAAACATATAAACTTGATATAAAGTCATTTACAATACATATCTTAGAAAGCTGAGAAAAAGTTTCTGTCATATTTTGACTTCAGCATACTATATTTCTCTCCTTTTAGGGAATGCATGTAAGTATTACATTCCTCTTCAGCTAGTGCCTATAATTGATCATATTGACAGCACAGTCAGAGAAACAGAAGTATGAAAATATTATCATTTCCTTTTCAAGCTTAGCATCTAATTGTGGGAATATAATGTCTGCATTTTGTCTAACTTGATACTGCACTACAGATTTAAAAGTATGATCTTTTCAATAACTGCTGCATATCTACCCACAAAAATGACCCTGATGCTTACCTTAAATCATGCATGAAAAGTATTCTAGATAAATTTAACAGCTAAATGTGAAGTGTAAGACATTAAAGTTTTCAGGGTAAAACCTAAGAGAAAAGCATTTAAAATCTCACACAGTTAAAAATTTCTTGAGGATTCAAGGAGTACTTGGACCAAATGGTAAAGGATGATAAATGAGACTACACTAAAATTAGGAAATTTTGCCCATCAAAAGATAACATTAAGATAGTGAAGGGCACATTATAGTCTGAGAAAGGGTATTACCACATTAGGATCTGAAAAAGATGCAGAAGAAATAAAGAACGCTTATGAAGCAATGGAATAAAATCTTCACATAAATCAATCAAAAATGGGCAAGAGACAAGAATTAAAGTCCTAGAAGAACATGCGGACAACTGCATTACTGATTAGGGAACAGCAAATTTACATTTTAATTTGATTTAATGAGGGTTGGAATGAAAAGTGACTGAGCAAATGAGAAGTAGACACCATCAAGTTTTGGAAAACATGTGGAATGCTTTCAAGTTTCATACACCTGGTGACGTGTAAGTTTTACAGATACTTTGACTAAATATCATAATTATTACATAGGACTACACCATTCTTTTTAATATTCAAATTCTAAGTATGTGCTCATAAAACTGTTTAAACATGTGTTCCCCAAAATACATATAAACAAATACTCAGAGCAGTACTATAAACCAGAGCAGATTCTGGAAAAATATCAAGGGTCCAAGAAAAAATTTCTCATATATTTATATAAGTGTGGTGTGTCATATATATATACTTCACTGAGAAGGAAAAATGTGGATGAATTTCATAAACATACTATGGAGTACCAGAATCAATACAAAATATGGTACATACTGTATGATTCCACTCACGTAAAATTTTTTATTATTATTATTTTTTTAAAAAATAAAAGCACAAAAACATATTAACAAACAGACACAAATTAGCATAAAAAATAGTACAATCACAACTGATCTACAGACAAGGTGACATGATCTCAACAGTGGTTATTGCTTTATCCATTGGTATCTTCGAAGTGTAAATATATGAACCCATATACAGACATGTGAAATTGGTCAGACAATTAATCCTCTCAACAACAGAAAAACACAAAAAACAAAAAAACCAAAGACAGAAAACAAAACAGGCAAAAAAAAACAAAAAATGAAAAAAAAAATATTAGACTAATTATCACAATGGAATTACAGTTATGTGTCTGGCCTCTTACTGTTCAAGAGTCACTGAAAATGAATGAATCTATAGCATTAATGAATGAATCTATAGCATTAAAAGAAGAGTAGATTATTTCAGTGACTCTTGAACAGTAAGAGGCCAGACACATAACTGTAATTCCATTGTGATAATTAGTCTAATTGAGCATGATGAGTCAAACAACTTTTTCTGTGATCCTGGGAATGGAACTTAAGATCTTCACACTGAGTGAGTTTTTCAGTGCATTTTTATTTATTTAATTAACTTTAAAAATTTTGAGCCAAGGATTTGCTTAGTCATGCAGCCCCAATTTCCCAAAGGGCTGGGTTTATATATGCATCCAATTATACCCAAATAATTGTGGACTTTGACACATGAGTTGTAAATTTCTTTCAAAAGTAAGGTACATAGAGATTGGAAATGAAGGGGAAATTCATGTGGAGGCCAGGAAGAATTTGGTAGTTGGGGGAGATACAGAGATTCAAACTCTAGAGTCTGTGCTTGCTAGGCTTTTGCCCCTGAGTTATAGCCCCACCCCATTTAATACACTTTTATGGAGTCTATCTCTTTTGTTCTCCAATTGCCACAGTCAGCATCTGATTGTAAAGATACGTAATGCAACTTGTGTACTGTCCTTCATCACTGGTATAGATACACAGACCTCCCAATCTGAGTAAAACCGATGAGGCTATTGGGTTTGGCACATGGTTCTTCACAAGTTAATGTAGTAAAGAAGGAAGACAAATTGCAGAGTATTTAGAGGATGAATTGGATTTCCAAACCCAGAATAATTCTTCTATTCTTATTGAATTCTTAAATCTATGATGCAAAAAAAAAAGGAAGGATATAAGCCCTAATTAATTCTTTTATTCAGTAGTTTGTGAAGTACTGCAAATGTATAAGGAATTATGTTAGGTTTTGGCAAAAATAAGAGAAGGGTAAGAAAAAATAATAATATCAACAAAAAATTATTGCTTCCTGCGTTGTTGGCATTAGTCTAGTACATTTATGGGATCTGTTCAACAAGATTATGGTTGAATGGAATTATTGTCCTCCGATTATAGATGAGGATCAGACAAGCAGATACTTTGCTTTATCATAAAGCCCAATAACCAGAATACGGCAGGGGCAGGACTTATATGTGCATAGCTTGGCTCCACGTCTGAGTTGTTAACCATTACACTAATGGCATCAGGTTGGGTATCAAATTTTATTTGAATAGAAAGTATTAAATAGCACTTCTCTTTGTAGAAAATGTTGTTCTAGTTGCTGAAGATGAAGAAAGAGGAGGGAATATTTGTGTTTTGTGGGTAAGAAGAGGGAGAAAGCGAGTCATGAACAAGACTCAAACAAATACCCGAGTTATCAATTTATTGTCTTTCAGATTCCAACCCCTCACTGATTGTTTTGCAATAATGAAACCATTTTAAACATTCCCTCTTTGCGGCTGAAGCTGTTTTGCCTTGTTAATGAAGTACAGGGAAGGAATATGGTAGTGAACAAATATTTGCTGTTCTAGGTCTGCTGTGCGTTGGTTTTCCTCTTCTTGCTCTCACTCTGTGGCTGGCAGGAATGCACTTGAGAGATACGGAGTAGAGTTGAGCTCCTAGGGTTCTTCACCTTCAAATTGTAACCGTACTCCGTAAGCATATGCCCCGCGAGGCGTGCTAGCCTCCCAGTTACAGGCCTCTGAGCTTTGGTTTGTCAAGTGTTACCTACTTTCCCTGCTGATCCCAACCACATAGCTTTAGTCTATTAACACTCCATGGAAGTATTTCTTGCTTCTCCTGGCTATTCTGACCGAAAACTGTGGCTTAATTACACTCTAAAGGGGTGTTTCTAGCTTGCCCAGTGATTTTAGACCAGCACTTAATTCTCCAAGCAACTCTGCAGACTTCTGTGTCCTGAAGTGGGCTGCTCCTTTGTTCTTCAAGATTTGAATCCTGGGTTTGAGAAGAGCTTCTCTTCCAAGTCAGTGCTTTGGTTTGTCTCCCTTAGCCAGTGTGTGGTCTATGAAGGCTTTTGTCTTTTCTCTTTACTCTTTCCCATATCCTTGTGCGTTGTAGTTAATAGTTCTTTAAATGAAGTGCTCTCTGTTCAAATCACGATGTCTTTACTGTGTTCTGATTGGATCTTGCCCAATAAAAGATAATGCTGAATATCCACTCAGTAGGAAAAAAAGAACACATTAGCACAAATCCAAAAGGCTTTACTTAAATGCCAAGTAAGAGAACAGATTTAGTTCACTAACTTTTGCCCAAAGAAATGTTAAGAGGTAGAATCTTACCCAGGATAGATAGGGAATATATTGATGTAGTCATGGTCAAGAAGCTATGCTTCCTCTGCGGGGTTTCCTCAAACTTTTCTCATTAAAATGCGGGCCATGAGTAAAAACGGTTCACTGTGGTAAGAGTTTCTACCCAAAGTGATGGATGGTAGTGGAGGCAGATTTCAGAGGTGAGCTCTTCGAAATCTTGACCTGGATTCCTGAATAATCACTGAAAAGGAGCTATAGGGTAAGTAAAGCTCAGAAACACGCAAATTAATTTGAGTATCATTCATATTGTATCTTCCAAAAATGAAAATGTAAAAGCATATTGATACTTTAGTAGTAGCTTTTACTCCAATTTTCCTTCATGCCTATGTATTTGTACAAAAAAATAAGATTCCTGGAGATTCTCTTTAGGAAGATTATTTTTAATGTTTAGAGCTAAAGTAAAACCCAAGAATGTTTGTATTTTTAATTAAAATTTTCAATCGTTTAGGAGAAATGTTTCTCCTAATGTATGTCTTATACATGTTATATACAACATTTAGGAGAAATGTTTCTCCTAAATGTATATTATATACATGTTAAGTTTTTCTCAGTTTGTATAATTTTATATTAGGTATACTTCCAAGCAAGAAGTAGCTGCATACATCTAAGTTGGGAAAACAAACTCACATTCACGGTAAATAGAGTTTCCATTCCTGGGATTTTCCTTGCTTTAGTTCTTAATACTATTTGAGAGTAAGCAGACCAAAAGTTTTCAACCCCCACCATTGTCGTTACTTTATTAATTGAAATTTATTCATCTCAATATTTCTGACAGGAAATATACACATCTAATTTAAATCCCTTAGATTTTATTTAGTCTTATACTACAAACTTAGAAATTAGGGGTTGAAAAATTACCAATGTAATAAAATCAGATTTATCACATCCCTATTGGTAATAAGCATTTATTATCCACTGAATTGTGATCTCATACCCATAGTCCTAGAAAAACTTGATGACTGTGAAGATTTTCTTGGTCAGCTTTCCACTGTTGGGAGAAAATATGCAAAACTTGCAATTTAAAAGGGAAAGATTTAACCTACCTCACAGACTCAGAGGGTTTAGTCCATGCTTGGCTGACTCCAGAAACTATGAGGAAGGGGGGTGTGGTAGAGGTAAACTGCTCAGCCCAAGAGGGAAAGAAGCAGAGAGAGTCTTAGAGAAACAGGCCAGGGACTGGATGGGTATCTGAAGGTTACACACCCAAGACTCATGCAGACACAGGCATCTCTCAAGACAATCACACTGACGTTCAAGTGAACCATCACAGTGACTGTGGCTTTCTGTAGTCTCCCTACTGGGCACAGTGACAGGTACAACCTAACTGGTAAATCTGGCTATGATCTTCCACATGAAAAATCATCAGTATGTCCTGCTAACATATGAATTAGTGCTAACTTTAAAATTATATTCCCGCTTCATTAATATATTTGTATGAAAATATAAGGTAAAAAAGTTTGACTATAAATTCTAGAAGATTGCCTTTCATGCTTGTTGAGGTACATGTATTCTCTTTTGGAAGATCCCTGAGCTATAAGCTTACAGCAGTTTAAGTTAAGAATATACAGCAGTTTAAGTTTTCGGGTATAATGAAGGCATTGTATATAGTTAAAAAGTTTAGTGGGCACTTTTTTTTTGTACCATAAATTGAATCCAGGACCTTGTACTTGCCAGGCAGGTGCTGTGTCACTAAGCTATATCCGCAGCCCAAAGTTTAAGGAAGAGTTATTGGGACTCTGCCATTAATGCAGTTGCAAGAGTTTGAGTTGCCTTCTGTGTCTGTTACCAGTCTTCGGAGTCAAGAGTATAAGATGCTCAGACTGTATCAGACGCTAAGTGGAGGTGGACCCTGCTCACTAAAGAGCAGCACCGACAGCTCAAATCTCTACAAGAGAAGGTCTTCAAGGAGGAGTTCCTGCATCTGTCCCAAACTCTGTGCCACTATGGCTGCCTGGCTCAAAGTTTAGTCTGAGAATATTCTTCACTCTGTTTTGGCCTACCAATTTTCTCCCCTTGTCTGCACACACATGGAAACATGCAATCTGAAGGATTTGGTTCTAGAAGCTGGTGTAGCACTAGTCAGCATGACAGAAATATTCCAGATGATGAGTGAATACAGTCAAGAAAAAGTACAATGGGAGCACTGCATTATATTAGCTGGGAACAAAGTCATAGATTCATTTAGCAATATTTCAAATTTACTAAATTCATGTACATACATATCTTCACTGAATTTGTAATAGAGTCCAGAGGAAAACACACATACACACACATATACACATAATACACACACACACACACAGAGGTTATATATATATATATATATATATATATATATATAATATATAATATAATCTATTTCAGTGTGCACTTGTTCATGTCTGAGTCCTGCTTTAGGTTCAGGCAGACATCGCACCAGGAAAACTCAGACATCGATCTTCTGCTGCATTAATTGTGAGTTGAGCGGATGGCTGCAGCTCTTCGCTATCATTTTTTAAATGTTGTCATGGGTGTCATCTCTGTTTCCAGCTTTTTGGTTTTATTGCAGTTTTATTTTCTGTAATTTTCTTGAAATGAAAAAGATATAGTTTTCCTGTGATAAATGAGAGGGGGAGGCCATAGCTCAGTCACTAGTTTGTTCATAGATTGACCACTGAATGTAAAGTATGTGATGCTAAGAACAATTTTGATGAGATCCATTGTTGGATATGCAATGATTCATCCCTCTTTGTGAAGTTGTTACCTTTATGTCAGATTCTTGCATCATTTTTCATGTGTCTCTTTTAATAAGTGTCTAGAAGGACACAAATCTTTCCAAAATATAGCCAAAGATAAACTGAATGCAAGTGAGACATATTCATTGGTTATATCAACAATACTTATACAGTTTTAAGGTCTCATTTAAAGACACAGTTTATAGTGTAGTTTTGCATGGAAAGCAATGCTGTGTTTAAACCATCACCTTTTTAAAAATCTTATGTTCACTGTTAAGAATTTCTTATCTTTATGTATTATAAAATGTATGAAATATAAAATTCAAATTCTATATCATCTGATTATGGTGACCCAGCACACAAGGACTATTTTTCCAGTTTGAAATATATGCTCATTATTTCATTTGAAAGATTAACATCTTTCCAAGGACCGTGGTCATTGCTTCTTCCCTCTAATTAACCTTCTCCTAGAATCCTGACCTATTGACAAGAAGTCATCAATGCCAAGTTCCATTGTCAGTAAGAAAACAAATGGCTTCCCTGAATCAGTTCATGCAAAAAGGAGCTATAGATATGCTTCATACACACTAACAATGCATAGACACAGGACATATAAATATGCAATATGTATATGTATGTATATATATATATATATATATATATATATATATATATATATTATATATATGCCTTGAAGGAACAAATAATTCCAATATTGTTCACATGAAAATAGGGAACAGAAATGCAAGAAGCAGAAAATATGGGAAATATACATATATCTATTTCCAAAATAGGACCAGTGAGAACTGTAATTCAGGTACTTATGCAGAAGACAGGCAAAGGAGACATAATGAATGCTATGTAGCAAAAGGAGAAAGGAAAGAATTGGTTTGTCAAATGAAAGTGAAAAATGTTTGATTTTCCAAAGAAACAAACATGAAATTATCATAATCAAATTTATAGATTGTTGTATTTGAAAACAGAGAAACTCGTATTATTAAAATCTCAGTGGAATTTCACAAGACCATAAATCATGTGAACATTATTACAGACTAATTTTGTGGAAATCCATTACTCTCCACCGAGTAATCTCCAGGATGAATAAAAGGAGCAAAAATACTCGAGGTGTTTCCTTTCGTCGTCCTGTTCAGAACGATCACCAGCTCACCCTTTTATTGATAGCTAAGATAACCTAGGAGGTAAGGGAGTTCTATAGCTTCTGCCCCCTACCCATTCTTTGCCTTGATTTTGTAGTCTTAAATTTCTTTCCTCTTATTTCATCATTATTTTACTCATTTCAATGTGATTTAGCTCCTCAAGACATTCTTGTGGTTATAAACTCAATCGTTTATTCAGATTATGTTTGCAAGTGTTTTGTGGGAAATACATCAAAGCTGAGGATACATGGAGATATTTTCAGTGGTGTGTAAATTCTCACTGAGAAATTAATAGTAATGAATCATTAGAAGGTTCAAATTACAATCTGTAGCTGTCTCTAAATTTCTTAGAGTTTGTGCTATGTTTAAAATCAAACTAGAGTTACTATTTTCTGACTCTGAGAACCCATATGGAGAAATGATTAATAATCTTTAATAAATTGGATTTGGAAAACTGGGATCTCCATATGCAGAAGAATTAAAACAGATCTTTATCTCACACTATATACAAAAGTCAACTATAAATAAATTGAAGACCTAATTGTAGTATCCAAATCAGGGTAGAGAAAGCCTAAATTTCTCTAAGCAGAGCCTGAAGATCACAATGCTGGTAGGAATGCAGAGTACATACCATGTTTATGAAGTTTCAGACAGGAAGGAGGATTCTACTGAGAATTTTAGCAGATGTTATGTGGATTACAACCAACTTACAGGGACGGTGGTTTAAAAGTAATTGACTAATTGACCTACTGAAGAAAATTTTAGAGCAGCCCAATGTTTAGGCTTTACCATAAGTACTGTTGCCAGATAAAATGAGAATCAGGAGGGGAAAAAACTGTAGAAATATTTGAAAGACTGTAAGTTTTGCAAGAACAGAGGCTAATGTAAATTTGGAGTCAAAAGAGCTGTTGTTGTCAAAAGAAAGGAAAGCAAATATTTCGATCTTGAACAAAGAGAAAGAGCCTTGAGAACATTTCAGAAATCAACAAGACCATTACAGGCTAGATGGTGCAAAAATATAGGCCAGTCATTTGTGAAGAATTTCCCTGGATCCACTGCTCAAGAAGGGCCCTCTGTGCAATTGGTACCCTGGTATTAATCTTACCATTTTTAGCCTGATAGACACACAAATCACTTTCGTCATAGTGAAAGGTGGCTCAACTACTTCTTGAAGTGGCAGCAAAGTTTAGCACCATCCACATGAGGTTGGTTTTACAGGCATGCAGAATATAAGCGTTTGGGAATCATGATGGCTCACACCCATATTTCAAAGGAAGATCTAGGAGTCTAAGCAATGTGTGAGAGGGTCAATGTCCTTCACAGGAACTTCTGAAACGGGATCTGTGAAACTACGCAGCAGGAACTGGGAGGAGAAGTGAAAGCTGCAATAGAGATCCCAGAAACTTGGTGATTCCAGGAAATATCCGTTAAAGTAATTTACAGGCAGTGAGAAATCAAGAAACAAACTGTGTGAGCTTCAATAAGCAGGTCTTAGGGTTAGCGTTATCCAGACCTTCTGGAGCTCATGTTTTTACCACCTTGGCCCCTGGACGCCAGACTCACCTGCAAGACTTAATGGTCACAGTGCTGGCTTTCAGTCTTGGTTTGGGCCCATTAGTTTGAGTACATCCATTCTTCCCTTGTACAATGAGAAGGTTTACCTGCTCCATTCTAGCCTAGGATACCCTGCTCTACACTACCTTATGGTAGGTTTCTGTTTGAAATTTACAGAGGTTCATATTTCAGAGTTTGCTTGAAGTCCCAGAGATTTTGAACACAAACTTCTGAGCAACACAGGAAATGCTGAGATTTGGGGGGGAAAGGAATAGTACATTTTCAGTGGTAAACAGAATATGTATATCATGTTAGATTGAATGCAACTTTGCTATTGTGCTTAGCTGGAGATTAAGTGTGGCTTTAGGAGATGTGATTAGGTCTCACATTGACAAGGATGAATATCACTGGTTAATCTTGACCAATAACTTGGCTGGATTGAGGGATTCTTTGAGAAGTAGCTGGAATGTTAGGGCGGTAACTTCATCAAGTGTTCAGTGCATTGATTAGTTCATAGCTGAATGAGCTACTGGGAGTTGGGACCTTTTGGAGGAAGGAAGTCATGAGAGAGTGGCCTTGGGTACTATTTTGGGTCCCTGGCCCTTTCCTCTCTGGCCTTTCCTGACCTTCTCTGCTACCCAGCTACCACGAGCTGAGCAGCTTCCCCCATTGCCTTTCTGCCATGTTGTCCCTTTGTTAAAGCCAGGCTTGCTTGGACTGAAAGATCCGAAATGTGAGCCAAGTTGAATCTCTCCCGCTTTAAGCTGTAGGTGTCAGGAGTTTTGTCAAATCAATGGAACATTGACCAATACACGGAATCAACTTAATGTCTATTGGTTAAAGAAGCTATAAAGAATACATAGTACATGTACATAATGGAATCTTGTTCACCCATAATCAGGATGAAATCTTGTCATTGGCTACAGTAGTGATCGACCTGGGTGTCAATTACATTAAGTGAAGTATGTGAAGCACACTGAGACATACTGCCTGTGATCACTCCTATACAGAATCTAGAGAGGTTGATCTCATAAAAGAAGATCATAAAATAATGGTTCTCTGAGGCTGAAATTGTTTGGGGAGGAATAGTTGTTAGGGTATGTTAATAAAAAGATACAAAATTTCCATTAGATAATAAGAATCATTTCAAATGGGCTCCTGAGTTACACAGTAACTCTAATGAATAGCATATTATATTCCTGAAAGTTTGCTAAGAAAGTAGATGTAAAAGTGTTCACAGCACAAGCAGAAAAACTATGTGTTAATTAGCTATAATTAGTTTCTCTAAGGGTCTATATACTTTTAAATATGTTGTACATGATACATTCATGCATTTTATCTCTAAATGAGAAAATAAGTAACTATAGGAACTTTGATGAAGAAATGTGTCATAAGCAAATAGAGAAAACACAATTCATATTCTTTTTCCTACAGAAAGGTATGAGAGGAAGGTAATTTGACATTATCATGGACACTCAAGAGAAATGTCCTTACCAGAGGCTTATTGGAAATGAAATGTAAGGCTCTAACCTACAGTTACCAGAGGTATTTATTAAAATTTAATCCTATAGTTTTGCCTTCAAGTATTCTACAATTGCATTAAAAGTGGATACATTTTAGAAAATTGATTTATCTCTTAAATAATAGATCCCATGTGCTTTATTAATTTATTGATCCTTTTTCCTAATGAGGAGAGCTATAAATATATTCTCTGGCATTCTGTGATTTTTTTCCGTGTTTTGTGGAATGTTGTTCTTATGATAATTTCAAGAACAAGACTACTAATAAACATTCTCAAAAAATGCTTACACTTTTTCAATCATGATATGGTAATGATCTTAGTCAATTTCCTTGTTGCTGGGTCAAAATACCCAATATCTATGACTAAAAGGAGGAAAGGCTTACTTGAGCTCATGATTTTTATTTATTTATTTTTTTGGGGGGGTAGTACCAGGAATTGAACTCAGGACCTTGCACTTACCATAAAGGTGCTGTGCCACTGAGCTATGTCCCTAGCTGGCTCTCTCCAAGGCAGAGAGGGCATGGTTGAAAGGTCAGGTGGAGAAAGCCTGCTCACATTAAGGGAGGAAGAGGGAACTGTATCTTTCCAGGTTGTGCCCCAGTGGCCTGCCTCTAATCAGGCTCAACTCCTGACAGGGCACTCAGCTAATGAGCACAGAGATGAATCCACTGATGACTGCAGCACTACGATGACCCATTAACAAACCGTCTCTGGACATGTAAGGCTTCTGACATACATCCTAGATTTAAATCATAACAATAAGCACAACTAACATGATAGGTTGTGGAAAAGTAATTCTTTACTCTGGTGCTTGGCACATTAGAACACTAATGTTGAGAGCTTGTAAATGACTAATATTTGAAGGCCATCTGTGTATATTTTTGACTTTGTATGGATGCTTAGAGCTTTGCTTAACTGACATGGAATAAATTTTTACCTACTACTAATTTCTTGAGAAATAGATAGACTGATAGTGTTCAACTTCCAATGCTCCAAACAATCCACTTTGAAATCTTGCCTGTTGGAATTTTTAATCCACTTACATTTAATGGAATTACAGCTGTGGTAGGATTTACACCTACCACTGCCTATTTGTTTTCTGTGTATCATTTTTACTCCTTTAAACCTTCTTCCTTCTTTCTTTTGTTACATAAACATTATCTAATTTCCAATAACCATTTTGTAATTTTGCCATTTTGAGTTTTTGTTTTATTATAACAACACTGTAATGTAAAACAATTTCTATGTGTTAATATTAACTTAGTTTCAATAGTACAAAAATACTCTCCATTTTCTCTCATCTTTTTGTACTAATATTGTCATGTAAGAGACAGCTTTATCAAATCTGAGATACACTGTTTCATAATTATTGCTCGTTAGTTATCTTTAAATATGAGAAAGCAAAAGCTTAAAAAAATGTACATTGTCCATTATGTTACCTATGTATTATATTATACTCTTTACTTATTTATGTGGATTCAAGTTCCTTTCTAATGGCCCATACTTTCTGCCTGAAGGATTCAGGCTGGTGGTTCACTTAGAGGACTCTTGCTAGCCACAGCTTCTCTCATTGTTTGTTTTTCTAAGGTTGTCTTTACTTCCCCTTACCTTTTAAAGAATATCGATGAATTAAGAATTCTTTATCCACCAGCACTCTGACTGTGTCATTCCACTGTCTTCTGTCCATCATTATTAATGGTGAAGACAGGCTTTTATTCTTTCAGATGTTCCCTGATAAGTGTGAAGTCATTTTTGTTTTGCTGTTTTCAGGATTCTATCTTTGGTTTTGGACAGTATGACAATTATATGTCTAGGTCTTGATTGTGTTCAATAATGCTTATAATCAAATTTGGTAAATATTTCTTCAAGCTTTCTTTCCCCTTTTATATATTATCTTTCAGATATTTTCATTGGCTATGTTGGAACAGTTGATCATGTCACATAAGCTTTTGAGAATCTGTTAATTTTCTTCTTTCTTTTGCTTGAATTCAATAATTTCTGTTGACTTACATATAACTTCATTACTTTTCCCCTGTCCCAGCATAGAAGCTGTTAAGCTCCCTTGGCAAATTTTCTTTATACTTATTGTACATTTTCACTCCAGAATTCTTCTTTAGAAATGTGCTTCAGCTTTCTGAACATATGTATGTTAGCTAATGAAAAGTCTCTCTTTTATATTTAAAAGTTTGATTATCTTTCTCTGTTCCATAAGAGAGCTTTTCAAGAATGTTTCCCCTTGTGTGGGGAAAAATAGTCTTGTGTCTTTGTGTAATTCATAGTTGTTTTTGAGACATAAACATTTTAAATAATGTACTGTGGTAAACCCAAAAGTCAGAGTCACCATTGTTGCTGCTTTGTGACGTTGTTGTCACAGCTGCTATCTCTTTAGTGACCCTCCAGGTTTCTCTAGAATTTGTGTTGTGTGCTGTGTGGAGCCTCTGACCTCTCTTCTCTGTTAGGTCAATGGTCAGACAATGATTGGTCAATGGTTATCTGATAAATTTCCTGTGGAAATGTTGTCAAACATTACAACACATCTTATTTAAGGTGGAAAATGTATTTACATTTTCTTGGATAGCTATACCTCCAAGCATCAAAGTTTAAATCACTCAGAATTATAAACCCTCAAAATAATTATATTTGAAAACTTCGTCAAATTAACATTTTTTAGTTCTGGTGTAAATAAATTCAGCTTATTTTCTTAAATATTTTAAATCACTAATAAACATTTCAGAGTACTTTTAAATACAACAGGCTCTCATATATACTATGCAGGGTCCACAGTTTGGATTAATAGCATCATTTTATCTTTCTACATAATGAGACTGTTATGTAAAATGTGTCAAAAATTTTATATCTGGGAAAACAAAATTAAGGTATGTGTGCTAACAATTTCCTTGTGAATTTTAAGTGAAACGAGTTCCCAAAAGAGGACACATTACAAACATATTCTAATGTATGTTATCATTATCTTATAGACAAGAATAAGTAATACATTTCTATGAAATTCTTTCAATGAGTACAACTGATAAAATTGTTAATCAGTGGCACTCTGTTTGATTCCCAGGACCACAAAAACAAGAACAATCAAAAAACATTAAGTACTATAAGCTGAACCAGGGTGATCACAAGTTTGAGACCAGCAAGAACTCCAGCTCAAAATAAAAAGTGTAGAGATATATGTCAATTTTATGAAACTCATCCAACATGTGCAAGGCCCTACATTCAATCCCCAGCTCCTCCTAATAAAGTCAGATTCATTCCACCAAATTCCCAGCCACCTTTATAATTAAAGGAATTGAATGACCCTTTACCTACAAGGAAGTATACCTTAATAGTGAATGTGGCTTCAAATATTCAGAAAGCACTTTCTTTGTTTGACAGATTTTAGTAGTTACAAATTCATAGCATAACATACAGGAGCTTTTCGCCATACAGAAGATTTTGGTAATTGTTTTCTACTGCAGCCTCATTCACCGCATGTATTACAGGCATTCAAGGAGTCTAGCTATAGCTGGGCATGGTGACACACAACTGTAACCCTAGCACTAGGGAGGCTGAGGCAGGAGGATTGTTGCAAGTTTGAGACCCGCCTGGGTTACAAAGTGAGCTTGGTTTACAAAGGCCAGCTTGAACTGCACAGCAAGACCCTGTCTCAAAACTACAAAAAGAAGAAAGAGTCTAGCTATAAAGAACAGTTTTTGTAGTTCTTCATAAACTTCATACTCTATCTCAGATTCCTGGCATTATAGTTATGTAAATGACCATTCCTCTCCCCCTAGTAATCGTACATTTCCTCAAGATGATACAAAAGCTTAACACACGTCAATATGGTACTTATTTATTCATTTGCATCTAGTTCTGAGTTTATTTCAGTGAGTGAATATGCAAGATTTTGTCTTTTCTAGTTTCCAGGTGTTTATAGCTGCTGTGGTTTTATGTTAGAATAACTCTACCTCCCACTATGCAATCTGCTCTTGTCCATTGTCCTAGTCTGTGTGGATTAAATTATTTATATCAATGATTTCCTTAAGTTAGTTGGGAAAATGAGAAGTACATAGGTTAAAAAACCAGACATTTCTCCTTTTCCTCATTCCAGTTGTTCCTTCCTTTTAGCAATTTTATTACCATTCACGATATCTATTGAGGCGTTTGGGTTTTATTTACTCTTTCATTGGGGAGATAATACAATGTTTACACATATGTATCTGACTTATTCCACTATGAGCATGGTCTCTAGTTGCATCCATTTGGAGAAAAGAAAGAAAGAAGAGGAATACACACACACACACACACACACACACACACACACACACACAAGGATAGCTGGGATAATTGAACTGCTGATGTCTACTGGTTTATTGAAAGGAACAGTTAATGCTTAAATTTTTTTTTAGGATCACTGTCGCATTTCTACCATCTCGTTCAGTGCAGCTCTGTATTGTTTCTAATTTTTTAAATTACTTTTTTATTCTCCTTAGTTGTTTAAGCAATCTTACATTCTTACATCTGGTAATCTGAGCAACTTCCCTGAAGATAACAAAATGTAACATAACAGACATTGTTAATTCCTATCGTCTTGCTTTGTAATTCTGTATCATTTTTAATGTTTTGGTATTGTTTTGTTTTTGTCTTTATTGCTGTTATTTTGTTTTTCTTTATTTCTCTTTAAAATAAAAAAATAAAATACAGTACACCTAAAAAGGAAGACTGAGTGGAATATTTGGACAGGTTTGGAATAGCCCAGCTGGCTAGGAAATGACACAATACTGTTTGAGATTTCTCTGACTCTTCTTTCTACCCAGCAGGATATTTTTATTATCTTTCTATGGCCATTTGTCCAAACCAAGATTCTTAGTGTTCTTCTGGAGGCTTTTAAGTTAGAACTTTGTGTTAGGAATACCTGCTGTATACTTAATGTGTACTAAAAATTTTGTTGGATAGCATGAGTTATTCTAGCACTTATTTTAAATCTGTTATTTCAAATTCTGCTTTATGTATCACTAGCAATTGGCATAGCATCTTACATTCAAAAGACTTTAAATAATGTTTGTTGAATATGTGATTTTGCATAGATGTTTCAGTCTTAAATACATTGTTGTTTTTGATTGCAGACTGGGTTGTACTGTTGTAATACACTGTTTCCAATCAAATACACAGGCTTAATAATCGAGCTACTATATTTATTGTACTTGAAATAATAGAAAGACAACCCAGACAAAAAAATTTTATGTAGTGCTCTTAGAGTTCATTGGATTTAATGAAAACATATCAGCCAGGAACTTCATATTAAAATATCTGAGATATGCAAGGAAACTTCAGTAGGTCCAAGAAAAGTGTAATCCTTCTCCTACTTAAACATGTAACATAAACTACTTTCATATATTTCATATAGCTTTTAATGTTCTCATAAGTTAATGTTCCAAGAATTTCTTCCAGAGAAACACTACTAATCCCTATTACTTCCATCAATATTTAATGCCCACACTTCCTTAAATAAATTTAATTATATAGTAAAAGGAATTCTCTATCATTATGCACAGATCATGGTTCTAACTAGCAAAAAGAAATGAATATGTGTGCAATTTCCTTGCATCACAATTTTTTATTTTAGTTTTGTCTTGAACCAAAATATACTAGCTGTAAAGACATTGTATATATAGTCATCTGTCCTTGACAATTTGTGGAATACAAGAAAGACAATGTGGTAGAGGTTGGCTGAGGTCTTGAGTCATTGAAAATGTATGACAAAGAAAGATAAGTAGTGCAGTGACTGGGAAAAGCAGGAGATGTTAGTACACAGAAAGCTGAATTGAATACCTTCCGGGACCCTCAAATTGAATGGATAGTTTGACAGCTAGAAGTATGAGACTAGAATTTAGGAGAAAGATTGATGTGTCAGAGTTAGAATTGAAATTCATTCTTCTAGATGTGTAAGTCCGTTGAAGATGTTGATTCAAGATGCTTCTACTTTCATACTCATGGCTTGGAGGAGAAAGTGAATTAGTCATGATTATATCAGAAAAAAGTCTAAGATGATTTCCAAACAAAGAAATTGCATTCATTATCTCAACGGGTGGCACACAGTGACAGGCAAAATATGTGTGACTAAATAAGTAGTGAGACATGATAATGTACAAGTGTTTAATATATGGAGAAGTGAAAAGTGTACACTAACAAATGAAAATGAAATCACATATATTCACATGTCCCTAGGAGTAAACAATTGGGCTAACACCCAAGGGCAAATGGTGGTTACACTTTCTAAAATATTATTCTTATGTACAGTAACTTAAAGAACATCACTTTAAACACATTTTGAGACCAATTTTAGTGAGAAAGGTTTTGTTCTTTTTCATAAAATTTTAAAAGTTTTTCAGAATTTAAACTTAAACCAGCAAAGTTCTTTTTAATGTAACATAAGATGCAGAAATAAAATAAATCCTGATTAAGTAAACAAACCTACAATTTGTAAAATATTAATTATTTGGGCAATTTGTAATAGCTAAATTGTGGAAGCAACACAAATGTCCATCCACTGAGTACTAAATAAGAAAATTGTGGCATTTTTATATAATGGAATATTATCCAGCTATAAAGAAAGACAAACTTGAGGCTTTTCTAGGTAAATGGTCACAACTAGAGACCATACTCATAAGTGAAATAAATCAGATGTGTATGTGTAAGCACCATATTGTATCACTAGTGTAAGAACCTGAAAGTATGAATATAAATTAGGAGGTATGATGGACATAGTGAAATGAAAGGAAACTGCTCAAAAGTAAAGAGCAACTGGGATGAGGGGAAAGAGAAAAGGAAGCGAAGGTTAATTATGTATGTATATATGTATATGCAGGATGGCTAACATAGTTACACTACTGACTTCTGTCATTTTATTGTAAGGAGCAGTTAATGATTAGTTGTTTAATCAATCTTGCATGTCTGCATTTGTTTTCTTAAGTATACAGTTTTAACTTATCAATATGCAATACGACAGCCATTGTTAATTCCCTGTCACCCTGTCTGTAATTCAGTTTTGCTTGTATTATTCTTGTTCTACTTTGTAGGTGGCTGTCTGTTTGTTAATATGTTTTTGTTCTTTTACTTCTAAAATTTTACAAAGTGCAAGGAAATGGAGTATTCTATTTCCAAGAGAAAGCAAAGTAGAAGAATAATGTCAACAAATTTTAAAATTTGACTAAAGTTATAATAATTATGGTTGAATGGATCAGCAAAAGGATAAAGAGGTCAAAAAGATACAACAGAGAGTCAAGAAAGGGATCTTCAAAAATATGATTAAATAATACTTGATGACCATGCAAAAACAAGAGAGTTTTAAAAAATACTTTTAAAACAATTACAAATCTACGTAAAAAATAAAAAGCCACTTCAACCAAAACCTCAAACCAAATTAAAAAAACAAAGTGAAAGTATGTTATAGGTCTGTGTGTAAAGTATAAAGCCATAAAGTTTCTGAAACAAAACACAAGGGAAAATCTTCCTGACTTAGGGTGGTACTTAGATTTGACATCTGCAACATGATTCATAAAAACTGTAAAGTTTATACATAAATGTCATCAAAAAATTTCATTACTCTGCAAAAGTCATTGTAAGCAAATTTTTAAAAAGAAGATATCCACAGAAAATACATATTTTCAAACCACCTAAAACAGGATTTACATAGAGCATATATAGAGAACTCTGAAAATAGTAACAAAGAACCACTGTCATAAAATGGTCAAAAATCAGGGGCAGTCATTTAATTGAAGTGTATATCTACATTACAAATACATAAATAGATCCTCAACATCATTAGCCAATAATAAAATGCTGTTAAAATCATACAGAGATGCTCCTGCATGGCTATTCATCTTACAAATGCTGACAAATCTGCATGCTGGTGATGATGCCAAGCAACTGGATCCCTCATATTTTTGGTGTAAATACAAATTGATACAGCAATTCTGGAATTGATTTTATAGTTTCTTGTGAAGATAAATATACACAGACCCTGTGTGTTAGTTTGGGGGTTATTGCAATGGGAAGAATAATTTGCAGGAGAAGTATTTTATAAGATTGTTTATGGTAATCACCCAAAGAATCATACATAAGAGATTGCAGGAAATCTATCCACACTAAAGACCAAACAATCCAGCTGAGGGCCTGTATTCCATGATAATGCCCTGTATGTATTCAGGTGAAGACCTAGAGCCCATAACAATGCCTCCCATGAGTGCAACTGGAGGTCTAGAGCCCACGACAAGGTCTCATGCAGACCTGTTTCACGGAACCATGCTGGGAAGGCCCGAATGTCGGTGGTGGAATCTAGGAAGTCTGTGCCAGTGGGATGAAAGATCTGTACTAGCAGGTTGAGGGATCTACCCTGAAGCCAGGAAGTGTCACTTAAAATAAGAACCAGAGCTCCCCCCCAAAAGTACCGTAACCATTCTCAGCAACAGTGAAGTCCAAAGCTCCTCTGATGATGAGGAAAGCTGAGTTCCCATCACGAAAGCCAACATGACAAGCTTCTCCAGTAGACCAGCAGTGCACCATCTTCCACTCCGGAGCCAGGAAGCAATGCTCAAAGTGAGGACCAGAGCTCCCCCAAAGTGAACCACAGCCATTTTCAGCAACAGCAAGGTCCCGAGCTCCTTGGAAGGTGAGAACAGCCAAGTTCATCAGGAAAGCCAGCACAACAAGCTCCTCCCAGAGAACCAACAGCTTCTTCCAACTTCCCTCAGCTTCCAACAGGCTCCCAACAACTTCTACCAGCCTCCAACAGCCTTTCTCCAGCTCTGCCTCTTATGCTGCTGGCAATAATCTGCAGGTTGACCTTCTTCTCCCAGCACCATGCTGATTCAGCTGGGTGCTACAAGTTGACAACAAGTTGTCAATCAACACACTCTATGACACAGCAATCTTACTTCTGGGGATCTAATCTAATGAAATGAAAACTGATTTTTGTAGTAAACCTGCACTTGAATCTTTATGAAATTTCCATCCTTAATTAAATTGAACTGAAATAATTCACTGCCAAAAAGAAAGTTTTGATCCTTTTTTTATTTTAACAAGAATAACAAATAATTTAATAAACATTAGAAACGATACAGAATTTCAACAAAAATAGATGATAGGAATTCAACAATGGCTGTTTTATTGCATATTGTTGTGCTCAATGTAGTTGTTCACATTGCCAGATATAAGAATGTAAAATTGGTCCAAAAAATAAGCATTAATGGTTCCTTTCAATCTACCAATAGAAATTAGTAGTGCAATTATTTTAGCTATTTCTGTGTGTGTATATGTATACTTTTCCCCCACTTCCTTCCTTATTTCTTTTTTCCTTTCCCTTATCCTGGTGGTTCTATCCTTTTTAGCAGTTTCTTTCCTTCCACAACATCTGTTGTACCTTTTTTATTTTATTTACTCTTTCAGGTTCTTACACTAAGGAGACAATATAGTATTTACACATGGGGATCTGATTTATTTCCCTTATGAGCATAGTCTCTAGTTGTATCCATTTATCTATAAAAGATCTAGTTTATCTTTCTTTATAGCTCAGTAATACTCCATTGTATAAAAATATCACATCTTTTTTATCCAATCCTCAGATGATGGGCGTTTCGGTTGTTTCCAAGATTTTGCTATGACAAATTGTGCTGCTATAAACATGAGTGTACATATATCCCTGAGGTATGCTGTTTTCAGTTCTTCTGGAAAAATTCCCAGAAGGGAAATAAATTTTGGTTTCTTTTAGCGAAATATTACTCAGAAATATAGAAGAACACACTTTCATTTCACACAGTTTAAAAGAATCTCAAGGGCATTATGCTGAGTGCACAAAACTAGCTATAAAGTGTTATGTGATGCATGACTTAAATTATGGGACATTATATAAAAAGACAAAATTGTAGGGACAGAGAGCAGAGCAGTTGTTACCAGAGACTCGAGTGACAAAGGGTACAACTGCACGGGGAACCATGAAAGTTTTGGGGATGATTAAAGTGTTCAGAATATCATGGGAGGAACACAAATGTATAGGTGTAATAAATTTCAAAGTCCTACATTTTAAAAGAAAAAGTAGATTTTACCATAAGTGAACCCAAAAAAGCTGCTATAACTAAGGGCATACTGTGTAAGCCCTTGATTCTACATGTAACCAAATTGAGATGCAGGTAGTACATATACAGTTGTGTAAAATATACAGTCATAAAAGTAATGCTGTGATTCCCTTTAAAGTTCTGATAAATTATAGATGCTGGAACAAGTTTGAGGTTCTCTAACACTCAATCAAATTGTTTTCCCTCTTTTGGTAATGAAAACCAGTAGTCAAGTCTCTATTAAATAATTCTTCTAAAATGTTCACTATAAATAATATGCACTTGGAAAATATGTAGTGACAAGGTAAGTTAAAATTAATTTGAATGACAGTTTTTCTTTCAAACTGGCATCCTGTCACTGGAACAAGTTCTATAAGAATTTTCATCTTATTTTTATCAGTGACTGGCAAAAACCATGTGTATTTCTATGAAGTTTTGATTGATCATAATTGCTGGAAGAATCTAGGGAAAAAACAAGAATGAGTCAAATAGACATCTCAGTAATTTGCCAAATGCTGAGTCAAAGTTTCTTGAGGAAAAACATTATTTGCTTTATGTTAATGATCAGAGTCATCTCTTGCTCACTCAGCCATTTCTAAAAAGGAATTCTAAAAACAGAGCCACAGAGCACTTGGAAATCCCAATTTATTTTTGGGTGATTAAAAATCAATTATAATGAAAAAGAAAACAAAGGCAGAAAGCACTGGCTTGACCAAAGGGTAAAAACAAATCATAGTTTAAAAATGTTATAGTCAACATAAGAAAAAACTATAAATAAGGCATAAAAGGAAGAACTATTGAAAAGAAAAAAATGGGTTTAAGGAAAATAAAATAAATAAAAATTAAATAACTAGATATTTATAATTCAGTATTAAATATACTGGCATACCTCCAAGGAAGAGATGAAAAAAGAGAAACCACATTTTGAGATGAACTCAGATTTAGAAAAATGGCAGATTTTAAAAGAAAAGCAAATCTAAGGTAATTAAATATTTCAGTGGTTTAAGGATACAAAATCAGCAAATGAAATTGACTAATTAAGGATAAAATAAATTAGAGTGTATTAAGTTTCTCTAGTGGAATAGGATCAATAAATTGTATGTCTAATTTTATGTTATGGTTGATAAACTGTCAATGTGAAGAGTCTTAACTAAGAAGCTCAACTAAGTAACTCAGCAGTTCTATATCCTGGGAGGTAAAGAACATGCCCTCTAGGATGTTGTTCATTGTGTCAATTTGAAAAGTTTAGAAGGGTAACTAAGTGACTGAGCAGGGGGCCAGGGTCCTTACTTTGAATTCATCCTGAGTCTGTGCAAGAGGAGGTTATGAAGGGTACAAGTGCTACACAACCCCTGCTGGGGGCAGCCTGCTTACTAAGTGAGGAAATGAGGCTTGTTCTCCTTCATGTGCTCTTGCTGCTTTTGCTGTCTTCTGCCACCTTGAAGTGTTGTCCCTGTGCCCTGCCACCCAACCTTGGTGCCAGCTGATTATGGACTGAAAACTAGACAATCTGTGAGCTAAATAAACCTTTCCTTCCTTAGTTTGGGTGTGCCGCCTCTTGTCTCAACAATGAGAGCAAAGTAATCAAAACAGAATTTGGTACTAGGAGTGGGGTTATAGCTGTGACTGTACTTGACCATGTGATTTAAGAGCCTTTGGGAATGGTTTGTGGAAAGATTTTAGAAATGTTCAGAGGTGTCACCTAAAAGAGTAGAGCTGGAACACCTGAGGTTGTTCTATGTGGAAGATTCTGGTCAAAGCTCAAAAGACAAAAAGGGTGATAAAATCTTGTTGGTAAAGGCCAGGGTCAGGAGGTTTCTGATGAGAAAAAGGACTGCATTGTTTGCTGGACTCCAGATGATGTATGTTACAGCTCGGCAAAAATTTTGTCTACATTTTTCTCATTTCCAGAGACTTTTTCTGAGTCTGAGATTAAGGGCAGTAGGCTAATTAATCCGGCAAAAGAAATTTCAACGCAGTTGAATTTTGGAGCTGTGGCATGGCTGTTGTTGGGGGCTTTTAGCCAGATTTATATTGTAAATTAAGAGCAAAGAGCCCAGCAGAATAATTTAAAATGTCGTGAATCTGGCCAGAAGGGAAGCTCCTGTAAAGCTAGGGAAGGCAAAGACAGAGCTGAGGAGATCTCAACTGCTAAAGGAAAAAAAACAAACAAACAGGAGAATAGAAAAGATGGTCTGAGGGCATCACGAGAAGCAGAAAGTCTCTACCCCGTTGCAGCCTCAAAACTACAAAAGTAAAAGACTTTGCTTTGAGGAAAAAGCCACAGAGAACCATGTTCCAGAATGGCGGCAGCCACATTATATTCCAGAATGGTGGCAGCCTTGAAAATTTGTTTCCAGAATTGGATTCAGAGTGTCCAGTGATCCAGGTACTTGACCCTTACAGCTTAGAGAGAGGAAAGCCTACCTACTCTGCAGCTAACAGCAGACTTCGGTATCATCCACATTGTGCTGATTTTAGGCACATGCAAAGTCAAGAGCTACAGGGTTAAAAACGCTTCCACCTCAATTTCAGAAGGCCTGGGAGACCAGGCAGTGTGGCCCTTATTAGCAAGTGTGTGAAGCCGTGAGCAAGAAACCTAAAGTGCAGCGGAAACCCCAGGAAGTTTGGAAAAGTCAGAGACATGGGTCATCTAAGGAAAGTTGCAAGGAGGGAGCAAAGTGGGCCTAAGAGAGAAGCCGTGAGAGCTGTATCCACCTGAAGTGCTGTAGGGGTGGAGTCTTGCAAGCCATTTGTAGTTCACATTGTGCCACAGATTGCTACAGATCTGAACGTGGAACTATAGGACTTACAGTTTGCCCTGCTGGATTTGGACTTGCTCTGGTCCCATTCCTTTGTATGCACTATTCATAACTTTTGGAATGAAAATGTTTACTTTTGTGCCACTGAATGTTGAAAGGGTTTAACGTTTCATTTGTACAGGGGCTTGCAACTACAGAGTTTACCTTACATCTCTGAGGAGACTTGGGACTTGGGCTTTCCAGCAATGCTATTAGGATTTTGGCATCTCATGCAGATGGACTAAATGCCTTTTTCAGAACGAGATGTACCAGAGTCTTTGGGAGGAGCAAGGGTGAAATGTTATGGTCTTAATGTAATATAATATTGATAAACTTAATACTAGTTCTTGAGGATTTTTAAATCTGTGTTATAATGTTTGAGTTGTAAAATAGTAAGAATAATGACTTTGTATCTGAAAACTGGTTGTAAAGATGTATCTGGTTGCCAATTTGGCAAGGGGTGGGTTGTTATGGTTGATACATTGTGTCAATTTAAGGAGTCTTAACTAAGAAGCTTAACTAAATAACTCAGCAGTTCTACATCTCGGGGTGTAGAAGACATGCCCTTACCGCTCTAGGATGTTGTTCCTTGCATCAATTTGAAAAGTTTAGGTTAACTAAGTGACTGAGCAGGGGGTCAGGTTCCTTACTTCATATTCATCCTGAGTCTGTGCAAGAAGAGGACATGGAGATTATGAGTGCTACACATCTCCTGGGTGGCAGTAGCCTGTTTACAATATAAGGGACTAAAAGAGACTTGTTCTCCCTTTTGTGCTCTTGCTGCTTCTGCTGTCTTCTACTGTCTTGAAGTGTTGCCCCTCTGCCCTGCCACCTTGCCTTGGAGCCAGCTGATTATGGACTGAAACCTCCAAAAACTTTGAGCTAAATAAACCTTTTCTTCCTTAATTTGAGTGTCCAGTATTTTATCTGAACAAGAGAGAAAAGTAACCAAAGCATTATAAAAGTCAGTTTATACAGGAGTGGTGGTGCACATGTGTAGCCACAGCACTTGGCAGGCTGAGGCAAGAGGATTACTGGCCAGCCTGGGCTACATAGTAAGTTTGAGTTCAGCCTGAACTACGAAGCAAGACCTTGTGTCCAAAAGATAAATAATAGAACAACAACAAAAAACCTAGTTGATTTATTAGTTTGGTTTACCTGATCAGAGGCTAGATAATCCCGCAGTGGCTGTCTGCAGTCTGGGTTATCAAGGAAAACAGTAGCTGCTCAGTCCAGGAAGTCCAGACCCTCAGAATCACAGGGACCTATCATGTAGCCCCAGTCTAAAGCTGAAGGTCTGGAACTCCCTGGAAAGTTGGTGCAAGTTCCCATTCAAAGGCTGAAAAACTTGGAGTCTGATATACATGGCAATGACAGCACCAAAAATAGGACCCTTCAGCAAGAACCACGCTTGTCCTCAGTGTCCACAGGCGAGATTAGCCATTGTGCCTCTTCTTGTTCCATCTGGGCATCATGCCTATTACAGTGCTATCCACATTTTCTTTCCCCTTTTTGTCAGTTGACTCCCATTCCAATTATCTTTGGAAATATCCCCAGACACACCCAGAACGGTAGTTTCACTATTATCTAGACATCTTTCAGTCAAGGCAAGATGAAAACCAAGATTTGAGTGTCACAAAGAGCAACTTGGAACATCCGTGTGATTCTGTATTACTATTTGAATGAAATATTTTACAAATAGCATTAAGTAGAACACTATTTTGCATTTGTAAACTTTAATGAAGTACTTACTGTAGCTAATGCAAGTGACACTTTTGTTTATGAACTTAAATTATTGCATGATTCTGGGGAAGATGGCCATGTTCATCACCCAGTGAGGAAGTTGTGAACGGAAGCCAAATTTTGCCAAACACTTCTGTTTGCAAATCAAGTTATTAACAAATGGAAGCCTTAGTGAACCCAGGTATTACTATAATTAATGTGTTCCCCATAGTTTAAAGGCTACCTACTCAGGTGTATTATTTAATAGGTTTTAATTTAATAAACAAAATGTAGGCTAGAATATGAACTCCATGAGTTTAGGAATATTTCTTATGTTCATTGCAGAAGCCACATATACAACACAGTGTCTAGCATACAATATGTTTTTAAAAACAGTTGATGGGATTAATATATATTTTTGGTGAACGAGATGTTCCTGGAACATATTGCACAACAATGAAAAACACTAATTTTGATGTCACTGATCTATTTGACAATGTAGTATATAGCATTAAATTCTCTTTATAAAAATAACTTAAAGTGCTACATAAAATATTTATAAATATTTTGATAATTACCAAAGAATATATTTAAAGTATGAGAGCATATCTCATAGTAAGAAACGATTTATGCAATACCTAAAGATAAAGATTTAGATGAATATGCAGAAAATTGGAAACACTTTTTGCTTTGTAAGTGATCTCAACACACTGTAAGATACATTAGATTAATTTCAGTGGTGGAAAAGGCTGTATTTAAGAGAAAGTAAATGTAAAACCCTTCCTAATTTGGTAAACCATGGTTTTCTTGTTTTAGAATGAATAAGTCTACTTCTACTCATTCTTGTGGTGGGCTCGCCCAGCTGAATGAGAGAGAGCAATAGATATACTGTAAACACTCATTGTGTCTTAAAGTTAATAAATATGAGAAAAAATGAGCAGAATGAATTAGAAAGGAGTAAGGACAGGGCAGAAGGAAAGAGAGAGAGAGGAAAGAAAGAAGGTGGGAGGAAGGAAAGACAGACAAAAATTTTAATGTAAACTTGGCCTGTAAATGCTTCCATGTTTGAATCCTTACATAATGAACTGCAACTTGGCTTAGTATATAACCTAACTGGAAGCCTAGCATAGGAGAATATTTCTGTAACAAGTAGCTGAGTCTCAGCCAATCAGAGTAGCTGAGGTTCTATCAATCACAGGGGCCCAGTACTCGCAAATGAGGCAAATGCAGGCCTGCAGTCAGCCAAGCTGGTTCTGTGCCATATTTCTGTTTTCAGCCCGTAAGTGCTGCCTGCCCACATTAGAGCATGGAGCTCTCTAAACGTGTTCCAGTTCTGATGGCTGCCTGATTCACAAATCGTTTTCCTCAATTAAACTCTCCTAAATTTAATTTGTATGTAGCTTTTTTTGATGAAAGGAAAGAAGAACTTGGCGCTAAGATATGTTATTGAGAAAGTACAGGAAAATCAAAACAAGGATGTAAAAAACAACCAGAAAATACTTTTAAAAATGATTTTTCATGTAGTAACAGATTACCACAATTTAATCAAATATAATACATGTAATACTAAGCCCATAATTTTTATTAAATTGGACTTAATCTCAGAAAATACAAATATGCTTACCATCAAAAATAAGTAAGGAGAATTTTCTCTATTAATAAGTAAAAGAATAAAAAAAGTCAAGATGTCTTAGATAATACAAACTATGGGTAGAAAATATTTAACCTAACACTCTCTGTCTGTCTATCTATCTGTCTGTCTGTCTGTCTATCCATCTAAAATCCAAAACAAACACGTATTTTCGCTGGGGAAATACTGACAATCTTTTGATCAACACAAACATGCACTATTTTACATTTAAGGTCAATATTTTGCTGAAGTTCCATATGAAGGCATTAGGATAGTAGAGGAAACTAGAAAATAAAATTAAGAAAAAATAAAAGAATCACATTTGTAAATGATATTAAGTCCCTCAAATTTCAGAAAAATTATTGAAATCAGCAAGATATTTTAATAAGTACCTATATATGCAATAAATATGCCAAAATAAATTAAATTTATATATGATCTACAAATGTTTAGGCAATAAAATGGGAAGCCAGATATTTTCATTGACATGAAAATACTAGTATATGAAAGAATGTGTAGAGCATCTACAAAAACATTAAATTGTTTAATGAAATAACAAAGGTGTTGAGATAAAAGAATTGAAAACTCAATAGGGATATGTCAATTCTCTCAAAGCAGATTAATAGAAAAGATAATTCCAGTCAGATTATCATTCTATTGTTCTCCTTCCCTTCCCCACACTCTTTATTTCTTCATTCTTAATTTGTTTGTTGTCTTGCTGTTGCTTTTTCTCTGTTGTACAATTGACAAATATTGTAAAATTTATTGGGATGTTGTATAAAGTCATGTTATATAGCACCTGATAAATAACTTAATGCCATTTTTTAGTCAGATAAAGGAACAGACTGATGGATCATCACTAAAATCTGAAAAGAGATGAATAATATATATGAAACTATTACACATCTATGCAAAGGCATGTTTGTCCTATGAATTATACCAGACTGTCCTACAGAAAATAACTACAACTCATCCAAACATGCTCTAAGACAACACATCATCATATAACTACTTTTATTAGTACACGTTTTGAGTACCGAATGAATATGTTTACCATAGGGAGTATATATATATAAAGATATACTCTCAATATACTCTCATATATACTTTAAATATATTCTTTGGCAATTATCAAGATATTTATAAATATTTTATGCCTAAATATTTTATATATATAGCATCTTAATCCTTTTTATTTCTCTTTCCTTTCTTTTTCCTGTCCTCCCTCCAATTCCTTTTCCCTTCCCATCTCTAAAAGGTCTACTTTAAAGGATTTCCATAGAGAATCTGTTTGTCTCCTTAAAACATTTATCAATATGTGCATATATATATTCATAATACATAACGTACATGTAAGCCAATAGCAGTTAACTCAATAAGATGCATGCAAATTAATCTAGAACTTCATTCAAATGTCTGAGAAGGTAAGAAATTTGTTTAAATCTCATTAATAATCAGTTGCACCAAGTTACATCAATAATGAGATGCTACTTTATATAGAGAGAAAACTATAGTTTATTATATCAAGTTAAATACAGGACAACTCATAAGGAGATAAGGGGACTAGATATATAAAGACCATCAAAGGATAATTTGTGCAATCATCTTAGAAAATAACTTATTATAGAAAAATTGAAAATTTTAAACTGGATCTGTGGGGGGCATACCTGTAATCCAGGGAAGCAGAGGCAGTTGGATCACTGGAGGTTTCAGGCCAGCCTGGACTACACAGTGAAACCCCGACTGAAAACAAAAACAAAAACAAAAACCCAAAAGAATTGAATTTTACAACCAAAAGATTAAGTAATTCTACTATGGCTATATTACCAATCCAGATTTAGTATATTTCCTGGATAAATGTACAAAAATGTTTACTGAAAAAATAAAAAACAACCAATAAACCAACAAAATGCTAGAAACTATGAAATTGATATTATCAACAGAATAATCTGGCAATTAGTTATCAGATATTGACACTCCACAGAATAATAATTTTTAAACAACTTTAATTAGATTCAGCAGCATGAATAAATTTCTAACATATACCATGAGAATGTATCCCATCAGTATGATTTCATTGACACAAATTTCACAAATAGGCAAAACTTACATGTCTTTTTGAATGTAAACAGCTGGCCTAAACTGGTGGGTTCTAGAAGAGCTTGAATGATTAGCTTTTGCATGGTTCAATATAAATTCTATTTTATATAAAGTAATTGAATTAAGCAGGTATATTTGGGCTGTTTCTCTGGTTCTTTAACTATTCATGCTACTATAATACAGCAAATCTGAACAAAGAAGTTACAAGTTTTATTTAGCCAATTTCAATATATTAAATTACTTGACTTTTCACCACGCTTATATGAGCTAAGTAAAAATATCATGCTTCATTAACAGATAAAAGATTTGAATCACAGGAAGCTTAAGTATTTGCCCTGCGTTACCAATAGGTATGTATTGAAGCTGGGTGAACTGCAGATCCACCTATATTTATAGCCAGTTCTAGCATCGTACTACCTTGAGGAGATAGCGTTACCTCTCCTTATAGCTTGTCTTGCTGATCACTGAATGGAATCTAGTAGCACATTTCTATGTTATTTTAGAGGATTAAATGAAACATGAAAGAAGCATGTTGCACAGCTTAGCCAACAAATATTTAATAATCACTATCCATGGAATAATCATAAAACTAATTTAGACCAGTGATTCTCATCATCTGCCTTTTAGTTGACATTCAACTTTAATATACATAATAAAATTAGTGATAAAATTATTTTTATATTCAAATTTGAGACATCCATAGCATCAAAAGTTATCTCAAAATTTTGAAACAAATGCCTCTATATCTACTCAACTATCATGATACTGCATGTTGCTTTGACATTCATTGGTTTTTATTCTTTGCATTTTTATCTAACCAAAATGTTTGAGTTTTGTGGTGAATTTTCAAGCCCTTTCACATTCTATTAGTGATCTGGGAAAGACATGTGCCTCATCTTAAAATTTCTAGTAATTCCTGGAGTGATAACCAAGAAACAATACATATTAAGTTATTTGAGTGAAGGAACAAGTACATGAATCAATGAGACTAACACTGAAAGAAAACCAAGATTGGGCTTGGAACCGATGTTTTAAAATTTTAGCTAGGCAAAAAGAAATTTCCCTGCTTTTTATCAGAGGCATTGTACCAACACTTTTGTGAAGACAGTATAGGTAACTTGAATTTCAGCCATCGCAGTTAGCAGACTTTGAAAAGGATTCCAGAAAATCTTTGAAATATCTCCCATTCTTAGGTTCTAAACTGATGTTCTAAACTAAGTTGATGTTATTTCTCTCATAGGCTATGATATTAATTTTTAATTGTTAATGAAAAGGAAAAGATACAGTTAAACATCTTTGGAATATGAGAGAATGATCCAGGTGGAAATTATCCTTCATCTTATATCACATGGGTTGGACTTCCCTGAGCATTTTCACATTCATTTTAAAAATTCCTAACTGCCATCTTTAAAGCAATGTTGCACCTGCTAATGTCACACTAAATACCACATGCAAGCTCTCTCATTTGAGTTCTCTTCCAAAAATGGTGATATTCCACCCCAGAGATAGAAAATACTAGGAAAAAATACCAAGAATAAGACATTTTCCTTATTTAAGAGCAAATGTGCTTTTCAAAGACAATTTCTTTCCCATCATGCCTATAGCTATGCAATTAAATAAGATCTGGGATGTGTTAATGGGAAGAGAGCATACACATTATGGGCAAGAAAAATGTTTTAGATAACTAGTTAATCTTAGAAAAGTACAGTTATATGCTTCTGTAGTCTTTCTAAAGAAAATTAGAAAATTGAACTCCCAGGACATGACAATGTAGTTAAACTCTGAGAATGCAACTAGAGTATCAGTGTATAATGAGAAGCTATAATGATAGAAAAGTACCACACTCTACAGAATGTTTTCACTGTTTGTGTGAGACTGGAGAAATCTAAGAAATAGCCTTATCTGATTAATATGATTTTATGATCTTCTATAATTAGCCATCCAAAACAGTTCTTACTTTCATACACCAATAAACTTGTTGGTGTCACAAACAAAAGTTTGAAGGTCTTACTGAGCATACTGTGGAGTAGGATCCATTTCTAAGAACTCACAACCCAGAGGAAGAAGAAGCTAGTACACAGGTTGTCTGTAATCTAGAAGCACAGAAAAGTTCGCTTTAAAACCATGAAGTCTTGAAATTGCAAGCTTCATAGTAAAAACAAGTAGAAAATAGAGCAGTACATAATTGAGTTAATGAAATACAACAGTAAGTGAAAGAAGAAAAGGGCTGTGTACAAAGCTCAGTTGTAGAGTATTCCTTAACATGTGCACTTCTCAGTACCACCAAAACAAGCAAAAAAGTTAAGGCACAAGCTACCAAAATTACCATTTTATGGAATATTTTATCCCTGCACCCAAAAATATCTTATTTCATTTTAAAACTAGGTCTTCATTTTTACTGTTTAATCACCCTATTGCCTCCGTTATTACTTTATCAATTTGATCTACATTATTCAATGAGAATCACTAGAATTAACCTTATTTGTGTTTAATGGCTAAGACTTAGAAAAACGATGACTTCTAAAATGCTGTGTAAATACATAGAAAAAAGATTGTTGATTTGGAAGAAACTTACCAGGAGAAGAAAAACATTCCATTTCATCCAGACACACCATTCCTTGATGTATACTTAAAGGAAATAAAGTCAGCATGCTACAGGGACATCTACCTACCCACTCTTGTTGGCTGTTTCACAATAGCCAAACCAGAGAACCAGTTTAGGAGCCAAACGAATGGATGGGTAAAATGTGGTACATATACACAACTGAGTACTACTAGGCATAAGGAATAAAATTTTCCCATTCGCAGAAAAACAGATAGATATAGAGAATCATCACATTGAGTAAAATGAGACATACGTGAAAGACAAAGATTGTATGTTCTATTGATAAGTACAATTTAATATGGATTGCATAAAAGAAGGAAGACTATCATTAGACAAGAGGAAAGTAAAAACAGAGTTGCAGAGGGGCTGTGAGGGCTCATAATGGGGGATGATATAATCAAAATATATTCACAAAAGTCCAATGTTTTATAAAATTTATAAACACTAATAAAAGGAAAAAGTGCAGTCATTTGAGGGAGAGAGTGAGACAGATTTATATTTATAACAAACTAGATCACAACAGAGAACCCAGTGCCTCAATGACAGCACAGATTTTCATCTTGGAGATTCAACATCTCACCGTGGTCACATTGAAGGTTAAGTTTCCAAAACAGGAAATTTGAAAAATAAATTCAAGCCATACCAAATGGAAAATGTGTCTTCTTTATGGTGAAAGTTCTTAAGGTAACATCATAGTATCTTATCAAATTTATCCCTCCCTACAGTCATTTGATTGTTGGAAGAACTATAAGATATTAATTGTACAATCAACTAGTACTACCCTGGTCTTACCAACACTTTGATGGATATGTTTTTATCCTTTTAAATGAACAATATATCAATATCTATGGGCAGAAAAAGTGGGTGAAATAATGAAACAGACCTAGGTGCAGATAGTGGAAGAGTCATCTCGTGTTGGTCTGGTGAAAGACAATGTTTTTTTTTTTTTTTTTTTTTTGTGAAAGACAATGTTTCTTTTTGTTTATCAACTGTTTTGGTATTAGGAAGGTAAAGCTCTTCATAGCTCAAGAGCTGAAAAATAGGTATAAGAAGCCTCTGTGTGTGTGTGTGTGTGTGTGTGTGTGTGTGTGTTTATGTGTGCATGTGTGTGTCTATTGGGTAACACAGTTGTCATATCTGGCACAGTAACTAAAAAATTGAATTCAACAATTTAACTTGCAATGATTCATCATTTTTCAACAGTCATCTTCAGTTTAGACTGTACAAACATGTATTTTCTCAATTCAATGCATATATTATTTCAGGCTTTTCCCTAAGACTTTTAAATATTATCTCACTAAATTCGTGCAGCAGTGGCTACAGGAAGATAGTATTTTTATTTCCTTTTCACAGAAAATGATCCCACAACAAAGATGAAACCATTTGCTCTATAAAGTGCATGTAGTAAGCTGTAAATTTGGGATTTGAATTATGATGTCTGTCTCTCCTAGTGATGCCCTTAACCCAGCTATCATGCCTCCAAGAATCATGAGGATTTGCCAAGAAATTGCTCAATTCCTGACTCACTGCTTCATAGTCTTTCTTTTACTCAGAAGGTGAAAAAAATATTTTCTGGAAATAGAAGAATTTAATTCAACACTTAAATTTCACCCCCTTATCTTAGCTGACATTTAGTTATGCATGAAAATCAATTTAATACAGTTTTTAGCTTCATCTCCTCCCACAATACCACATAAGCTCTTTAACGAAACATCAAATCTGTGTTCTAATGCTCATAGAAATTACTCTTACTTCCTCACACAAAATGTCAGAATTTGAAAAAACATTGGAAAAATATTAAACTTTATTTTATGTCCTTTCTTTAAAAAATTAAGACTTTTCTCACTCAGATCTTGCACCATTCAAACATGAATTTTGAGCTCTCCCTTAAGCTGTCAGATCATTCTGCTAGCTTTCCATTTTTATGATTATCGAACATTTTAGTGCCAGTAGCTACTCGGTCCCATGGCTATTTGTGTTCAGTAGTAGGTTTATAGCTGATTATTAAAGGAGATTTGAATATGGTGGGCTGCTTGGATTACATTTCCTTGTACAGTTAACTTTTTGTGCTACCACCTTCAAACATACTGAAAGATTGCATTTTTTATTGCTTGAGTGAAACCCCAAATACAACATCACCTTTCATAGTTGCCAACCACAGGATATATTCCAGTTAGTTTAAGATTAAAATGAATTTCTTGAAGTGTATTACCTTGATCTCTAGTATAGTCAAAGTTAGAGTAAATGGTGACTGGACTGCTCTTGGCAGAAGAGACAACTCACATCAGTGAGACCGGAAGATTTCCAAATGCTGCCCCCCAAAAGACCTCTAGCATCACATCATCAAAAAACATGGTCAGTACTGTGTTTCTCAAAGTGATCAACTATAAATGAAAATATTTCTTGGTTTATTTGACTGTCATCTCCTATGTCACAAGTTTCCAGACTCCAGAAAGAAAGAATAGTGAGAGAATGAAGATTGCCTTCTTTATTAGAAAGGAAAAATTTATATTATGGGAATTTCTTCAAACAAGGATGAATGTTCAAATGATTTTATGTCAAAGTAAAACCAATAGTGTTAAAATGTGTAGGCTTCCTCACATGTGAATATTTTTTAATAATGAATTTTACTGTAATTTTGCTCTCTATGGTTTCTCCCACAGTACACTTATCCATGCCTATGGATTCAGCAGATGCCCATACCACTAACTGCAAGATGGGATGCCATTGGGAAGGGCTGGCAGAAGGCTACAGGAAGCAGAGAGAGAGAAGGTTATTTAATTACTTGATGATAATGACTTTATGTTGACTCTCTTTCATCTGAAGGCCACTGCTAAAATTAGGCAACATTTCTCTACTCTAACACATGCCTTAAAAATTGGATATTGCAATTGTATGTTTAATATACAATGTCCTATGTTTTTCAGTCTTGCATATCACTTCATAACTGCTCCTCATTCAAATAACACATCTTTGTCTGAATTTTTGATATACTAAAGTATATTTCCTTGTTTGACTCTGAAATATAAGCCCACCATCTTCCAGTCTCAGAAATAAATAGGAACCTGAAATTTTTACGAATCCCTTTCATTAACGTTTTAAATTTTATGACATTCATATATGGAAATATTTTGTATGATGATTATTTTTAATTTAAAATTTTAAAAACTCACTTTAAAAATTTGATGATTTCCTTTCAAAATGTGGTATGAATGATCACACACAAAAGTAATAATTATACTTTTGCTATTTTACTATAAATGTGAACATAACTACATAAAACTATTAAAGAGATAGTCAGTGCCAATAGGTTAAGAAGAGGGACTACATAGCGCTGGGTGAAGTTTGTGTTTTGTAGTGGCTTTTAGCCAAAAGATAGGACACACTAAGCACGGTATGGTTAAAAGCAGGACATATGTAATTCAAATTCCAGATATGTTGAAGACTATAGTGTTGTTATCTCAAAGACACAGTTCTGGGTAACCACAGAAGATGAAAAAATAGGGTTTAAGTCCTAAGAGAAATGGACAAGTTCAAATTATTTGTAGAAATACGGCAAAAAGACTCTGATTGATCTGTGAGTTATGCAGACATGGAAAAAGACACACTAAGGAGTGAGGAGAAGGCAAAACAATTTCACTAAAATTTAAGAAATGGAGATTGGGTTCAGTCAGTATTATTTATCTACTTAACAGAGTTGCTTGGTGAAATGTTATCAAAATATATAAAACAAAGTACCCCTACAAAATATCATGTAAATTACCTAAGACACAAGTCACATTAGCCATACAAGATGAAAAAGTATGACCCTTATGCATGGAAACTGGCCATCTATCTTAAAGTGCCTCAGGTGTTGGATTTATAAGTAAGGAAATTAAGACATTAAAATGGTACTTTTGTAAGAAAGTAAAATAATTCTGGGTAGAAAAATAGAAATCCTGAAAAAGAACACAACACAAACATCTGAAATTAAGAAGTACAGTATCTAAAATTGTACAAAATGAAAATAGGAGAAAAATGAGTTTGAAAATAACTAAATTAGGTTTGGGGATGTAGTTCAGCAGCACAAGTGCCTGCCTGGCAAGTGCAGGGTCCTGAGTTCAATTCCACGTATGAAAAAAAGAAAAAGGAGCTCAAATTATGCAACCAGAAGACTAAAGAATAAATGTAGAAAAAATGAATCAAGTCTAAGAAACATGCGGGCAATATCGAAAGTTGTAAAATATGTGCACTTTTAACCCAAGAGAGAAGGAGTGATATAAATAAGACATTTTTAAAATAATAATAACTGATATTTTACTAAATACAGTAAAATACATACTTCATAAATTCAAAACATAATTCAAAAATCAAGTAAACTACATATGACGTAAGTGACTGTAGTTTGGGATTAAAGTTAATTGGATTAATCTGAAATAAAATTTGGAGGGAAAAGTCTTGCAAGCATTCAGAGAACTTTTCTCGTACTCAGAATTTCAAATTTACCACTGACAGTCATTTCTTATCAAAAGTATCCTAGTCTAGAAGACAGTGGAATGACACTGTTGAAGAACCAAAAGAAGAAGCAAGATTTTCTCAGAACAAAACTTTATATCAAGCAAAACTATAACTCAATAGTGGAGACGACATCAGGAAAATAATTTTGTAAGATAATACTAAGAGATTAGTCTCTGAGGTATCTGTACTCCAGAAATGCCAAAGCCGTATCACTGAGGTTAAAGCAGTAAATATCACAAACAAGGCTAAACTTTCATGAGATATAAAAGTCAAGATTTAAAAAGTGGAAGAGTATATTTACTTACTTTAAGATACACATGACAGTTCAAATCAAATCTCCAACATCCTGGAAGATTTTAAACTGTACAAATGCCAGTGCATATGACAATTATAAAGGTAAATCTTGGAGTGCTGTGAAGTTCACTCTCTTATTACTGCAGATATTTCTTCCATAAGCTTTACATTATTAAGGCTAAGGAGATAGTAAAATATTTAAAAGTTCTCAGTGTGATACCTTATATTAATAGTATCAAAAATTAAGGAGAATATAATAAATTCCAAAAGATTTGATTTTTTAAATGAAATTAACATTCAAAAAACCTTTCAAAGAATCAACAACTGGGATCTCATCTTACTGAAAAGTTTTTGCATATCAAATGAAATCACCAACAGAGTAAAAAAAAAAACCCATGAATTGGGAAAAAATGTTAGTTAACTGCCCCTCAGACAAAGGACTTCTATTTAGAACATATAAAGAATCAAAAACAATCAGATCCCCAAACTTCAAAGACCCAATCCAGAAATGGGCATCTGAGATGAATACACACTTCTCAGATGAAGAAATATTAATGGTGAATAAGTATATGGAAAAATATTTGACGTAATTAGTCATTTGAGAAATGCAAATTAAAACAACACTGAGATTCCATCTCACACCAGAAAGATGGGCTAGCATTAAGAAATCTACCATTGACAGATGCTGGAGAGGCTGTGGGGAAAAAGGAACACTTCTCTGATGCTAGTGGGAGTGTCGACTGGTGAAACCACTGTGGTAATCAGTCTGGAGATTCCTCACAAAACTAAGATTGGAAGCCCCACTTAATCCAGCTATTCTCCTCCTGGGTATTTTCGCAGAATAATTAAAAACATCACACCACAACAATATATATGCACCCATGTTTATAGCAGCCCAATTTCTAATAGCTAATTCTTTGAAACAACCCAAATACCCATCAACTGAGGAACAGATAAAACAGATGTGGTATTTTTATGCAATGGGGCACTACTCAGCTATAAAAAAGATAAACTCGAGGCTTTTATACATAAATGGATGCAACTAGTGACCATACTCGTAAGTGAAACAAATTGGAAACATATGTGTAAAAATCATATTGTCTCTCTAGTTTAAGAATATGAAAGAGTAAATAAAACCCAAAATGTACAGTAGATAATATGAAAGAGAAAGAAATAGCAAGTGCTTAAATAAAAATAAAAACAGTTCAAATCTGTTTCAAAAAGTAAAAAAGAAGAATTGCATGCAAACTAAAATTATTGAAATAATAAAATAGGCCTAGGAGTGAGGTTCAGTGGTGAAACATAAGTTTTGTATGTGCTGAGCCTAGGGCTCAATACCCTGGACCAAAATAATAATAGTGAAATAAATATTTAAGTTGAAGCAAAAACTATATCAAATAAAAAAAGTTTTCCAGGAATACAGAAATAGTAGATAAACCAAATTACCGGCAACTGGAATCCCAGAATCAATAGTACACAAGGAATTTTGAGGTATACTGTCTAATAATTTCCCAAAGTTGAAATGTCATATGAATTCATAGCTTAAAAAACACTATGAACCCTAAAATCTATACACTCAACATAATCCATACATAGAAAAGATATGGTAAGACTTTTCAAAAACAGATTACAGAACATTTTCATCCGCAGAAAAACACCCATTAATCTTACAGTGTACACCAGTGGGCTTAAGGGAAATGATAAAATCTGTAAATTCAGTAAATTTTATAAAAACTTAAAATATACATTTATTTATCATGTAGACATAGAACACTACAGTGACCAAAAAAGATGAGTTCATATCATGTGAAAATTTCACACAACTTCCTTAATTATATATGGAATTTCAGGGTATATTTAAGAAATTTAGTCTAAGCAAATATATAAAGATAGCATCCAATAACTTCAAAACATGTATGTGTATACACACACACACACACACACACACACACACAATTTTCAAACAATAAATATATTGGGAAAATTTTGACCTTAATAAAATTGAACTAGGAATCAATATTAAAAATAGCATCCAGTGCTAATTCTCTGCTGTCTTCTCTATAATTTTGTATTTCCTGTATTACTTTTGTGTTATTCTGGTTTATATATCTCCATTCTTTTGTCTTTAAAATAAAAAATATATATACCTTAAAAATCTGCACTGGTAGAAAATTAAACTATGTTTCCTCATAGCAACGGACAAAAACAAAGCAAGCACGTACTCCCGAGTTTAGCACAGAGTGCTGAAAGGGAATCCCTCAGCATTCACTCAACATTCGGTTCTGACCTCGAAACTTATGAAGCTCCATGCACCATGGTTTATTGCTCCCACAAATACTTCCGTGGAAGTACAAAGCAATTGTCCACTAACAGTTTGAGAGAACTGGGAAAGCAGTCTGACTTAGTTTTTGTGCTAGAAAGGTGGGAAATACTGGTTGTGCCTTGGGTCCTGATGATAGCTCTTAGATCCTTTGCTGGAGCTTCTGTGGTTTAAAAATCTTTGTCAGTTAACAAATTGGAAACCTGCTATTCTCATCAGTCTAAGGGGAGACAGAAGAGAAAGGAGTGAAAGTTGGTCTGGGTGGGGCTTAAAGTGGTCAGTCATACGGGGACATCTTGTTTTGTTTTATTTTGATTTTAATTTTTTGTTTTATTTTATACAGGTGAGATCATCTAGCATGAAATTGACACCTTTAATAGATTTTTGTACGTAATAAAATAGTATTAGTTATCTACACAATATTGTATACCAGGTTTCTACAATATATTCACTTTGCATGGCTGAGACTTTGTATGTACTGATGAGCTACTTCTCATGATTCCCTTATACATGAGCCTAGACACTACCACTTTCTTTGCTTCTGTGAGTTTGACTATTTGATGTAGAGGAATTCCGATCATGTAGTGAATCTATACCTGGGCAGTTTCACTTAACACTGCATCTTCAAGCTCATCCATGTCAGCTATCGCTGGATGTCCTACTATTTTAAGGCTTGGTATAAAGTACATGCTACATTTTATTTAACCAATCATTCATTCATGTGCGAGTAGGCTGCTTCCACACCAGGTTTATTGTGAATTGCTCTGATGATTCAGGAGATAGTAATATCTCTATGAGACCCTAATTTTATTTTATGTGGTTAAAACCCTAATGTAAAACTGTAGAGTCATCAATAATCCAATTTTTAATCTCTTAAGAGAACTCAGTATGTTTTCTATAGTGCACATACTATTTTTCATTCCTATGAACAATGTTCAATGGTTCTGATACCACCAGAGACTTCCACTCTGTTGTTATTTGTATTGCTTAGTTTAGTTTTGTTCTATGGTAATTGTCATCTTAATGTGTGTGAGATGATATAATATTGGAGTATTTGTTTGTTAAAGATTAATAATATTGAGCATTTTTTCATAAATCTGATGGGCAATTGTGTGTTTCCTTGAGAAATATCAACTCAAGTCCTTTATTCCTTTTCAACTAAGTTCTAAGTTTTATGTTTGCTTGCTATTGTGTCATATGATTTCCTTTATATTTTAGAAATCCCTGTGGACCCTTGACTTCCAAACGCGATTCATTTATGAGGACTGGTTGTAACTCAAGTTGGTTTTAAATGAAGACTATTTTTTCCCATAGGAAATAATGGAAATACCCATAATGCAATGTCAACTTTCAAAAGCACCCCTTAACTAACCTTTTCATAAAGAAAAAGGGTTGTATAATGTCCACAGTTTACCATAAATACCAATAATTTTCCTAATGCATTCACCAAGGAGTTATTAAATATGCCGAGTTTACCATACACAACAATTTCATACTCTACTCAGCATTCAACCTGGCATCTTTGATTTGCAGGAAGAGACTATGAAATTGAAGGTGGTTATCGCTTGGAAGGAGAGTTCTCTTCGACAAGAATATCAGGAATCTGGCTCTCTGGTGTGCTTTCTATCCTTGAGAAAGTCTGTACCACACTCCCTCTCCTCTTCAGAAAGCTCCTCAGCTCTCCTTCTCTGTGGCTCAGTCAGAGTTTGCCGAAGTTACTCTGTAATGTTTCTCCACAAGTTCATCCACATCACCAGCATCTACCTGCAAGCCTATGGACTCTGCTGTAGTGATAATATAATCAACCACTACACAGCCTTCAAGGTCTCTCTCTTATACAGTTTCTTCCAGGCAGATGTCAGTATACTAAGAGAGGCTTTGGCCCAGGATTTCTGAATTAACCCCGCACAGGAAAGGACATTGTAATATTCTTTCCAGAACTATTCAAGGGTTAAATCTGTGTCTGAGACCATCTGGAAGCATGTCAGGAACACTTCCTTGTGTACAGCTTCTTACATTTAGGTATAACCTGATGGTCCACAGGCTATAGTAGAGGAGTTGTATTGGGTGAGAGGAACTGAAAGCCATGGGAATTCTTTAGCCAATTCTTTTTCCAAACCTTTTGAGTGAGCAGGAGCATCGTCCATGATGAGGAGAGCTGTGAGTGGTAAAACTTTGTCCTCTAGATATTTCTTAAAAATAGGACAGAAAGCTTCTCTGATCCACTCAAGAAAAAGTACTCATGTAACACAGGTTTTTGAGTTAGATGTCCACATGATCCCTGGCCTATTATTTATGATTTTATGTTTTCTGAACACCGTAGGGGGTCTCAGAGTGATAAATCAAAAGGGGATTATTTTGCAGTTACCACTCGCATTGGCACATAGCAGGAAATTTAACTTACCCTGTACAGGTTTGTGACCTCACATTTTCTTCTCTTCTGAGGTAATGTGTGTTCTCCTGGATATTTTCTTCCAGAAAAGGCCAGTTTCATCACATATGAAAGCTTGGTGAGAGCGAAAATCATTTCTCTGCATCATCATTTTGACGTAGTATATATAATTTTCAGCAGCCCTTTCATCAGCGCTGGCTGCTTCACTAAGCCTTGTTATGCTATGAATCCCAGTTACTACTTTAAAATTGTGGAACTATCCCTTACTGGCATAAAATGTTTCACCATTATCACTCATTGATGGATTATCCTTCACAAGATCTGCATTTGTATCTCTAGCTTTTTCACAAACTATAGACTCAGATGGGCTATAACCCACCACCTCCCCTTTGTTTATCCACTTTAATGAAAGATTTTCTACTTTGTCTAACACTGTTGATCATAACTTACTTTGAGTAACACTTTTAGCAACACTAGCTTCCATATACAAGTCTTTTCTCTGGAAGATTGTGGAGATGGTGGATTTCAGCATGCTGTGAATATTAGCAGGACCAGTGACGTGAACATCATTCTCATATTTCTCCACAATTTTCTTCTTCTTTTTGATTGTGATTATTTTCTTTACCTCTCCTTCCTTCCTTAGTATTTTTTTCTAGTTTTTTGGGGGGGCATTTTGATAGCAATAATTATAACATAAAGCACTGAAAAAAAATAATGTCCACAAACATGCACACCTGGGCTCAGATTTATGCTTATTTATGCTTACATATACCTTTATAGCATCATTAGTCTGTTTACAATCACATAACCAACTGACATTCAGGTCATAACTAAAGACTGGTCATAAATTAAGCCTAAAATTCCATTCGCAATCCAAGCTGTTCATATATGAGACTTGTCATAACCTTCAAATACAGCCCCGTCCTACGAACCATATAACACCTCTCCCATTCTCACAGCTGGGGAAAGGGGAGGGCAAGGTGGTGATAACGGGAGACAACATCACACCAAATATTAGAACAGTCCCGCCAGCCCTGTCGTACCTGAGAAGTGCAGATCACACTCACAGAGAGCTGGGTAGCAAGTTACGCTCCCCAGCACCTCCTCGGCAGGCATGGAACTTGGAAATGACTTAGCAAAATCTGGAGCTCAGAAGGCCAGGGCAGGAGTCATCTGAGGACCCTATAATGATCATGGCTTTGAGGGGTCTTTAGCTGTGTGTCCCAGTCCCCAACAGCCTAAGTGCAGATGGACCTCTGCTAACAAACCTCACAGCTTGCATGTGTCAGTGTTTCTTCTCTAGCAACAACGTTTGCAGGTATTGTCAGACAAGATACCATCACATTGTTTCATTTTTTATAGATGAGCTTGCAGAGATCCAGAGAGGTGGGGTGGGGGCTCAGGGTAACATAACCAGAAGGGATACAGGTGGGATTGCCATGCCAGCCTCACCTCTCAGGATCTATGCTTTCTGCTCTCTTATCACAGGAATACTTGACAGCAGTAGGATTCCTGGCGATAGGCAAGACACGTTCCCTGTTATTAACAGAGACAGCAACTAAAATAACAGCACTGCAACTCCATTTTTGATACAAGATTTGAAAATATTTTGTTAACTTCTGTTACTCATATTTTACTATGTTGTTTCTTTCACTGAGTTAAAACTTTTTGTTTTAATGCAACAGACTTGCCTATTTTTGGTTCTTTGCTTCTGTCTTTATGTTATACTCATCAACTGATGGCCAGTGTAAATATCACAAAGTATAATTTTTAGATCTTGTTTCAGGATATTACACTTACGTTTATTTTTGTAAGTGACAGTCAACTTGATATTTCATACAAGTGACCGGTTTTGTCGTAACTATTCTTTTGCAGAGACAGCCCTTTTCCTATTATGTATTTGTTGCATCATTTTCAAAGCAGTATTTAGCCATGAAGTACAAAGATGTCTTAACATAGAAAATCAATTAATGTGATATACCACACTGAAAATAAAAGTCAAAACCCACATGACCAACTAAATAATGCAGATATAGTACTTATTAAAATGCAAAACAATTGATGATATACTCTTTAAAAACTAGAAAAAGAGTGGGAATTAAGTCAATGTAACAAAGGTCATATATGAAAAACTCATCAAACTCAACAGGGAAACTCTCAAAATTTTTCTCTAAGATTTGGAGCAAACCAAGGACATCTATTCTTGCCACTTTTATTAAGCATCCTCCTGGAAGTTATTCAGAGTAATTAGGCCACTAAAGACAAGACATAAAAAATCAGAATACAATAGCAAAATCATTCCCATTTGCACATGATATGATCTCACAAATCAAAAACAACTAAATACTCCAGAAAACACTGCTAGCGTTAATAAATAAATTCAATAAAGTAACAAATAAGATACAAAACCAACATATACAAATCTGTTGCTTAGGGAAGTGCAAGTGAATACCACAATGTAGCAATATTAGAAACCTGTTAGAATATTTCTTATGAAAAAATAAAAGACAAAACATATCAGTGAAAAAAGCAGAGCACTTTTATACTACGGACGAGAATGAAAAAAAGGCACAACAATTTGGGGAAGATATATCAAATTCTTGAAAAATTTAAAAATAGAATTACCATATGACCCAGTAATCTTACTTTTGGGCATTTGCAGAGTCAATTTGAAATCAGTATACCAAAAAGTGCCTGTGCCTCCGTGTTCAGTGGAGTATATTGATAAAAGAGAAATTATGGATTCAATGTATGACCATTAACATGTGAAAGGGTAAAGTATAGGTGCAATATATACACAAATTAATGCTACTTGAAATAAAAGAAATTTTGTCTTTTACAACAACATAAATACAACTGGAGAACATTATGCCACATGAAATAAGACAGGTTCAGAAAGAAAATTAATTTATGTTCTCACTTTATGTGGAATCTTAAACAAGAAAATTCAAAGCAGAGGCTGAAATGGTTACCAGGGGTTAGGATGATAGGCTGCATGCTTGGTTTTCTAACTAATTTAATTTCTTTATAGAGGCCAGAAATACACTATAAAGGAAGATACAACAATTTCAAATACATAAAAATTATGAGTTTTTTCTGAGGAATGTTGCACGTGAAAGAACAAGGAATGCAACATGTATAGTTGGGCAAATATTTGCAATATATATCAGTCCTAAAGCTGTGGCTTAAAATTTATAAAAATTTCTGTCACTCTATAGTAGAGTTATAAAGTTGAACAGAAAAGAAAGCCAAAAAGAATAAAGGCAATTTAGAACATTGGCTATTCAAAGTCCAACAAACAATGGAATATGTGTACAATCTCACAGTAAGGAGAAATTTGCAAAATAAAACCTTATCATATACTACTGTATGTCAGCAAACAAGTGTAAGCAAGCATTTAGAAAAAATGGAATTCTTATCAAATGTCTATATTGTGGTAGATTGTCAGTACCACTGAAATTTTCTTGATGCTCTCTACCAAATTATAATATATGAATGCCCTATAACCCCAAAATTTAAGACTTAGATGTATACCTAATAGAGTATACAAACAGTAGCATATAAATGTAGAGAACGGAGAGCATTAACTATACCATCCAAAATTACAATCAGTGAAAAATCTATTAGTGGTCTAGTTAATATTATGAATATATGAGGATTTATTCAATGGAATGCTAAAAAGTAATGATAATACGGTATACATTTCCAAGAAAGTGTTCCACAATCAGTAAAACATTTTAATAAGTAGGCACAAGTAGTATATTACACACACACACACACACACACACACACACACACACACATTCCATTTATTAAATAATAGAAAAGCAAAGATACATATATATAAATATATATATAAATAAATATCTAGACTAGTAGTTACATGTTACATTTCTCTATAAGAATAGCATGTTAATTGGGAGGAGGACCCTATAGAGAACTTATAAGTGCTGACAATGTTCAATTTCTTCACCTGGCAGGGTTACCAGAGCATGCTCAGTTGGTGAACACTCACTGAGGTACACAGTGATGATCTGCTCATGTTGTACATTTTTCAACAAATCAGTCACATTTAAGTATAGCAAATCTGTGACACTTACTGAAATACAGGTGTAAAAATGAGAAAGGCAAATGTTATTCATCCTTGGTGTGTCAAGAACAACTTCTGAGAGCAAAGCTTTTTTTAATTTGAAAAAAATGGATGACAATTTTCTAGGTTAACTTAACAGAAGAATTTTCTGAGAGACAGTTAATATTTATTTTCATATTAACTTTGAACAATATGTATTTTCTAATGTTTTTCCTCATTATCAAATTTTACTAAAAAACCACTTCTATAATTCAAATCAGGTGTGCTTCAATAATTGCAGATTTTGTTCTGTAAAAGTTAACTCTGTTAAGATAGTTCTATTATTAGAATTGAAGCAGAATTTGTTAAGAATTTCTATTGATCACATCCTATAATATGACATAAATAGCAACAAATGTTGTTTAAACTGATAGATAAATGAATCATTCTTTGAAACCTGCCCTACATATACATTTTAAAACTTTTCATCTGGTATGTCTATAAGAGAGTAAATATTATGATACCTGCTTTTGGCAAACCATAAACTCCCCTGCTAATTCTGGTGTATTAGTTTTTTGACAATGAGAAAAAATACCTTACATCCACCTAAAGAAGAAGCTATTTTGACTTATGGCTTCCGAGGGTGCAGACCATGGTCTTCAAGACAGAAACAGCATGGTCAAACGGTAGCGCAGAGCAAATCTGTTTAACCCATGGTTTCGAGGAAGTAAAATGGGTTGTGTGTGGAGGAGTGGAGTGGTAGAAGAAGGAGGAGGAAACACAGAGAATAATGTACTTTCCCAAGTCACACTGCCAATGATCCACTTCTTCCAAACAGAATCCATATCCTAACATATTTATCTAGGAACTCTTGAATGGGCTCATCCACAGAAGAGCTGTACAACACTCGTGCTAAAAAGCCTACCTCTGAATACAGGAGAGTTTTGTTAGCTGTATAAATACAAACCATAAAATTTGGCTCATACTGATTTCATTCAAAAATTGAGAAAATATAATAATTCCTGGAATAAATTTTGGTAACTAGAATTTTTCTAGAAGTTACCTTTAAATGATGACCATCTAAAACTATTTCAGATAGTACAATCAGTACACTTTAGATGTCTAATCAAAATTTCTAAATATGGTTTCCTAGAGTCCAATTACTAAATAAAATTAGGTTTCCTAGAGTCCAATTGCTGAATAAAATTAGGTAATTATATGGAATTCTGACAGAGTTTTATTAAATTGATAGTGCTTTGTATCAAAACCATTTCCTTTCAAATCATGATCTGATAAGCTCAGTATTGATATATATATATATATATATATATATATAAGAAATTTTTCTTAAACAGTATAGACTTTTATTATTTAGTTTGTGTATATGTAAGGATGATATTTTAGTTATTACATATTAATTATTATTATACTTAGAATTATTTTGATAAGTCAAAGGAATGTTTTTCATTATTTGCAGTTATTTGTTCCTAGAGATAAGACACATATGTCCCAGAACTCTTTATTTATTTTAAAGAAAGAAACAAAATAATAAAAACAATGCAAAATTTCAAAAAAAGACGATGGAAAATTAACAATTGTTATTATATTGCATATTGTTATCTTCAAAATATTTGTTCAGATTGCAAGATATAGGCATGCAAAATTGATCACACAATCTAGGCATTAACTGTTCCTTTGAATGAACTAATAGAAATTAATAGTACAACTATCTTAGCTATCTGTGTGTGTATGTATATACATATATATTTTTTTTAATTTTCCTTTTCTTCTTTTCTCCTTTCCCTCATCCAAAAGGTATAATAGATATTGTGAAAAGGAAAGAATTCTTTATTCAGAGTAAAAAAAAAATTAATTTTTCAATCACAATAATAGTAGATTGCTAAAGTCATGCTGAGAAAATGAAAATCTCTGTTTTCATGACTGTGCTGTTTACTCTTATTCATTATCATTTATCATATTTGCATGGCCATTAACTACAAAATGCTGCTATGCTAAAAAAGAGAGATGAACTTTCAAATTAAAAGATGATAACTCATGTTGAGTTTTACATTTAGTAACTGAGCTTCCTTTGGTAAATAACACATTTGCTTTTAATTATATCTTAACAAGTAGCGATTATGATGTATAACTTCTTTTGGAAAATAAATGACCTAAATTGACCTACTTTAATTTTATTCATTATCTCTAACTGTTCTTCAAACCTGTATTTGACATATATGAGTATTATTTGATCTTTTAAAAGCACATTCATTCTCAGTAAGAAAGCCCCAAGACATTTTGTTTCAGAATATTTTTAAATATTCTGAGATTTAACCAGTTATGTGAAATGTGACAGCACTTTCAAGTTCTCTATTATGGCTTCCTTCTACAGCAAAAATCAATTATTCCACACATATTAATGCCTGCTTTTTAGCTCAATATTCAAGCTATTAGTATCTGTATCTATAAATTAGTACATTTATATTCCTAATGTAGCTTTAATCATACAAAATGATTAAAAATGTCATTTGGGTGTATTCATGTTAAAGGTAAAGGCTGTCTGATCCTAAAGCTCAATTAAACCAGTTTTGGGAAAGAGAAGATACATTTTTGACACTCTCTTTGTTGGTTCTAATGTAGACTTCTTTATAAAAGAGGACAACGAAAGAAACATGCATATTACCTTTGAAACGAAAATGTCTATTTTAGACAAATTGTACTTGTTTTCACAATCTTATACCCACGAATTGCTGACAGAGATGTTCACATAATGACGTCTAATCCACTCAAATTATTTGAATCTTAATATAAGCCTTTAAACTTTGTGTTAAATAATGTATTTGGCTGTGAAAAATGATTTTAAGCACTGACAAATATTTTTATATCTTTCACTATAGATTCATATACTCCTGAATATACAATGATTGATACAAAGGTCAACTTTTTTATTGAACACTTCTAATCTTTGAGAAAGATAAGGCAAGTACCGTAGTTGTGTTTTGAGCTACCTGTACTGGTTAAAAAGTAAGTGCTTTTTAATTTTGAATCTATGAAGGAGTTCTGTTGAAAATTAAAATGGATTCATATTATGTTATTTATGATGATTTTATGTGTATTTTATAAGCATAATTCATTATTCCTTTATATGTTGTTTAGTACCAATAGAGTAAGTCCTTTAAAAAATAAAAGTATATATACTAATCGCAGACACCTTATGTTCAGACAGTATAAAGGAACATGAAAATGAAAAATTTGTGCAGTTTTTCCACAGTAAGATGCTGCTCAGAGGATCTGACTTTTGAAGACAATACTTCTCTTCGAGGAGGGATGCAATCACAGATCCCATACCCTCTTCCAAGGCAAGTAGGTGATACGAAATTGCACATGTCCATCCTAGGAAAAACCAAGCCTACTGTGATACAGAACAGAAAGGAAACTTCATTAATAACAAAACAAATTTGAAGGCAACAATATGCAATATAACAACCACTGGTGAATTCCTAACACCTTGCCTAGTGAAGTTCTGTATTGTTTCTAAGGTTTTCTTGATCATGTTTTATTCTCTTTAATGGTTTGATCAATCCACTTATAACACTCTTACATCTGGTGATCTAGGTAACTTTGGTGAAGAGGACAATATGCAATATAACAACCGCTGTTAATTCCTCTCATTCTGTTTTGAAACCTGTATCATTTTTACTGTTTTTCCTTTGTTTTGTTTTTGTCTATGTTGCTATTTTGTTATTGTTTTTAAAATTTTCTTTAAAATAAAAAAAATGTTAACTGATCATCTAATCTGCATAATCTTTTACTCTGAGTGGTCAGGTACAGTGATGCTCTAGGTCTACAGCATCAGCGTCCAGTCATATTTGAGAATTGTGATTATTTTCCCTCCTACTTAGGATGTTGTCATCTGGATGACAATTAATCCTACACCTTTGCTGAAGAAATTGTAGGGACTGTTCTCAAGGTTATGGTCCTGTCGTTGAAGGGGTTTTGAGTCTGTGAAGTAGAACAGTACTCAGACATTTATCTGCTCTAAAAATGGTAAATGATCTGTCCATGTAGTGATAGGTGATTAAATCTTGCACAAAAGACCATCTGTATCACTCCAATATCATTAATGTGTTATTTACTTATGAAATACACAAAGGAAGTTTGAGCCTGTCATATTCCTATAGTATAGGCTATTGTTTGTTCCATGTTTTAAATAATAAAGCAAACTGTTACACCCCATTAAGATAAAATAGTGAATCCCCTTTAGATGGCTCATGTGAACAAACCCAGCATGGTTCAACTTTATATATCTTTTTCCTTCACCCCACAGTCATGCAGCTTTTTCATAGAAATTTCCTCCCTAAATTAGCCAAATCATGTGAATGTTTTGGTGGATATCACCCATTATCACAAGTTTCAATACTTTATGAATTCTGGAAGTTGAGCCTAGGTAGAGTACAAAGTAGGGATTGGTGAATTACATCATACAGAAAAAACATATATTGTTGTAAATAAAGTTCTTTTGGAATGCATTCACAACCATTTGTATCTTGTCTATGATTGCTTTTTCACCATAACAATAGAGTTAAAAACTTCTGCAAAAACTCATTACACCTACAAGCTAAAAATATTATGTGTCATTTTAAAAACATATGAAGAACTTGGGTGCTGTCTCTCTACTTCTTATAACAAAGAAAGTATGGCTCAACTTCAAATCAATGATTTTCTTGTACATATTAGAGAAGAGGAGTTTCTGAACAAAACACCACCACAAAATTTAGCAATAGTTTACCCTGAAAGACACGCACAGTATTTCCTTACCTGAAACTGAACTCATGAGAACCACAAACTGATAAAAATGTTTTGGTTTCTTTTTGTTTGCTTTTGCCTTGGTATTGAGAATCAAACTCAGGACCTTGTGCTTCCCAGGCAGGTGCTGTGCCTCTAAGCTGTCTCCCCAACCCCAAAGATGTTTAAACAGTCATTATAAAGATTGATGAACCTAAAGAAAAGTGATCTGAGAACGATAAAATCTTAAAGGATTGTTGTAATGGCTGATCTGAGAGTCTGGAAGCTTAACTAAGTAAGCAGCTCTGCATCCTAGGGTCCTAGGGTGTAGAGGTCATGTCCTTATCACTCTAGGATGTTGTTCACTGTGTCAATTTGGGAAGTTTAGAAGTTTAACCTGAGTGACTCAGCAGGAGTCCAGCGTCCTCACTTTGTACACATCCAGAGCCAGCCCTAGAAGAGGGCGAGGGTATGGTCTGAGTGATACCCCCCATACAATACAAGGGAAGATAGAGGCTTGTTCTCTCCATTTTTGCCCTTACTGCTTTTGCTGTCTTCTGCCAATGTAAAGTGTTGCCCCTCTGCCATGCCGTCTTGCTTTGGAGCCAGCTGATTATGGACTGGAACTTCCACAAACTGTGAGATAGATAAACCATTCCTTCCTCAATTTTGGGTGTTGGGTATTTTGTTTCAGCAGTGAGAACAAAGTAACCAAGACAACCGTGGCGAATATTTTAAGAACCCACAAGTCCACAAAATTTCTCTTCATGAACTCCACCAGGTCTCATGAAGAAAATATCCAGAAAAAACATTCATGGTTCTGGCAGAAGAAGATGAGTAGAAATTTTAAAATACGCTTTGAACAATTTTCACAACACAGGACAAAAAGCTTTTCCAGAGCTTTTCTCAGTGGGGTAGGACATTACTCCCACACATCCTTCAGTTTCTTTCTAATCAAATGTGTAAGTAAAAGGCCATGTTAGCAGACATTGGTGTGTCAACAAATAAAATGCAAAAGTTGCAGCCAGGAAAATAATAGACAACAAGTGCAAGAAAATTCTGTATCACTGGAGCAATGTGTAAGAAGCCTACAGCCCCGAAAAATGCATCCAGTATACCATGCAGTTGAAAGATACGATTATGCGTTGCTCTTTTTCTCTCACACACAGAGAATTTAATATAAAGAGATTCAAGAATAAAGACAGTGGATTATTGCTGAATGATCTGTAAGTCACATTTTCTTTTAGGGCAAGAATTTATACAGGTAAAAATCAATGGATTTGACAAATGTCTGAAAAATAGAGGAAATCTAAGGGTCTGGCACATATGGTGGCAGGAAAGATGAAACACAGATCAATTGCTAACTAGTCTGTAACAAAACTTAACACTAATGTTCCATTTTCCTTTCTTTTTACCTTAAATAATCCAGACATAACGCAGGTTTCAAAGGCAATAAAAAAGTTTGACTAGCTAAATAACCATCATAATTAAACTCGCACATGATTCATATTTTGAAAGTATATAGCCTGATATTAAAAAGTGCTGTAGTCTATATATATGAAAGGCCATGGTGGAAAATTTAGACATCACATTGGTGATATAAGCAGAAAAATAATAATGGTACAGAAAGAAGCGCTAGAAATTCAAAAACAATAATAAAATACAAGTATTTTATATTTTGAAAATAAATTTTTTATGATGCTGAGGTTTGAATTCAGGTCCTTGACTATACTAGGGAAATGCTTAAAAATTGACCTACACCCAAGACTATAAAATGTCTCTCATACATTCCTTGGAATACTTTTGACAGGGCCAACTAAAGAATTATGGAGTTCAATACTTGTTCATAGAAAGTTAAAGAACAGAAAAGAACAGCACAGAATATCTGGGAACTGCCCATTCATAATTGGAATACAATAAAAGCAGGATGTAAGCAGATGTATTTCAAGCAATGCTGATCAAGAACTTTATAAAATTAATGATAGGTTTTTGAGCTACTGAAAATCTTAGAAAACATGACACAGAGAAGTGCCATGTAGGTATGTTATAACCAAACTACAGAGAAGCATAATTACAGAAAAATCTTGAATGAAGCCAGAGGAGAAACAAACTACATCACTTTTAGGGACACACAAAAAATGAATTATAGAGGATTTAGTCATAGAAATCCATGCATGTCTGAAGAGAAATATTTAAAATATTGAAAGGAAAAGCTGTCAACCTGTATTCAGTGAAATTATCCTCTAAGAATGAATAACAAATTGCAACTTTGTAAGAAAAACAGTGGGAGAATTCATCATGAACAGTTACGTCCTACAGAGAAAATAAAGTTAAAAGAACTTATTGTGGGAAAAGGAAAATGATCTCAATCAGAAATGTGGACCTACACAAAGAATATACAAATACAAAGAAGGGCCAGACATGGTGGCTCATGCCTGTTATTCTAGCACTAGGGATATGAGGCAGGAGGACCACGATAAGTTCAAGGTCAGCCTGAGCTACATAACAAGACTCTGTCTCAAAATTTTAAAAAACAGTAAATAAATAAAAATGAAAGTATTCCATTACAGTCACAGAAAACATAAATGAGGGGGAAATTAAGTAAAGAATAAATGTGAAGAATAGAGAAATGTTACAATCATGGTAGATGTTAATCTAATAAAATCAATAATTAATTTAAATGTTCTACATATAGCAGTTATAAAGAAGAGACCTATCAAAGTGACATTGGAGATAAAGATCAGAAGATATATTTTTAGAATTTTCCCTTTTTGAAAAAAATGTAAGACACTTTTAAAGGCAATAAAAGTTAGGGCAAGTATCTAAATTAAAATAAGAGTTAACTCATTTTGAAGAAAAAAAGAGAATCCACTTTAAATTCAAGGGTATAGTTAGGTTGAAATAATGGGTTACCAGGGAACATAACCTGCTAGCACTAATTAAAATAACATCTGGGACATATGTTCTCATTTTAGACAAAACAGACTCTAAAATAAGAAAAGAAATCGCATATAGATTAATAAATGCACATAGAGCAATGTTATATAACAATAAATGTGGCAGTTTGCCACACAGAAATGATAATCCCAACTGTATGTGCTAATAACAGAATGACAAAACATATAAGACCTTAACAAATTTTGTACTGAAATCATATTCCCACTATGGGAATGAACTAGAAGTACAATACTGAAGGGAAACTGCAAGAATTTCATAAGGTTGAAAATTAAACAAACACTTTCAAATAGCTGAGAAGGCAAACAAGAATTCTCAAAAGCAATCAAGTACTATTTTAAATTAAGTGAAAAAACAAATACAATATTATCAATGTTTGTAAATCCAGTGATGACAGAGAATATTGGGGGAATTTATATCATAACATTCATAAATAAGAAAGGAAAAATATTTAATGTCAATAACCTAAGTTTATTTCAGATTTTGTCAAAAACCAAGTTATTCCATATTTTGGAAGCAAAAAGGAGGAAATGAACTAATTTAATGCAAGCAGAAGAATGGGGAAAAAAAATCAATGAATTTTAAAAAAATATACAGAAGAAAAACAAAACCAAAAATTTACATAATAAAAATTTTCAAAAAATATATAAATCTCAAGTCAGGCTAACCAAGAAAGAGAGAGGAGGGATACATTACCAAAATTAGATATGAAAGTACTATTATCACTAAGAAGCCCATGCATATTAAATATATATATATTAAATCAACTCATGTACAATCGTGTGCTCATAAATTCAGAAAATCTAGATTACATGGAGCGGTTAATTGCAAGACATAAGCTAACAAAATTCACATAAGGAAAGATATTCTGAGTAACCTTATAGCCATTAATATGTTGGAATTAATTTAATAATTTCCCCAAATAGAAGGTACCAGTTCAAAATGTTTTCATAGGTATTTTCTACTAAACATTTAAGCAAAAAATGATGCCATTTGTCTACCATGTCTTTCAGAAAATAAAACTGATAAAAAATTACAACACAGGTATGAGGATCACATATTTAATACTAAAATCCAGTAAAAGACAGGAATAAAACAGAAAAACAACAGACAAGCATCTGTTGGATAGAACAAAAAAAAAAATAACAACAAAGTCTTAGAAATACAAATCCAAAGGTATATGAAATATTATATCACATGATCAAATAACATTTATGACAGATATGTAAAGTATGTCAGGCTCAAGAAGATCAAGCAATGTAAACTACAATATCAACAGGTTTAAAATGAAAAATAAATAATCATATTAACTGATGCAAACATATGAGACACAATTTACCAGTATTTATAATTTTAAAATAAAACTTTTCAATAAACTATTAATATAAATTTTTGAAAGAATATCTAACAAAAAATCTTTTGAAAGAGTATATAGCTAAAAAGAACTACTGCTAATACACAACAGAGTCTGTGCCACTTGTCCTAGAATCATGAACAATGCAAAGAAGTCTTCCTTACTGCTCTCACTAAATATCTTAGAAGAAATTCTAGTTTGTTTCTCATTTTCTATAAAATGAGAAAAATTATCTATCGAGATTAGAAAAGAGAAATAACGTTTTTTATTTGGAGGAGACATGGTTTTATAACACCAAATCTATACAATAAAACTTTAGAAACTAACAAGCATGTATAGCGTTCTGGATAGCAAACCTTTGGGGTGTAAGTTCAACATCAAAAACTTATTTCTATCCCTTTGTACAAAAACAGCACAATTTGAAGTTTAAAAAAAAATCATACCAAAACAATGTATATACATCTCTAGGTGAGTCTAAATGTATACAAAAAGATAAAAATTTCATGCCATTAGATTCGAAGATTTAACATCATTATGATGTTAGTGTCAATTTATTTTTCATTATTGACAGTCAGCCTAGGGTTCTGCTTAATTCAGATAGAAATCATGAATCAGCAAAGTGCAGCTCTGTTAGCTGTTCTGACATCACCACATTACACCCAACAATGCTGGTGCAAGAAGTGACAAAGCCAGCTGTTGATCACTACCAGCCATCACTCTCTACTACTGGCTTTTGCCATACACTGCAGCTTGACTTTTACCAGTTGCTTTGTCTCTGCTGCTGGTCTTTGTCAGTTGCTAGTCTCTGGCACTCTTTCAGGCTAACAGCTCTTAGTGCTTATTGCTTTTTCTCTTGAACTGACCACTTCGTCTACATTACTCAGGATAAGAATCCCAAGTAGATTTACAGTATTTTGGGAACTCACACTGCCCATGCTGTTTTTATCACTATAGTTTTGAAATATAACCATATTTATCAGGATGTATCTTGTTTTGGTCTTGTTACCCAGGATCACTTTTGCTATCTTGGTCTCTTCTGGTTCCATATAAATTTTAGGATTTTTTCCAGTTCTGTCAAGAATATTGTTGGTCTTTTGTTTAGGCTTGCATCAAATTGGTTGAAAAACTGAAAGGAACATGCTCAAAAGTAAAAAGCAACTGGGGTGAGTGAAAAGAGAAAGGAAAGAAAGGGAAATTATATATGCATAAAATGAAATTATGTCTGTATGTATATACAAGATAGGTAACATAGTTGAACTATTGACTTCTATTGCTTTACTGAAAGGAACAGTTAATTATTAATTATTTGATCAATCTTGTATGTTTCTATTTGTTCTCCTAGCCGGGGCATATAGCTCAGCGGCACAAGCACCTGTCTGGCAAGAGCAAGGTCCTGAGTTCGATTCCCCGGCACCAAAAAAAAAAAAAAAGTAATTATCTATTTGTTCTCCTAAGAAACCACTTTGAAAATATTGATATGTAATACAACAATTGTTAACTTCCTACCACTTTGTCTGTAACTCTGTATTGCTTGTGTTGTTCTTATGCTATTTTGTAAATGGATGTCTGTCTGTTAATGTTTTCCTTCTTTTACTTTTAAAATAAATTTAAAAAATGAATTGGTTGAAAGTATGACCATTACATTAATTCTGCCTATCCCAAAATAAGAGCTATCTTTCTGCTTTATGATGTCATTTTTAATTTCCTGTATTCGTTAGTGTTCATTGTAGAGTTCTTTCACTTCCTTGGGGAAAAGAGCGATTTATCTACTTGTGTTTTCTTGCATGTTTTTAAAATGTGCCTTAAAAACTAGTCATTCATTTCTGAATTTGATATACATTTATCAAATGTCTTCTGTAGTGTCAGCTTCTACAGCAACAAAACAAACTCAAGAGAAGAGGAAAATGATTGTGCAGTTTAGGGTAAGGTAAGGTACTCTGTTCAACAGATCAGCTCCATGCAGGTATAGAAGCAGCAGCTCTTGGGAATTTTTACATCTTGAGTGTAATACATTAGCAGCAATGACTTTGCATGATTGCAAGATAATGTGTCCAGTTCCAACAGCTTCTCTGGCCAGAAACCAAAACAAGTACATTAACTGGGTATAGAAATACTTAATGTAGGGGCTGGGCATATAGCTCAGTGGAATAAGCGCTTGCCTAGCAAGCGCAGGGTCCTGAGTTCGATCCCCAGTACCACACACACACAAAAAAAACTTAATATAAAAGTTTCAGTTTCCAATTTATGAGTTAGGAAAGAAAGACCTAGTTGTTCTTATCAGGGTATGTTATTTTCAAGTTTGAAGGCAATAAATAATATCATCTGCATATTTTCTGGCCACAAAGTTCTGGTTTTGACTTGCACTATATGTAGAATTAAACACGAGAGCTGGCTAATGTTTCTTAATGATTTCTAATGTAAATCCATTGTTATTGTCCTCACTGTTATTATGTTATTCTGACATCCATTGTCTCCAAGAGCATCCTGATGTGTTGACCCTCTTCAATACTTTGTGTCACAATCTCCACTTTGTGGAAAGATAGTAAATTGTTTTTAGAAAGAAGGAAATCAATGGGAAATATTTATGCATTCAAAACTCTAGGCTTCATAAATAGATTTCTGCTCACAGAATTTATAGACTGTTTCTGTTTTATTTCAAAGACATTAGTTTGAAAGGTGGATAAAGACTGATCAGAAGTGAAGATTTATGGGGTGAACATAGGTAAAACATTTCTGAACCATTTCATCATTTTATTTCATTGTTAGTCTGAACATAAATAAGCTAATTGTTATTTATTTAATAAATATAGCGTTTTATAAATTTAGTACTTGAAGGGCATGATTTTGATCATTTTCTCAGAGAAAAGACTGAGGTCTATTTGTGTCTTCCTGAAATTCATTTCTTGCAATGTTAAGCCCTAAGGTATGACATTAGGAGGTAGGGCATTGGTGTGGTACTAGCTCATCATGGACAAGTGACTGACATTAGTGTTGTTATTAAAGCAGCCTGGGAGAGCTTTCCTATCTCTCCTCACATAAGGTTAGAGTGAGAGGCTGGCTTTGAGGGAGTAGACTCTCATTAGATGCTCTGTTTATTGACGCCTTGATGTTGGACTTCTCAGTCTCCAGAATTGTGTTATTGACAAGTCAGGCAGTCTATGGCATTTTGTTATAGTGGCCGAAATGGACTAACACAAATAACATCTCATCCTGATGAGATGGCCGAGGTGGTCTTCAGTTATAAATAAAATAGGACTTAGATAACAGTAGCATTTCATGAGCATAAAAATATAAAGAAAAATGGGTGCAGGAATGGCAAAATGAAATAGCATTAATGATAATGGAGTAGCAACACTCAGAAATAAATTCTAACTCGCATCTCAATGGACAAGTTTATAAAGGATCACCAACATTATTGGGTTTATGAACATGAAATGCATAAAATCATTTTAAACTAAGTGGTAATTATTGTCAAATACGGTATAAGTATTTAATATAAGTATATGTAAAAGAAGATTTAAAAAGAAAAAATGCGTATAGTGTAAACAATGTGAAATCAAAAAGATTCTTTGAGCTATAATTTAATGCAGCGCTACTCTGGTAAGCACAAAGCACAATTCAAGCCAAATGAAAAAACACAGGGCTATAACTTTAGTCTCTAGGGTATTCATGTGACATATGTGGGAACCTCCAACTAGAAATTCTTTAATTTTCTATTAAGAACTCCTGTAAGATTCACACAGATTCCTAAAATAGAGTAAAATGTTTTCCCTTCTTAAATCATCACTTTGCTTTGCATTTTCAACTTCTTTTTAAAAAGTTCTTTTTCTTTTCAAAGAGAAAAAAACAAATTAAAAAATACAAAAACAAAATTTACATGTATATACAAGGGTAGCTGGGATAGGTGTATTGCTGATGTCTATAGTTTATTGAAAGAAACAGTCAATGCTTAACATTTTCTTTTTCTTAACCAATTTTACATGCTTGTATCTGGTAATCAGAATGACTGATTTGAAGATAACAATATACAGTGTAAGAAGCATTGTTGAACACCTACCATCTTGTATGGTGAAGCTCTGCATCATTTCCAATGTTCTTTTTTTATTACTTGTTACTGTCTTTGATTGATCCATCTTACATTCTTCCATCTGGTAGACTGAGCAACTTTGTTGAAGATAACAGTAGGTAATGTAGCAACCATTGTTAATTCTTATCATTTTGTTTTGAGGTCATGTATAATATTTGGGTTTTTTGTGTTGTTTTGTTTTTGTATTTATTGTTGTTGTCAATAACTACTTTTCTCCTCTTTAAAGTTAAAAGAATTCTTTATTTTCTGATTAGAATTGACCAAGAACTTGACATAGCTGGTCTTTTTCATTTCTTTCTAATACATCATTTTTTCTTCTAAATAATCTCTATGTAGCTAGTATCAAGGATACATTTCCATTTTTTATATCAGGATTCTTTTAGGATAGTGTTTGTTCTGCAACTTTTAAGCCTCAAGTAAATAACACAGTTTGGTTCATGATAAAACAAAAAACTACTATGCTATTTCTATTTTAAAAGTTTTTTAGAACACATTCTAGAAGTCTCACCACCATTTGGAAAAAAATCAATTACCAAAACTTTTCATTTGCATTTACATTGAGTCATATAATATTATTTAATATGAACATCATTTACATTTATTTATAATACATCATTGCATGCTGAATTTGTCAATGATGCTATTAACATACCATAAAATGTGTGCGTGTACGTGTGTTGAGAGAAATGAAAACTCAAGCAAGATGTATACTTTCTACTTTTTAAATGTATGTTCAAATATGAGACTGATTTGGAGAACTGCTACGAAACAAAAGGTTGAAACATCCTCAAATGGTTCTTTCGGCCTTCACATTATCATCATTATACTCTAGGCTAATTCCTATTAAATCATTCTGTATTTCCCATCACAACACTCTCACACATAAAGCTCCTCATGATAACAACAGAAGGCACTGATCCTCACACCTGCCCAACAAAAGTATTGCATACTCTGGAAACATAGTAGATACCTACTGACTGAACAGTGTTAGACACCAGGGGAAGTTGTTATTTTTACCCCCTCTCTGCCTCTTAGCTTTAGCCTTCTTTTGTCTAGGTTACCTGGGCCTATCTCACAAACAGAAAGTAGGGGGAAGTAATAAAAGATGAATCAGTCCCAATTTCCCCACTACCCAGCAAGTACCTTGCAACTGTCTAAAAATAAAATATTATTTTACACCCACAGTGCACATGTCATCTACCTGAAAAACTCTCAGTTGACAACTTAGAACACGCATTTTGTGTTTAATTATTTATTTATTTATTTATTTTTTCCCGGTACCAGGGATTGAACTCAGGACCTTGCGCTTGCCAGGCAAGTGCTTATGCTACTGAGCTATACCCCCAGCCCCAATGTGTTTAATTATTTAAATTTGAAGTTTTTGACTTCCAGTTGTACTTTCTGACAAAAATTGCACTAAATGCCATGGCTTGCTACTGCATAATGTTCTTTTAGACTTCCATTTGTTTCATACTTAAAAGCATCTCATGAGCGAAAGCAAAATACAATAAAGTCTTATTTCTAAAGGACTTGGAAAATGCAGCCCTTTAGTATGAATTTCACTTTCCATTCACATGTTTATAACATACAGTGTTTAGGATTTTTGTACTAGAGCATCAATAATCCAATAAACCAAAACTGCTCACCAGTGTTCCTAAATATCTCACAGATCCATCTTTTCCTTGTGTGGCCTGAACATGGGAGTGAGGTTCTCCGAGTGAAAGAAACAATTGTCCACAGAGAGAAAGTCACTCACTGAGGTTCACACAGCCATTGCCTACATGTCGCTGTTGCTATGGGCCAAGCTATTCTAATACTTATAACTTTTTCTTAATCCTGAGATAATTATAGAACCAGAAGCATTTGTAAAATAATAATACAGAGAAACCACAGTTACTCATTTTCCATATTCTCCCAATGGGAATAAAACTACAATCCAATGCTCTAACCAATACAGCGACACAGTCAAGCTACACAATCTTTCTACGAGCATAAGGATGCCCAGTGTTGGCCTTTTATAACAATCCCAGCCACTCAAGAAATTCACTTTCTCTGTAACTACAGCCATCATAAAGCTCCCAAACTTAAAAGTACTGATTTTAACAATAGAACATACTGATTCTGATCTGTCCAACATAAACAGTATACATTTTGAAAACATGCCTTCTGCTTTTCTGTTCTCTACAATATTGTCACCTCAAAGATGACAACTGGAATCAAACAATATGTAACTTTTAATATTTTTTGACTCAGCACAAATCACTTAAAACTTACTTTGTTTGTATCAATTACTTCTTCCTTCTTTGGCTGTACTGCGGTTTATTTACTTGTTGAAGGACAAAGTTTTTCCGGCTTGAAGTTATTATGAATGAGGCTATCTAAACATTTTTGTACATGGTTTCTTTGTAAACGTGTCTTTATTTTTCTATGACAAATACTGAGAAACACAATTACTAGCATTTTGTGGCACAATGTTTGCATGCTTTATTAAGAAACTATCAAACTATTTTCCAGAATGGCTTTATTATTTTCTATTACAGTCCATAGTGTGACTGACTCAGCTTCTCTGTCCCCTCCAGCCTTTAATATTGTTATTATATTTTATTTTAGTCATCCTGGTAAGTGTGCACTGATACCCCATCATGATTTTAATACATTTAACCTGATAGATGTAAACAGTTTCCATGTGCTCATTTCCCATTCTGATGCTTTTCATAGTGAAGTGTTGATTCATATATTTTAGTGATTTTCTCATTAGCCTTTCAGTTTTTATTAGTGAGCTTTGTGAGGTCTTTACATGTTCTAGATAGTCTTTTGTCCAAATGTGGTTTGCAGCTCCTAGTCTATAGCTTAATTTCATTCTCTTAATAGGATTTTTGTCTGCATTTATTTTTGATTGGTAAAATTTATATGTAAATTTGGTGTCCAGCATGATGCTTTGATGCACATCCATTACGGAATGGTTAAATTAACCTAGTTAGCACTGAGAGCCATTCCCAACCACGGCCATTCTTCATTGTGGCAGTTAAAATCTAGTCCTTTAACAATTTTCACATATACAATATATTATTATTATTATCACAATATATCTCTAGAATTTATTATTCATATACAACTGAAAGTTCACATTGTTCGATCAACAGTTTCTCTAATCTTTCTCCCTCTTAGCCTCTTGTGAATATTATCCTATTCATTGCTTCTGTAAGTTCACCATTTTAGATTCAGTATAAAATGAAGTGACACAATGTATGTCTCTCTGTGCCTTTTAATGCTTTTTCTACTCAGTACAGTTCTCTGAAAATTTATCTAGGACTTTGTTAGTATCAATTATTTCTTCCTTTTTTGGATGTATATGGTTTATTTACTTGCTGAAGGACAAAGTTTTTCCTGCTTTGTGCCTGGAGTACAGAAGCTACTGCCTAAAAGTTCTCTTTCTTGCTGTGTGTTTCCTTTTCTTGTCCTATGGCTAAGGAAAGCAATATTTCTTTGGTTTTGGAGAAGTTGGGCACTATTTTAGGTTGCAAACTTCTTTAGCACCAAAATTGGGATAAATAAGGCAATGAGAAAAACACTTAGTATATTATTCCTCTTGAGTAGAATATTTCAAAACTCATTATAAGTTACCTGGAAAATCCACCAGCTGGATTTGGGAGGAAGCACTAATATTATGTTAGGGATGAGAGAATGTTACCTAGGTCAAAAGTCAGAGAGAGAGAGAGAAAGTAAGAGTCCTGCGATTCTCTTCTTTGCTGTGTAGGTCTGTCTCTGCTGGAAGAGAATTCGTTCTTTTTGATGCTAAAGATCAAATTTTAAAAAGGAATGAATTGTATATATTACACATAGCAAAAAGCAACTGTTAGGGACTCTGATGAAAATATTTTCAACTGAACGATGGGAAAAGAAGCTGGATTGCAGAGATCATTGAGCACCTTTTTCTCTTTGAAATAATTACCCTTTTCAGATGCCACCTTTCTTATTTTTGTTCCTTCCTTGTATTGTCATGAATTTATTCTGAATCCTGGTCTGTTATAGTCTTTCTCCCCCCACTATGCCTACTTTATCTTTGTGTGTTTTGTGCAAAAAATAATTATCTGATGTTACCATTTTCATGGCTCTTTCCTAGTTCATTTTATTTTTTGGCCACTTTGCCTCTCCACAGGAGCTCACATTGGGTGTGTTAAATTTGAGTTGTCTAAAAAGAGAAATTACAATGCACATTAAAAGAGGTAGTTTGGATATTTGCTGGAGCCATATTTATGTGATGTAAGCTTCGTAACCAAGAGAATACGTTTAGACAGGAGTTCCAAGACCTGCACCTGGTATATGCTAAGTAAATCCATTGGACTAAAGATATCCATAAAAGGAGTCTGCAGAGTTTTTCTGCCAGTGGGAAAGAATGTCCTCATTCTCAATTTGAATTGTGCCACATGATTCCTTTCTTAGGAAAAAAAGAGCATTTTGATTCAGATTGGCCTTAATGCCTCTAGTGAGAGAGAGAGTCTCTAGTTGTAAATACACTGTACACAGCTAGGATTCCAAGTCAGAGAGTCTATCACAACCCAGTTAGAAATTCCCACAGTGGGACCTTGCCTTAAAAATTAACAAGATATTCGTTCCTCCTATTGAAGACAGGTCCATATTTAGCTAAAAAAAAATCCTTGGCTTTTCTCTCTGATGCTTTTATTTCCTTATTCAACTTATTAAATAAACTGTCAAACATTTCCTTCCTTAAACGTCTTTGAAAGTATTAACTTTCCTCATCATAGGAACATTTAGCTCCCTATAATGAGTTTCCATGTAAGTTTCCATAATTTTATAAGTAGACATTTATAGAGCAGTTTTAGACTGACAACTAAATTGAGTGGAAAATGCAAAGTGTTCACATACATTCTCTCCCTTCCACATACAGGCTCACAGCACCAGCTGCAGGGGCCTGTTTGTTAGAACTGATGAGGTCACACTGACTGACACATCATTGCTCCGAAGTCCCTAGTTCACAGCAGTGTTCATTCTTTACATTGCCTATTCTACAGAATTTGCCCACTGTGTAATGGCATGAATTCACTATTAAAATAAAGAACAAAATAGCTCAACTCTCCTAAAATTCCTCTGTGTTCTGCCTATTCATCTCTCTTTCCCTCCTAACTCACGAACCAACTACTGGTATACTGTCTCCATAAAATTTCCTTTCCTAGAACATCATAATTGTTGCAATCATAAAATGAGTAGATTTTGTGGTTCATTTTTTTCACTTAGTGACACATATTAAAGATGCCTTCCTCTCTTTTCCTGGCTTCCTATCTCACCGCTTTTTTTTTTTTTTAGCAGCAAACAATATTTCATTGTGTGCATAGTTTTATTGTTTACTTATCCATTCAAAGACAACTAATAAAGTCATTTTGGTTGTTGTGGGGTTTGGCAATTATCAATAAAGATGCTATAAATATCCATATACAGTGTGTGAGTGGATAAAGTTTTTGACTATAAAGTATAATGTTTTCACTGTAATGCCCCATTAAATATTTAGAGTGTTGAATCAGGCACCAGTCTTCAGCCAGTTATCTTTCTCATATATGAAATCTGATCCTATAACTGCTGATTCAATAGTGATGTCTTTTCTTTGGGACAGAGTTTAGTTACTTCACTTGCTTTTCCTAGTCTTCTAAATAAGGTTTCTACTTCCCATTCTTTCCATTGTATTGTATTATGTATGTTTGACCCGTCTGAAAAGCTGTCAGTGTGTCAGTGTGTCATCCCTATGCTTATCTGGACTTCTGCGTGTGGTATTTTAATTATCTGCATCACTCCATTGACTTTATTACACGCTCATTTCCACTTATCTTTTAGGAATATAATTTGATAGCCATGAATTCAGAAAGACATTGATGAATCTCTAAATGGGAATAAGATGCTATTTATATGTGTTTTAGAGCGTCCACTCACCACCCCTCAGTATCATTTGCTTTACATCACAGTAAATGGTACAGTTTGAATGTTTTCTTATGTTTTGTAAAGTCTTTGAGTGAAAGAACCAGTTTTACCTTGTTCACTTATCCCCAGTGGTTGGTACAGAATTGGCGCCCTGGAAGTATTTGTTGAATAAAGATTCCTGCTCCTCACACAGCTCAGAATGAAAGTGGACATGGTTGGTTGTTTACAGGTCCTAGCGTTCATCACATAAATGCAAGATCTTGTTCAATCCTCACTCTTGAAATTATTTCAGATTGCTTTAAAGATGACTAGAGTGACCAATAAAACTACAAGTTTGTGTCCAACAAAAACCACTAAATTAAACTACTAAGTAGGTCTAGGTTACTGTATTGCTTTTCTTTAACCTGTGCAGGTAGTGATCGAATTGGGAAAATGAATTTTAGAATCATTGCAACTACCTACCTTTTCTTTATCTTAGCTTCAAAATAAAGATCTCTAATGTTAAAAAAATCAGTTTTACATTCTGACAGCAACTCCTTGAGTCTGTTTAGAGGGAAGATTTCAATCCATTATTGACCACTTTGAAGTAAATATTTATATTCACCAGGAAGTCATATGTTTTTCTTCATGAAGAGACTTTAAATATAGAGTAGATTACATAGCTTTTGTTATCCTTAATTAGTTAGTATCCATTTTCAAATTTCACTCAAGTCAATGGATGAATTGCAATTCTTCTAGTTGTAAGTTACAGAAACCCTATGAAAAAGTTTAAGTAAAAATGTGTTCAGCAGCATCTTACAGCATCCAAGTGACAGCAGTGGTTTCTCATCCTGGTGATCCAGAAATGCACAAAATAAAACAACAGCAAGCTCCCCACTCCCTCGTTCCCCTCTCTGTGCTCCCCCTTTTGCTTCCCTATGTTCTGTATTTTCTATTGCTTATCTCTATTTGTACCTGCCATGGACGTTTCTGCAAGTAAAACACAGAAATTACAGGCTATGTAATTCTCATATTCCAGAGATAAGGATATTCTCTCTCAATGTTATTATAGTACTTTGCATAAAAGATTTCATGTGCATCCTTGGCGTTGTTAGGTTAGTGAACCTGGAGTCTCATGCATTTTTAGGTGACCCAAGTTAAGTATTCTAGTAGTTATACACTGTAAGGTGTTAACAGCAATACATAATTAAAAGAAGGGAACTTACCCAATGAAAAAAATATGTTTCATAAGGAAGTTTAATACAAACTTGAACAATGATTTTATATTTAAAAACGTATCCATTCAACTTCTAGAGTTAGTAATATGCCTATGCATTGAATTTTTAAAAAACCAACCTCAGAACATTTGAAAAATGCATACTGAGATGGATGATATAGAACTGTTTTACAACTGCTTGGGTATCTGTTCATAAGTTGCTATAATTTAGGGTACATTATTATGAATTTTGTAGCACTTTAGTAATAACAACAATTGATAGGACATAAGAAAGCTGAATGATTTTGTGTTTTTAAAAATTATTATGAAATACCTTTGAGAAATAGAATTAAAATGAATAGACATTAGTTTGTTCAATTGCTCATTGAATATAAAAATCACAATCTCCACTTTCACTTGAAAGAGACATCTCACACCAAATGTACACTTTCCCGTCTCTCCACATTACTGTCACAACTTACACGCAATATTCCTTTCCAATATTTCTAATACTCATTAATTTATACAACATGCTTATCAGTTGTCTGGGGGCTATGATACTGCAAAAAATACCATGAACTACATGCTAGATTAAAATATTGTAATAACTCAGAGAGCAAATGACAGGTGTTTAGTATTTTCAAAAGGGTTTTGAATCTAGTCAACATACTCTCCAATTCCATACCATGCAGGAAAAAATGATAGGACGTGCTTTCAATTCACTCCATCCATTAAGTCAATCAGTCAGACAACACAATATCATTAAAAGGGAGAAACCTCAAATCCAACCCATAAACCCAAGAAAAGCCTCAGGTGCTGACAGAATTCCTATCAATTCTTAAAAAACCTGATTGTGGCAATTATCTCTAACATCAAAGAGTCTTCAGAATTTTTTAAGACCAGAATTATGTCTCAAGACATGAAAACTCCCTTGATCCCATAATCCTTAAAAAGATGACAAGGTAAAGGACAATTGGGGGATTTTCATCCTTTTTCAGTCTCCTGAATAGAGAGTACGAGATTGTTTCCAAGGTTTTAGCTACGCACCTCGATGATATCATTCCTACCCTCATACACTGAGATTAGGAAGGATTCACCCTCAGCAGTTATAAGAAGATAATACCTGAAATATATTTCCATTTAATCGACCAGTCAGGTCCCCCTCAATCAGAAACTTTATCAATAAACCCAAAACATTTTTAATTGGAATAAATAAACTTAATAAAAAGCCACTGGGTGATGTTGCCTACTCCACTAGGTTATCTGCACATAGAAACTATTTAAATATCTAATTTCCTCATTATGTGTCTATTCTCATCTTGCTTCCAGTCAAATTACTACAGCTTTCTGCCATCTGGTCAGCATTCAACTGTTGTTTTTCCGGTGTCAGGAAAATTTTAAACACATCGAAGAAAAGATCCTAAGGGATCCTGAAATGACTTGTGTTCACACTAAACTCATATTTCTTAGTTAAAATGAAGAAGAGATCTAGAATGCTGACCACTACCATCTATTTAACATAAAGCTGTACATTAATTTCATCTACAATTGGGTTAAAATTATTTATTCATTAATACCTATACTAGTAACATATTTACTGAGTAAAACATCAGTAACTTACCTACTATTCACGCTTTTAATTATTCCTTTACTTAATAACTAGTTATGTACTATTTACCATTCACAAAATAAGCCCCTAGAAGTATATGGATAAATGATATCTTACAAACTAGTGAGGAGGATTGGCACTGATTTAAAGCATTACAAAAAATATAATAATTATAAATTAAGGCCTTCATATCCTGAGGGATATATTCTTATTATTTCCCAAATAAATGCCTTACATCTCCATCACTGAATTGCAGGGTCAATGTGGAACGAAAGAATAACTGAAATAGAATACTGAAATACTGATGTAGACATATTCACTTAAGAACTCACATATGCATAATCAACAAGGCTGATGTAATCGGTCCTTCTGCATTCTGAGATGGATTGAGTTATCTTGACATGGTTTTGCTGCATGGAAATTCTGCTGACTAATTAGAACAAGGAGGAGAATACAAATTGTTTGGTACCATGAGAAACCGTATCACTCTGTGACAAAGATACACTAAGTGTGAGGAATAAAAGGAGGCTTGTAACCTGAGTAAGGTCCATCAGTTAAGTCCCTGAACAACAGAAAACCTTGAGAAATATCCAGTGAATGGTGTAAAGTAGATATTGCCCTGGAAATTGAGTCAAGGGAGTATTTACATATTGCAACAAATAACTAAGACTTATATAACTTTATTTCTGATCTACTTATTCCTTCTTCCTTGCTTAGTGCAAGGAACCATTCTTCACTTTTGAGTGATCTTTTTTCAAAGAAATACAAGTCTAACCATGTCATGTCCTTGTCTAAATTTTTGTAATTTATTGCCAGTACTGCACAGAACAATTTAAACTCCCTAGAATAGCATAAAAGATAATCTTCTATTCCAGTAACCTGAATCCTCATCTCTTGTCCTAATCTTGTAGTAACTTCATGAAATTCAGTCATGCTGAACTGCTAAGAGTTTCTAAAACTATCCTAAGAATTACTTAGTTTAAAGTTCAAATGAAAGTCTTGAAGTTAAAGTGCAATCCATGCATTATTCTATGTACATTTTTCTTTGCTATGACACTCAGTTTTCCTATCCTAAAGGCCACATTTCAGCTCCTTAACTCACAGTAACTAGGACCAGTTTATGACTCTCCACCATCTACCTGGGTTTCAAATATCTTTCAGGGAATAAATTTAGTTCACATTCTGTTTTTCAGAGATCACTTCCTGGTGTTCCTTGTATCCCAATGTCTATAAATTACTCTGTAATTAAAGATATCAAACCATACACTCAGGAGCCTCAGTGGTCTCAAAGCAATACAACAAAATATACCTTATGAATTCAAAGTGAAAACTTTGAAAATCAAGTAGGAGTATGAAAGTTTTAAGAAAATTCAGCAAAAATAGATTATCAACCAAGTGGCAACAATAATACTAATTTCTCAATTCTCATAGCAATGATAGAAGCCAGAAGTGAGTAGAAAACAGTACATTCAATATGCTTAACGGTAAGTACTGTAAACCTATAGTTCCATTTCAAGTGAAACATATACTCAATAGTGACAATAAAACAAGAGATTAGACAATAGAGGAAACACACACACAGAAAGAGAGAGAGAGAGAGAGACAGAGAGAGACAGAGAGAGACAGAGAAGGAAGGATAGTAACCCACATTTACAGAAAACCTAAGGGATATTTTGTTACACAGAAGACACAAGATGTTGTTAAAAGTTGAAAATTATAGCAAAGAATGAAGTCAACAGAAAACATAACCATGTGAATAAATTTCAGTGACTACTGGTAGTACAGAAATATAATTAAAATACCCATGTGAGTTAAAATATATAGAGAATTAAACATTAGTTTGGAAAACAATTTTGAGTATGAATAAATAAAATTAGAATATTATATATTCAAGAATTTTCTAAGAACTAGTAAAAATGTAATTCTTTCTATGTAAACCACTGACAACCCAAAGGAACATGTTATTGTATCTAGGATAATCTTAAAATATGGTAAAGATGGAAGACCGTTTAACAAGATGGCGACCGGGTAGGAAGCGGAGGAGGAATCTCCCCCAGAAATCCCACCTAGACAAAGAAATGCAGCAATAAGAGAAGGACAAAAAGGAGAGAGGTGGGCACCTTCAACTCGGGAAAGATTTGAAATGGGAACTGAAATCCTTGGAAAGAATAAGAAGGACTTATTCGGGAAGAAAGGATCGGAGGTCTGCCATGGTGCACTCGGAGGGAGGCGGGATGGAGAAACTACAGCTCCAAATCACACACATCTTTAGCTCATGCCTTCCTCCCAGCACCCGCAGCTTCAGCAGAGACCTACCCTCAGCTCGGCCAGGGGAGTGTGGAGCTCTGAGAGAGGGCCAGAGGAGAGAGCGTAGCTATAAGAAGATGCAATGGCGGACGGGAGCAGTAGTCTAATCCAGGACAAAGACAAGAAATTACAACACCCACGGAAACAGAAACCTGATTCTGCAGAAACATCCCTAATCAGCGCCGGGAGACAGGATGAAATCAGTCTAAATAGCACACAGCTCACCGCACCGACCCTGTGCCTGCCCCGAGGCGATCCCCACCCCCACCCCTTTACTGGGTGAGTGGGGAGCAGCAGGGACGGGCAGCGGCCCTGAGGGGACGGAGCGGACATCAGAGGGAGCTGCGATTGCGCTCCGGGACCAGGCGGGGAGCAGGAGCCGAGGTGCCGGGCTCCAGGTCCACCCTGAAATCTCATTGTGAGCACGGAGAGACTAGGCAGCGGGAGTAATCAATAAATTCTCCTGTCAATAATGGGACGATTATACAGACTTCAGGACTCACTCCACACTATTAACAACACGAAGAGGACGTACTTATAGCTCACACATATGAACTTTGCAAGAACTCATAGCAACACATTTAATGAAGAGCAGCAGACCTGGAGAACAGGCACCGGCTGTGGGCGAGGACAGCTCTGCGGTCCCAGGTGCCCCTCCATCCGTGGGCGGCTCTATGGGCCCAGGCAGCCCCACCTGGGGTTGACAAGTGATGCCGTAGAGGGCGAACAGAACCCACTCACTTCCGCCCCCACCCTATGCAGTACGATGGCGGGGAGGAGACAGGCGGTCTGTGATTAGTATGGGTGCTTTTCCACCCTAAACAGAACAGCTTGTGTAGTATGGTCTGAGGCAGCTACATCTCCCCCAAGGTGAGAGTTCAGAAGTATGTGGTAGAGCAACGGAGATCAGGGAGGAATTTCAATTTTCAAGCGAGCCACCACCAGTATAAAGAGTAATAATTGGGAAAGTAACATTAGGTAAATTAGCATTCACAGATAATTCCCTTCTATATTCTGTGTAATTTTGTAGTTCTTTAACTGTCTATGTGTCAGTGTGGGCAGCTGCCAGCGGGGAGCGGTGGGGTGCATCAGCAGCGACCCCAGAGCCACAGCAAATCCCAGGGATCCAGCCAAGGAACAAATGGGAACTGGGGCACAACAGTAAGAGAGAGCTGCAGATGGTGGTGGATCACACAGCCCCACGCCCTTCTCACTCCAGCATCAGGCAGGAAGCATGAACTGAGTTACTGGGCTTCAGCTCCTGCCCTGAAATCTTTCTGGGAGCACCTACAGTCTCGGGGGCTTGGGCAAGCACCTCCTGTTCCTGGCAACAATGGGATGAACCCACAGACTTCAGGACTCACCCCGAACTATTAATGTGAGCACCAAGAGAGTCTCCTTACAGCTAGCATATATGAAACCTTGCATGAACCCATAGTGACGGATTAGATGAAAAGCAGCAGACTGGGAGTCTGAAAAACAACATACTGCATACAGCAGATGTGAGAAAAATCCTCCAACTCTATTCTAGAACTAATCTTTAGTCTCAGTTCATACCCTGAACTAACACAGTGAGAATGGGCCAGAGAGATTTCAAACACTTATACCAAGCATCATAAGTTCGTCCGGTGCCCAGCTGGAAGGGGTGGGGAACGGTAATGCTGGAGATCAGGAGGAGCTAGGAGGAGAAGAAAGGGCCTCTGGCATCAAGGCAATGGCACAGAGCCAAATGGGTCACTGAGGGCGCCCTGATGGGGGCGTGTGCCCCGTGGCTGCTCCGCTGAGGGCCCTGCGGCTGCTCCGCAGTGGGCCCCGCGGCTGCTCTACTGTGGCCCCGTGGCTGCTCCACTGAGGGCCCCGCTGAGGCCACCTCATGGACTGGACCTGCCCCCACCCATAGCATGGTGATGGGGTGGAGCCAGGCGGTCTCCTGTGAGCATATGTGCTTTTCCACCTCCGACCATGGCAGTTTGTATACACCCATGTATGTTATAGTATAGTCTGAGGCAGCTATATCTCTTCCCAAGGCAAGAGTCCAGGGGTATAGATAAACCCAGGAGTACAGTTATTATCACAGGGAAGATGACTGATTGAGTGGTGGGGCAACGGAGATGAGGGAGGAGAAAAATTGAAAATTCCCTGCTATGTTTTCTATAATTCTGTATTTCCTCAATCATTTTTGTATTAACAGAAGTGAAGATAACTTTATATTGTACAGCATTCAGTGCAAATTCCTTACTATCTTCTCTTTAATGTTTTTGTGTTAACTAATGTGAAGATAACATTATGTAATACAACATCCAGTGCTAATTCCCTTCTATATACTGTATAATTTTGTCACATGTCTCCATTCTTTTGTCTTTAAAATAAAAATTAAAAAAATAAATAAAAATAAAAATTAAAAAAAAGAATGCTCTATAAAAAATATGGTAAAGATGTTGAAAAATATCAACACAATACACAGGAATCTGAAATAATTCAAAATAGTTAAAGCTACAGAAAATCAGAACAAAGAAATTTAGAAGCTCTAGAAAAAAATGGAAAGCTAATAATGGAATAATAGAGTCAAAGGAAAATAAACATAATCCAATTAGAGATAAAGATGATCATACATTATGAAAATATTAAATATAACCATGTTTCTTCAAAGGACTGAAATAATGTACATCATTTTTACTAATCATATTAAATTCAAACTGAAATTAATAAGTAAAAAGTAAACGGAAGATTCTTATATATTAGGGCTATATACTAAATATCCCATAAATTAATAAAATATAAAGAACTCTTCTGAACTAAATATAATGACAGTACCACATAAAAGAGTATCAGATAGGACTGAAGATGTACTTATAGAAACATTCCTAACTTTAAAGAAACACAGGAAATGTTTTAATAGATTCAAAATTAAAGTGACAAGCATCTTCCCAAAGTCAGAAAGAAAATTAAAATACATAAAAAGATGCATAGAAATAAGAGACATAAGATCATATACGATGAAAAGAGAAGTGTTTGTAAAGACTAATGACCCTGGAAAATATTTCTTAAGATTGATCATAGGAGAAAGAAGAAAAGAGAATGAGAATAAATTTTAAAATATCACAAAGAGGAAAGATGTATTAACCCAAATCCTGTAGTTATTAAACAAATAATAAGATGACCTATTTGTTTACAGTATTTAGTGGATTTATAATTTCATATAGCATATACAAATTTGGGAGCAAAAGCTAAGATTTCTGACAGACATCTAAGTGCTTCCCTAAAGACTATTTATAAAAATTAATATAAAAAGTAAAATATTTTGTTGATGTAATATCCAGATTTGGTTGATTTGCCAGTGAATTCTTCTTATGAAGTAGTGAAGAAATCATGCAAGTGTAAAAGAAATTCTTCTAGAGAACAGATGCACTTTCAAAGTTGTTTTATGAGGTCAAGATGACCTTGCTAGCAAAACTTAACCAAGATATTAAAAATAAAATTTAGAATTAATGTCACCTGTGATTATATTAACATAATAATGACTTCAAAAAGCATACTATATGTAAACAAGTTGAGCTTATTTCAAGAATGCATGGATGGTTTAATAACCATGCAAAAATGTAATTTTCCATGTTAACTATAAAGGGGGAATTAGTCATGATTTTTTCAAATGATGCTGAAATTCTGGAGTCTGAAGCAATAGGATAATCACAAATTCCAGGCCATTCTGGGCTACACAGTGCATTCAAGTCCAGCCTGGACTACATTACATGACCCTGTCTTAAATAAATAAATAAGTAGATGTGAAGTTCAAGCTGCAAAGACAACTGAAAGAAATTTAGTATTTATCCATAATAAATATCCACAGTAATGGACAGAGACAGTAAAAGCCCACTAACTAGATCTACTATTTCTATAAAACTTTGATTTTCAATTTTTCTCCATTTTATTTAACCATTTATCCATTCATGCATATTTAGTTTCCTTCCCCATGTTTTTCTATTGTGGAAGGCTCTGATGACTCTGGGGGTACTAATATCTCTGCGAGGTACCAAATTCTTTTACTTTGGATAAATATTCTGAAGTAAAACTGTAAAATCATGAAATAGTTCTATATTTAATTTCCTAAGGGAAGGCCATAGTGCTTTCCATAGTGACTGCACAAATTTGCCTCCCGAACACAGGCCCAAAGGTTGCACCCTTGTTGTAATTTCTCTTTCTTTCCTTTGATTTGATTTATGATGATGGTCATCTTAACACCTGTGAGGTAACGTAACATTGGAGTTTTGGTTTGTATTATTATTAACTATTACTTTTTTTAGACCATGTTTGCAGTTCCTAATGTTTACATTCCATGCGGGAAGTTGGTACGTGCACATAACACATCTTAATTCTTCTCTCATCTTCTCTCCCTTCCTTCCTTCCTTTCTTACCCCCTCCTTCCCTCCCTCCCTCCCTCTTCCCTCCCTCCCTTCCTTCCTTCCTTCCTTCCTTCCTTCCTTCCTTCCTTCCTTCCTTCCCCTCTCCATCTCTTGGTTCCCTTCTCCTTTGCAAAAGGTCTATATTCCCTCTGTCTATTACCTACCTTTTATCTTGCTCTTCATTTATGTTTGAGGCACCTTATAGAGGAGAAATCACGTGATACTTAAGCTTATATATCTGGTTTATGTCACTTAACACTTATGGTCGTAAAGTACACTCACTTTCCTACATGTGACTTTATATCAGAGTACTACCTCACTGCGCATAAAGACATTTTTTTGTAAGTCTTTCTTTTGTCTATATCTTATACTTGGAGTAGCTACTTTTAAGATTATGACACACAGTGTATTAACTATTGTTCTCATTAGTTGGTTGTGAAATTTGTTTTTTTATAAGATAAAAATACCATATTTTGTATATTATAGAAGTGGCCAATATATCCATCTGCAAAATTTTTGACACATTTTTACTTAACAATTAAATATGCTCTATTATGAAATCAACAAAAATGTATGTGTACCAATTGATACTACTTCAACAGTTTGCGTGAGGCCTTTCTAGATCATAAGCCAGCATTGCATGAATAAATATACAATAAAGAGATGATATAAGAACTTGAAGAAAACAGTAAAATTCAGTCCCACTAGAAACAAGAATAAAACAAAGTATACCCATACATTTGTGAAAAAGGAAAAATTCAAAATTAATAGGAAAATTAAAGTATTCAAAACTTTTATATATATAGCTTTCAATCATTAAAATTAGTGAATCTATTGCTTTATTTCCTATAACAAAAGAAAGCAATTGCTGTTATATCAGATAATTTACATTTACAAAAGTTATTAAAAAAACAGAAAAGTTATGAAGTGTTATGAAGTTGCTATTATTTTGAGATGATTAGTCATGTAGAGATGATTTCTGTCTTATAATAAAAGTGAAAATATTCTGTATATTCAAAAAACAAACACAACATTTCTGTATAATACTTTTGATATTTGGAAGACATTATGGAAATTTAGTAAATAATAAGTGGAAATGATTTAGACAAAATATTAAAAAGTGTGTGTAAGTAAGTTTTGAAATATCTGTCAGTAGAACAGAAGATTCTTTTTTCATTTTTCATTATATCTTTTATGTTTCTGCATTGCCCATCTGCTCATTAAAAACTTGGTATTGCCTGTTCTACACAATTAAAAAACAATGTTTCTATGTGATTCAAGGATCAACTACTTTTAAAGATTCATAACAAAGTATCACTTCTTCTGAGACACCTCCTCACAACAGCCATTTTCCAGATAGTCATCTTCAAGTTTTAATCTTACTATGTGCATTGATTTATATATGTCTTCATCAATGTAGCTGTTCCTTATAAAATTTTAATCTTAGATTTTATAAAATAACACTCAACAGTAACAATATGTGTGTGCATATTTCTCTTTGTATCATCTCAATTTTTAAGTCACTATTTTAATCAGTATTTGGATTTTACATGGCTAAAACTATTAACTATGGTGGAGATATAAGATATCTTTATAGTTTTTCCTGAAGTTAAAAATCTACATTTACTTTTTCTATACTTTTTCTAATTACCTCTGATGTATTCCAACACCCTGACAGAATTTCAGACCTAACTTTTAATGCTCTCCTAATCTGTTATTTTCTTTTTCCCCCTTATCTTCCCTTATTTACCTACCTCCTTTCATCACTCCTCCCTGCTTCTACCGTGTCTCTGTTTCCTTACACCTCTATAGTAACCAGCCCTTCTTTTATAATCTGATCTCCTTGCTCTAAAAGACAACGTGACTCTGGAAAGTTCTCTTACTTTCTGAGCTTCACAGTTTCTCATTTCTTGAATTGCTCCTTTATGCTTTGGAGCACATTTTCCAGTATATTTTTGAGAATAGGCTATGGCATATGTACTATTTTATTGCTATTACGTGTGAAAATACTTTTGGTAACTTCTCATTTAATGCACAGTGTGCTTTGAGGAATCTATGTAGAAAATTATCTTCTGCAATGTTCCACACTAATCTAGCTCACAGGATTAAATTGAGAATCCTGGTACTGTCCCAGCTTCTGTGTCATACACTGTGTAAATTATAAGGATCAGAAATTTAGCACACTTTTAATGCCCGGGAATTCCAAAAGTCAGAATGCAAGTATCTGATGTCTGCTTATGGTTTTCTTTTCCCAAGATGGTGTCATCACTGCTGTTTCCTCTCAAAAACACATCTGTTCTTTTCCTGACATGGAAGAAGAGCAGAAGAAAGATAATTCCTCCAAATCCTTTGTAAAGCGTCGTTCATCCTTAATCCTTCCATAGGTGGTACTATTACTGGTTTTGGGTTCCTAAAAAAATTCCTTCTTGGTTGTTGGTGTCCTGAACAAAGAATTAGACAGGACATGCAGAAAAGGTATCAAAGATTTACACCTAGTCAAAGTAGAAAATCAGACTGCTCTGCAGAATAAGAGTAGGCCAGAAAAAGGCCTACAGAAGCCATGGAGGTAACGGCTGGTGTCTCCTGTTCCTAGAAGACCTTTCCTCCACGCAAACAAAGCATTTGGGCCTGTGGTCCTATCAGAAACAAGCTTGGCCTGATGTCAGGTATAATGTATCCTAACAAGGGCCTTGCTTGGTTTTGGGCCAAATGGAAACAAAGAACTGAAGATAGTACTTTCTGATCGTCCGGCCCCTCCTTGTGTAGTTGTCAAGGATTTTGTGTTTTTCGTGTATGTCCTGGGTCTCCATGATTCACGGATCACACCCACTTGCTCAAATGGTTTGGCCCTCATCTTCTACCTCAGCACCGCTAGCATCTTTGTAATGAGAACTAACAACCGTGCATTTTAGGGGACATATTTAGACCATAGCAGATGCAGCTGAGACTTAGATCTTTAAATCTGTATGCGTAGCCCTCCCCTTTTGTAACAAGAAGGTGGGAATTACTTCAGTGATTCCTCTGCTTTTAGAACACAGTTTCTCACTGTTGTCATTTACTTCAGCTTGTCCTCAAGTCTATTTCACCAGAAAAACAAATACCCACTTTTTAAATTTGAATTTACAATGGATAATCACCTGGATTTATAGGATAAAGGAGGAAAAGTTATGACTTTAGTGCTCACCTAAAATCCACAATTTTTCCCACATGTTTGGAACCCTGTGTTTCATATTTGCCAAGGGAGGCAGAGTTAATTGATCATTTAATCTCCTCACTCTCTGCCTTCTGGGCTTCTCTGTGTGAGGTACTCTACTCACAGTAGATGTGTGTGTCTCAGTAAATAGAAGTGTTGTAGGGAACATTTTTTTCTGATCCTTTTTAGTAGGTTTTGCCAAAAAATAAGTTGATGGAAATTCTATGAATCAGCATTTCATCGTTGGCTTTCTAGTTTCCTAAACAGAAGAGTCAGTTATATCAGGATTATAAAATGCAACATGGGCATGTTCTTGAACTCCTATCTCCACAGCCACAACAGAGGTAACATTTTTCTTAACAGTTTCAGTTCTGTATTCCTATTGCAGTCTTTCTGGATGGCTGGTCCAGAATCATACCCACCATTCTTTCCAGTAATTGTTCATCTCATAATTTTCTGTGTTTAGTTCTTTTTCTCATAGTATGATTCACTCTGTAAGTGCGCTGCTGCTTGAGTTAGCTGCTAATCTACCCTCCAGAGAAGATGGCGCCTTCCATTCTTTAACTGTTGTAGAATTCCTTGAAATAAATTTATGTGGCTCCTGTAGGTGTTTAACTTTGCTATTATTTTTTTCAGATTCAGCTTTCTATTTCCATTTTATCTCATAAGAGTTTGCTAGTATAGGTCATCTGCTGATTTCTGTAATATTTTCAAGCTATTGAGTTGGCACCATTCTTATTACTTAAATGTTTTCTGAGCAGCACAGGGAAGTGTGAGAGAGAATTGAAAGTATATTTTTTTATCTAGTCTAACATTTAGTAAGAATTCTCAGAGTGCATTTAATGTAAGAGATCAGAAAATTAGTAGTAAGTGATTGAAAAAAGTAATGTTTTTCTTGACACATAAATTGTGTACTAGTATGTTCTTTCATTTTTATTCTAGTCCATTGTACAAAAAATTAAGAGGCTTAGTAGCCAATGAGCAGCAGAATGTGATGAAGAGTTCTTAGTACAAATAGGGAGTTAGGATCAGCGCTGGAACAGAGACGGCTGAAATATGCACCGTTTGTAATATTAAGGTGGACTTATCTACTTCTGCCATTTTCTTTGCCATATTGTGAGGTCTATGCTTGATATTGCAAGTGATGAAGGAAAAATACATAATTCTAACAGTGGATGAAAGGAAATATTGTTGTGGAAGAAGAGTTGCCATATTAGGAATTAGATCTAGTGCAGACGTTTTTGAAACACGGGAGACGGAGGCAGGGCATTTATAATTTCCAGTTCATCAGACAGTTTTCAAGGAAATCAAGAAATATTGAGGGTGGAATTGGATTTTCTGAGCAGTTATAGTGATGATTTCTTTCTTTCTTTCTTTCTTTCTTTCTTTCTTTCTTTCTTTCTTTCTTTCTTTCTTTCTTTCTTTCTTTCCTTCCTTCCTTCCTTCCTTCCTTCCTTCCTTCCTTCCTTCTTCCTTCTTCCTTCTTCCTTCTTTCTTTTGGCCTGTCTTCCTTTTTTTTCTTCCTTCCTTGTGATACTGGGGACTGAACTTTGCCCTGGATCTACCTCCACAGCCATATATACATACATATAAATATATTATTTATTATGTATTATTATATATTATATATATTTTAATATATTATATATATATTTTTTACAGAGTCTTACTAAGTCAATATGTTTCTCAGGCTGGGCTCAAACTTTTAATCCTCCAGCATCAGCCTTTGAAAGTGCATAATTATAAATGACCACCACATCTGGCTTATGAGTACATTTAAAATATTTTCCAGTAAATCTTAAATTTTGAAAATAATATCCTTCAGTGAAATGATAAATTTGTACTGGCATTAAATTTCTTTCTTGGAAATGAGTCTGCCAGTTCATTCTACCCATTTTTCTCCTTTTAGGAACATAGATGTCTAAACCATTCATGTATGTTTCTATTTTTAATAAGTGAACAAGTACCAGTATCCCTGAAACACAAGTTATTTATGACAGCTACCAAGAAGTCCCACTGGGGTGGGGGATGTAGCCTAGTAGTACAGCATGTGCTTTGCGTGTGGAAGAGCCTAGGTTCAACTTCTAGACCAAACAAACAAATGCACAAAGAACTGTTTCAATTTAAGAACAAAAAGTGTATGCAAAATGATGTTGTATAGTGACAAGGACTACGGGTCTTAGATTCAACATAACTGTTTAAATTTTATTTATTGATTGTATGAACATATATAAAAATTTTGCTAAATCTCCCTTAGTCTCATTACATGTCAATAAACTGACAGTAATATCATATCACTTACATATATGTTGTTAGAAATTATTACGTTAAGAATGTATTGTCAATGTGGTATATAGTAAAATTCAGTAAATGGTTCATGCTAGTATAAAGATGTAACTGAAAGTGTGTAATCCGGATGTGTCAGTTGGTAACAAAATTGTCATTTTAGTGTGTTCACTTGCAACAAAATGAGGTAAGGAGTAAAAGATGTGTAAATGAGGGAATTCTCTGTGTGGGAAAAGTACACTGAACTTGATGTGAAAACAACGCTCGTTTTACACAGTAAAACCAACATTGTGCTGTTGTACAGCCAAGTTGCCTCTTTGGGTAGCAGCTATCTTGTCTGAGTAGCAACTAAACACAAGCAGACAAAAACAGGCACAGGACATAGATACATGATCAGTAAGGTCCCTCTGATGTATGGAATTAATTTTAGTTATTATTTTTAAAGGATGACATCAATTCAAGGAAAGCAAGTCTGTATAGTCAATGATACAAGATTCTGAGATGCTTTCCTCACACATAGCAGTCAGGTCTGTGTTTTCCAAGACTAAAGACAAATCTGGAACATAAATGTCTGAAGAAATGTATTGAATTTTCTTTCACTCTGCTTCTAAATAACAGCAGTCTCAGTTAACAGCTGTATAGGTGTTTTTAAACAATTCATCTCTATCTCATTTTAATTAAACATGCACTCTCTCTAGTTCCTGCACTTATAAAAATGTAGTTTGCAATTTGACAGGGTGATATTATAGTATTGAGCAATATGTGAATTGGTTTAAAAGTAACCAGAGTTGAAGCATACATCAATCACCACAAGTGCAAACGCAGGTCACTAAAGCTGTCAATTTCAATCAGCTCTGTAATTAAATACATCACCAATATGGATTTTGTGTAAGAATGTCAGTTGTTCTTCAGATGTCTGCTATGAGGACAAATCACATTTCACTGTCTCTGCACGGGTATTCTAAATATAGTATTTTTAAAAGCAGAACATCTTCATCCGTCTTTCTCTGATTTGTTAAATAGAAATCCATTTGCTAATGTGTAGTCTAAAAGCTATGTTGTTGAATATATATTTGAATTGTTTGCTATTTAAATGAAATGTTTCAGTATCTCAGCTGGCATTTTAAACCCATCCGTAACACCTTTTGTGCCATTTGTTATGAAATAAATAGATAATGAATAATAATCACCTTTGAAAGGACCGAACAATTTGTAATTATGGAAAATGTGTAATTAGAAATCTTTTATTATGTGTTCAAAAAGCAGAAGCTGTTTTTTGGCTATGAAGAAATAAATTATTCATTTCAATTTCAGCATGAGTACAGAACTATTTCACATTTAGAAAAATCTTTTCTATTTTTTACAACAGCTATAAAGTGTCATCGCTTTCTGTCACACACTACTTTTGAAAAGACGGCAACAAAGCCGTATTACCAAATATATATTGCCTGCCATTTGATTTAATCTTCAAATAAGCTCCAGGAAGCAGGTCCCTGGACAGTTAATCTTTAGTTTTGTAGCTCATGCACATTTTCAATAAGGTTACTGGGAAATTAGGCCCAGTAGGGAGACCGAAAGCATATTGTCTTATTCCACAAGCAGCTATTGTGAGCCCTGTTAGCAAATTGTAACTTCCTTCATTATTAAATACTTGATTAACAGAATATCATCACACGGTCAACAAGGAAAGTCACTGTAAACAGTTAGCATAGGTTCAGCCATGTTTAATAATTCCTTTGGCTAATACTATACCTTATATAATATTTCTGCTCACACTTATCAACATAAAAAGCCATTGTATGAATATAAATATTAAGAATAGACACAATAATTAAGGCCTTACTAAAGATAATGATCATATAAAAAACTTAGGGAAATGTGCTGCAAAAGGAAGGGCGATATTCATTTTAGATAGTATTATTTTCCTCATTAAATCATATACACACTTTAGAAGTATCTTTTAAATTTTTCTTATTTAATAACATCAAAAAATTGATAACAAGAATATATGAATCATCTGGGAGAAAATTAATAAAAACTAAACATCACTCTGTGTACCATCCAGAAAAAACAGAGTAGTTAAAGGAACATAAAACAAGAAGACATTAACCTCCAGTTGCTGACTTGTGGTTTTGGGGGTATTTTTGTTTTTCTTTGTGGTCAGCGGTAGCATGCAATAACTCAGGAGCAGTTTTCAGTGAATTATTGTTCCTACTCCATTTATTTTGGAGCGATCTTTATAAGCTAGAGCCGACTAGGACAAACCTACGTATTGACTCTGGCTAGCCTTTACGCAGTGTAAGAATACACACATTTGGTTTCAGTTTCTCAGAGCTTCATGTTTAGTTTCACCCATCGTACATGAAGTCCATGAAAACTACAGAATCATTCTTTTCTGGCCAAACAACAAATAAATAGGAAAAAAATGTGAAAATGAGTTGTAAAAAATGAAAAAGGTAAAGCCAAACAAATTTGCACGGATCGTCTAGGAGGTATGGTGGCCTGTAGGGATTGACACAGAGTTTTCGCTTCTCTGAAGCAAAAATAAGTTATTCCTCTGTTTAGGTTCTGTGTTCACAAGTACAATGAGCTGCAGATTAAAAATGTCTAGAAAAAGAATTATAACTGTATTGACTATATGCAGTATTTTTTCTTGTCATGATCTGCTGAATAATACAGTATAACAACTGTTTGCCTCTTTAGATATAATTTATACTTAATAGGTACTATAAGTAATCTAGAGATGATTTAACATAGACAGAGCATGTACATATGTTATATAACAGACTTGAGAGAGAGAGTGTGTGTGTGTGTGTGTGTGTATACACAATATATAATATATAAATATTTAGGCATCCATAGGGCTCCTCAAAACAGTCCCCTACAGATATAATAGATACCAAGGGATGACCAAACAGGCATTCCCTCCATACTTGCTTTTGGGCTTCCAGTAATATCTCAGTTAAACACTCCTCCCATAAGCCTAGCTATTTCAATTAGTGCATCAGGTTTTCAAGTTCTCCAATTGCAGTATTCGTCTCCCACTGCACAGAAAAAATAAACAACAAACAAGTAAAGAAAAAAGTCAACATGCAGAAAAAGTCTGATCTCAGACTTTCAGAACCCGTAATACCTTACAGTTTTCATGGAAGAGTTTATGTCGTATGTTTGAAAGTTAACCCCGCTGCCATTGCTTTGTTTTGTCTTCTGCTCTTCTTCACCTCTGGATCTTCCACCATTGTCTCATTTCTATGGCCTTCCCTCTATCTAAACTGATTCTTCTCCTTTTACATGTAATGAATTTTAAGTTTCTTCCTTCAACTGAAGAAGCCCGCTTGGTGCTACCTTACTCTCAAAAAAAGTGAAAATTTTTCCGCCTGTCTAGTGGGTATAAAAGTGAGTCCTATTAGCATCTTGGCACATTTTACTTCTTTGTTATGTTTCATCTATTGGGTTACTAATACCCCTTAGCTATTGTAGGCTGATCAGGTCCGCAATCTCCTGAATGAGTGTTTGGTGAAGCTAAATAAAAAGGCAAATGGAACGATTTCCGGGGTCCAGGAGGATGAAAGCCCTCTCACAGAACTTGAGATTCTCTTAGAGCTAAGACAAAGACCCTCTCTGGGTGGCCTGTATTTATTTGGTATTAGAAGAAAAGAAGCGGTACTGAGGGAGGGTAGAATCACTTAAGGACTTCTCCCCAAGTCAGGTATTAAATTAATCCCCCCAAGAATGAGGTGCCTGAGGCTATAGTCTGTATCTAGTTGAGAACCGATCCGGGTGTCCTTGGCTGTGATCTTGTCTTATCCATTGAGTCTTCCCGGCTTCATCTGCCATTACAGATTTTAGTATTTCTTCCTTTCCCTCAGCCTTGGATAAATAGAAGTTGTAACAATGGTTCCTCTTGTGCTGTAAATGCAGACTTTTCCATCCACCCTCAAGCATTCTACATCCCATCAGTATTATTTATGCTACTCAAACCTTGGCATATTCATAATGTCTTCTGTTGTTTTTCCCTTAATCCAATTTTTAAAAAGGTTTACTTTCCTTAAAATACTCCCTCCTCTATTTTTATTTAAGTCTTTTTCTTTTTTATTCTCCCTCTGCTAACACCATCATAATCCAAGCTCGACATTGATGAAGTTTTCGCTCTCTATATTGCACAGCAATCAAGCATACTATTGAGATTATTATACAGTTCCATATTTTTCTATTAATTTATCTCCCCTTCCATTAGAGACTACCAGTTTATTGGCCGTTGGATCCTTTAACCTTGACTATTCCACCAGAAACAAAATAGGCACTTATTAAGTGATTGATAGAACAAATACATAAACACATTGAACTGTCAAATCCCCAAATAGCCAATAACACAGAGGAAAAGAATTCTGTTTGCATTTCAACACAGAAACACTTATCTAATTACAGGCCTTTGTTTAAAATGTCAGCAATCTTGTAGTGCTTAATCCTTAGAAGTAGAAGTGTTTAAGATACAGTTCCTCAATGTTATAAGCTTTTATTTAACATTATAATGAATTTCTCTACAGGTTAATTTAGAATTGAATTGTGTTAACCATTCTGAAGAATAAATCATTACTTCTTTTCCTTTGGATGCAGTGTAATGTTCTGGTTAGAGATGAGGGTCTGGAGTTGTGGACCAAGGTTCAAGTCCCCTTCCTGTAATTTAGTTGTTCTGTTTTGGAAAAATATACTTGATCTCTCTGGACTTCAGTTCAGGAGCTGTAAACTGAAAATGTGCTATTTGTCTTTAGTGATTAAATGAGATAATGTCTGTTAGTGTTCAGGGAAATTTCTGGAATGCAATATGTAGTGGGAGTATGTTTCCCTTCTCTGCTTCAAGTGTGCAACATGCCTTGTTTACATTCATTACATAAGGTAATTCTCTGACCTACCAATTATGCAGCTAATGAGAATTTTATTAGTGAATATTTCAGGCGCGTTTGTAAGGAATGCTCTCTTGTGATAATTTCTGGTGTGTTGTGTATTCTATATATTTCAGAGGAGGAGTCTTTAGTTATCATTTCACACTGGCCACTGCTCATGCTGTTGTTCTTGAATCCCAGTGACCTTAGAAAGGAATTGACTTCTCTTGTTTAGTGTCAAGCTTGGGTACAAGGCTGGGACCTGGGCTTGTGGTTGTGCATGAATGTCAACTTTCCTAGGCTGCCATGCAGGCATATTCACTCCCGTGCACTACAGTCCCCTCCTTGCAAGTGCAACACCTGTACCCCCCCAGCATGGCCCAGGACCAAGCCCAGCAATCGCCTGCATAAAGCAAGAGGTCTTGGGAGACAAAGCCAATGGATATTCATGATGCTTTTCTTTCCATCCTGAGAGAAGGTGTGAACAAATAAAATGCAATGCCTATGTGAAAAAAAAAAGCTTAGGTTTTGTTTTGGTTGGGTTTGGTTTGGGTTTTTAGTTCTATATTACCCTGGCAGTTACAGGATGGCTAATTCTATATTAAAATGAGTTTTTTTAAAAACAAAAGTAACTTTTTCTTGATAATGAACTCTGTTGCAAGTGATAGCATTTACTGTATTTAATGTCATCAGTGATGCTAAAACAGATGGTATTCAAATCTGTTTCATTCTCTTGAGAACATACTCTAGAAGGAGAAAATCTTGTGATTCTTATTCAAAATATGTATGTAAAATGATGATTTTATATTATTTTTCATTTCACTTATTTATTTTCTAGTTTCTTACAACAGTATTCCTTTGTTTAAAAAAAATCAAATATTTACCTTTATAATTTATTTCAGCTATTTGGTAAAATACCTCCCAATAGCAACAATTAATTATCAAGGAAAGAGTATATCAGAAAATTAAAACAGCATGTCACATGATGGAAATTAGTACTTAGTAGGTCAACCAACTATAATAAATTGCTTCATATTGACAGAGTACTCACTAGAATAACATTACAAGATTACTAGAACTTTAAAATGGAAAATGAATTAAATTATTTATTCACAATACAGTTGAGACCCTCCATGCTAAATAAAAATATTGTGTTATCACTCTCCTACTAACTCTAAACACATTATAAACTGTTACAATACTAGTACTATTGAAAAAAACTACAAGTTAGAAAAATTTTAAAACTCATGCATTCTATCGACATCATGCATTACTGGGTAAAATTTTTTAAATTAATGACAAAATTCAAGAGGAAAATACATTTGAAAGCTTCCAAGTACTTAGAAATATGCAGACACCAACCATGGAACAATAGATTACAGGGTTTCAGGGATATTATCATTATTCGAGCTATTGAAAACTTAATATAAACTTTAGTACGGCATTAGGTGAGGATAATACTTAATGGCCCATTTAAAAAGATGGAATCGCTTGCTTCTGCAGGTCTGTGCTCCCTTGCGAGATACTGGCTGGCTAACTGTGGATTAAAGTGATCAAGTAGTCTTCCAGGACAGGAAGTAGGCCTTGGGCAACCAGTCACCTTACCATGTGCCGACTCGTTCTTACAAAATTAGAGACAGAATGAGTTGCATTGAACTCTGGTCAGGTTTGCTTTGTTTCTTTTATCTTATCTATTTGGAACACAAGAAGCAACGTTATATGAAAGCATTAAGGCTGATTTCATTTGTGATTTGAGGAATATCCATATTACAGATTATTAAATTAATGGCAATCTAACCTTAAAAGCACCTCTATCCACTGAAAGAGCAACACTTCATCACCTGTTTTGATTCATTAATGTATCATTTAACTTGGTATGACACATGTCCAGCAGTTATAATTACATTATGGTCTCCCTATTACATCTGCTCTGTTCCAAGTTTCTGTCACCACTAGTCCAATTTTCAACATAGAGCCATCCACTGCACTCTTTCCTTATTAGTGTCATCTTTAATGGAGCAGAGAGGCTGAACCATTACTTGGCACTGAGAGTTTAACAGCAATTAACCCCTGCTCTATCCCCAGGGAGAAGTACATCAGCAACTTGCCAAAACACTGTAAACAAGCGGGCCAAGATCATGTGCAGCCACGCTGGCTGCAGAGCACCTATTGTATTAATTTAGGATTGATGTATAGGGGAAAAAAGAGCAAGTGGTTTGCATGAAATTAACCCACACCACTCCTCTGTCGTACATTGGAAATATTTCTTCCCAAGGTTAGGTGTGGGATTCAAACACTGAAAGAAAATCATGCTTATAATTAGCAAAGACGCTGACTCCTTATGCAGCTTTCTTGCTATACCAAAATAATTACTGAATTGATTATTTCACCTAGCTTTTTTCGGTAAAGTGGAGAAACGAAATGCATAAACAAGGTACTCATAGAATTTAAAGGTCATGCTCAAATAGATCAATTCAAATGACACAACAAACTCAAATTTGAGATATTCTTTAGTTGACCTGATATACAATCGACTAACAAAGGGAGTCGCACCTAGATCTGTAAATTTCAATATTCAGTATAGGGAAGCCTCACTCAGATGAGGTCAGTGCTTATGAGGGCTACTGGTACGAGTAACAGAATCCATACATTGTATGGAGAGAGAAGTGTGTGGTCTGACATTTTCTGCAGTTTGTATCTGCAAAAAGTATCAAAACAGAGATGCAGACATTAATACTACAGTACCCTGGAAGAGAGAAGTGCAATATCGGGAGAATCAGTCTCTCCTATAGATATAAGAAGTGCAAAAGTATTTGTAGCACAAATCTTCACCTAAGTCAAAGATGTAGCTTTTTACCTCATTTCACTTCTTAAAAAAGAAGGGACAGGATGGAGCGAAGTCACAACTTTAAAAGCACCCAGTTTATTTGTTGAATTACTACTAGTCACATTCATTTGCTTAGACCATGTATTTTAACATAATCACCATGTTCAGTGCTATAACATCATATGTCATGGTGAAAGATAATCTGAGCTTAACTTTGTAATGAAAGAAGCTCTTACAAATACAAAATGTCCTTGGTAAACAAATATGGATTGAATGCTTTCCTGTCCATCTTTCTTTGCAAAGATGTTAGTCTTTGATGTATGGAAGTGATCCAAAATAAGGTAAATGTTTAAATTTTAAAAATGTGTTGTAGCAAATTTTTTGCCTTCTCCAAAAACTCCCCTTTCTTCAAACACTTTATGCTATTGCTGGTCCCACTTTCTGAAGCTGTTTTGGCAGTGCTCTTTTGTGGCTGCTTTACAAGGTATGATAAAAAATAGAGCACATAGTAACACACAGATAAGATAGCTAAGATAATTGTATTCTTAATTTCTATTGGTTTACTGAAACAGTTAATGTTGAATTGCTTGATCAATCTTACATGTTTATATCTGGTAAACTGAGCAACTACTTTGAAGATAATAATAAGTAATATAAAAATCATTGTCGATAACTATTTTTTATAGTTTTGTTTTTGTTATTCTTTTTTTCTTTTTTGCTTTAAAATGAAAGAATAGAGTGTATACTGCTCCCAAGTGCCTTCAAAAGAAAAGTATGCTTGTCAAAACATTACTGTGTATCCTCATGCACCTTATTTACTGGATCTCACACCATGTGACTTCTGGCTCTTTCCCAAAAGCTAAATGCAAATGAGATAACCATTTTAAATCAATTCAGGATGGTGAAGCAGCTGAACAGCAAAACTGAAGACACTCACAGAAGAGGATATCCAGAGTTGCTCCAAAACATAGCAGGAACAACGGGAGAAGTGTATTTGAATCTAAGGGGGATTTTGAGGAGGATCATTGGTGATGTATTTATTACTGGGAGGAATACTTTGTGTGTTTAAACATACACCTATATTTTTCTACATACTTTGTAATTATCTTGTTGCTGTTCTTTATTTATTTAATATTATTTAATTTATTTAATATTATTTATTTAATATTATTTAAATAGAATCTTGCTTTTCTTTTTCATTTATTTCTTTTTCATTTATTTTATGCTAGTACATGTTTTCAGTACATAATATGGCCATGTCTTGCAAGGCATTGCTACATGCTTCATGCCTTTCTTCATCTGCTCTCCTTCCCTTTCCAACTTTCCAGTCTTCCCCTCTCTTGATTTCCTTCCCATCTGAGAAAGATATGTCTCCCTACTTCCTAATATCTATCTTTATTTTGCTCTTTATTCATAATTTATGGACAGGCTGCTTCCAAGATGTAGCTGTTATGAATTCTGCTACTGTGAATATGGGCATGTATGTCACCATAATATGATGACTTTTAACTATTTTAAGGAGATACCTAGAATGGGAGTAGCTGGGCCAAATGAAGTTTTAGTTTCTGAACTAAAACTTAAACCCATTTTAGTTTTTGCGGAATTTCCACTGGTTTCCCCAGTGGTTGTACTAGTTTACATTCTTACCAGTGATGTAGAAGGGAAGAAATGCTCCATATTTTTGCCCATTAGAATCTTGCTCATCTAGCCCTTGAGAAGACCTCTGTTCAAAAAGAAAATTCCAAGAAACATATGACTGTGTAGATAATTTTATTTTCAGGTTTGTTTTCAATAATTTTATGTATCAAAGTCTGCATTTTCTCCAGACTACAAAGCAAAGAGACACAATGACTGCTTAGTCTATGGTATGTAAATGACTGACTTTATGTTATGCAGCAGTGTGTGTATTTCTAAATAAATCACTGTTATATAATACACAGAAGTGAAGAATAATATATCTCCTTCCTAAACTGATCAGATAATTGGTCACATACATGCTAGTATTATGACACTCATTCAACGTTGTTGTGTCCAAATTTTTTTCAACATTTAGGACATACAACTGCTTCTTGCCTGAAATATTTTCTTCGTTTGGCCTCAGAGATATCACACATTTTGGTTACTGTCCTTGTTACTGGCTTCCCCCTTCAACATTCCTTGATGTTCTTTCCTGTGCTCAAACTTGGCACTCTTTCGACCATCTGTCCAGTATTTTCAGCTAGACATACCTACTAAGTGCCAAATATAATACTATTAGCTCACGCCCCTCCTCTCTGTTCCACCCCTCCATCTGAGATCTACGTTTAAAGACCTACCCCCTATTGTACTTCACTATTGGCTGGTGTGCAATATGCAAGCTTAGTAGGATTAAGAGAGACTTTCTACATCTCTCTTAGACTGTGGTGGATTGACAACTGGTGGTCAACTTGTAAAAACCAGATGAACTGGACCAGCATGGTGCTGAATGTGGGAGGCGCATCTGAGGTTTATCGCCAACAAAATGAAAAGAATAACTGGAAAAGAGCAAGAGAAGCTGTTAGGGAGGTGTTGGTCCTCTTAGGTGCTGTTGGTGGTCCCAGAGGAGCTTGTCATGTTGGCTTTCCTGATGAACACGGCTGTTCTGATCATGTGAGGAGCTTAGGACATTATGGTCACTGAGAGTGACTGTGGTTCACTTTGTGGGCGCTCTGGCCCTTACTCTGTGCATCGCTTCCTGGCTCCAGAGGGGAATATGGTGTACTGTTTAGTCTCCTGGAGAAGCTTGCCATGCTGGCTTTCCTGATGGGAATGTGGCTTTTCTCATCAGTGGAGGAGCTCAGGACCTTTTGGGGGGAGCTCTGGTTCTTACTTGAGCATTGCTTTCTGGCTCCAGTGCAGATCCCTCAGCCTGATGGCACATATTCTTCATTCTACTGGCATAGACTTTCTAGCTTTCGCCACTGACCTTTGGGCCGTCCTAGCATGGATGCATGAAACAGGCCTGCATGAAACAATGTCGCAGGCTCTTGGCCTCTAGTTGAACTCGTGGGGGGCACTGTTATGGTCTGTAGGTCTTTAGCTGGACTCATGTGGACTATTGCCATGGAATCCAGGCCCTCAGCTGGATTATTTGGGTCTTTAGTGTGTGGACAGATTTCCTGCACTCTCCTTGAATAAGACTATTTGAGTAACTATTATAAAATAATCCTGTAAATTATGTGTCCTGTATTGTATTATTTTCCTTGCAAACTCTGACCACAACACATAGCATCCCATTTCATCCTTAGATCTCAACAAAATGTACCGGCAATTTGTGTTAGTTTTAGTCAAAATATCTACCTGGGCTTTAGTCACTGATCATTGTGGCCTATACCAAGTCCCACCATTCCTTCTCTGAAATATGGAAATAGTAGATGGGCTTTCAGCTTTCATTCTAATATCCCTAAATTCCCTCTCTGCATCACCACCAGAAGAAATAAAATTATATCACTCTTTTGAATAAAACTTGTAGAATACTCTAAACCTTTAAACCTAATAAGCCTTTAGAATACAACCAAAACTTTTTTCCCCCAAAAGTATGAAGTCTTATATTATTTGCCCTTCTCTTCAAACTTTTATTCTAATTTCTTTCTTTCCTGGTAAGTGTGTTTCAATTCTTACCCTTCTTTTTATTCTTCAACAGCCATTTGTCCCAGTGAGCCACTTTTACAAAAGCATTGGAAATGTCGGGGGCTGCAACAGCAAATACCACATGAAGTTACCAGGTAACTTGTAAACAACAGGAGAATAATTGCTATAGTTTAGAAAGCTGGAAAATTTAATCAGTGTATGAGCAGATGCACGGGCTGGGGAAGATCATTTTCTGGCTCATAAATGTTGCATTCTAGCTACGTCCTCACCTGGTACAAGGGGCTGGATGTCTTTCTGGGGCTGCTTTTATAAATACACTAACTCCATTTATGATGGCAAAACTCTCATCACCAAAACCTATTTCAAATGCCCCATCACCTAATGCTATAAAATTGTTGACAAAAGTCCCAAATATAATTCTCTGATAGATGCAAACATTCAGACCATAACAGCTATGGTCTTCCCCATCTCCACAGTTTTGTTTTGCCACCCGAAATTGAATATTTATCCCCAGGGAAGCTTTTTTTAATGTCTCATTCTTTTTATGACTCATTCCATTTTTCCACATGGAACTGTACCAGTGTCACATATATTCAGTCACTCTTGACAATCATCATTCTATAACCTCACTTGCTAGTTCTCTTTCAGTGCATGTATTTAGATATTCATATTTGTGTATTCTACATTCTCCCACTTGCCAGAATCATGTAAATATGAAGAAGCAATATACTACCACGTTTTCTTCTTAATATATAAGTTGCTCTTATTTATCATCATGTGTTTTAGAGTCACAATATCTGAAATGAAATGTTATTCGCTTGCTGGATTCTATCTCTCCTTACGCATTGCACTGTTCACCACTAATACCTAAGATATTACTAAGAAAATAAATCATATGCAAGGAATATCTTAGAATGATATAGTAAATTAATTTCAAATGTAAATATTATAGATAGTTTCTTCCACAGAAATAGAGCTGTATTATTTATAACAGAGAGAGAATACAACTGTCTTCTGACTTAAATAGACATGGAAGTCTCAAAACACTGTAACTATTCAAAGAAAAACATTTTTCAAGATGCAATGATTTTGTAAGCAATTTGGAAATTGTCAGAAATTCTCACATGAAAGAAATAAGCAGCACAGGAAAAACTAAATGAAAAGCATATTTAAAGAAATATTCAAACACAAACACTTAAAAAGATAAGGATCTGTGATTGAATCTTTCTTAAATTCTAGGGTCACTCAGTAGCTTATTTAACCATAACTTGTAAATATATTGAGGGATTTAAAAGCTGCACATCTTTTGGTAATATTACTTTGCAGTAATTACCATTTGAGTGATTATCCATTGCCAAATTCAGTAATTAAACTATATATATATATATATATATATATATATAAAACACTATATATAATATTAAACCATATATATATAGAGAGAGAGAGAGAGAGAGGGAGAGAGAGAGAGAGAGAGAGAGAGAGAGAGAGAGAGAGAGAGAGAGAGAGAGAGAGAGAGAGAGAGAGAGAGCCATTTTTCAAGATGTATTGTTATGAGTTTATGGCAGGACAATTGCTTTGAAGGAAACATCTTGTAGAGTTGATTTCCGCTTAGCTTTCAGTATTACCTTTAGATGCTCCTCAGATATTTACTTGTGATGAGTACAATGGGTACTAGTATTTGACAATTGTCTTAAATACTAACACTCTTCATATTAACCCAGGTCCTTGGCAGCCTGCTGGGATGGTGGTTATGACTTAAGCTATCATTTGTCTTATATTCCACAGAGAGTGAGAAGCCAGTAAAAAGTCTTACAGGTAGGAAAAGCCAAATCAAGTTCAGATTTTTCAGACCTTCGGTCACAATGCAGTATTTCCCCTAACTATGCTAGTATCATAGAGTTTTTGTGCTGCTATAGCAAAATACCAAAGAATGAGTAACTTATACATAGGAATTTATTTTTCAAAGTTTTCAGACCGGGAAGCCCAACTGAAAATGCTGGCAGACTCAGTCTCTTGTGATGTCATTTTCTAGTTGAGATAGTACCTTCTAGCTGTTTCCTCAAATGGTACAAGGTCTCTGGGCTTGTCTTTAGGGCTGCCCTTATACAGATAGTAACTGTAGCCATGGAGCAAAGCCTTGGTGACCTAATCACATCTCCGAGGCACCTTGCCTCCTAAAATCTCCACAGATTATTCATAGTTTTACCAGGACACTCTGATTTTTCACTTCTGTCCTTCCAGAAACTTTTACATCAAGTTCTCTTCTAGAATTTAATTATACACAGTATACACAAACCAAAAGCTTTGATCTCTGAAGTTTTCTGCTTGGGAGGAAATTAACAACAAAAATAATTATTTAATATATACAGTACATCAAATAAGGAAAAGCACTGTCTGTGGAGAAAAACACAAAAAGGTTTAAAAAACTTTGGATAGGATTAGTAATTTTAAAAGCATTACTTGATGCAAGCTACTTACAAAGGAACGTTTGAATAAGGGCTTTGGCTATGAACTGAATTTGAGGGACAAAAATTTCTATGTGTGAGAGTAGTTTATTAAAATAAGAAATTATTAAAATTAAAATTAAAAAGACATTAATCACTTACTACCACAGTATAAATCAGATGTTAAAACCATAGAAATCTCCTCTTTCTTGCTGTTCCACTTGCCCCCCCCACCCAGAGTAGCATCCAGGAAGAAGGTCAAGTGAATTAGCAAAGATGTGGGAGTCCTATCACTATTGAAGGAGGGGATTTAAGAAGAAACATCAGTTGAAATGTTCCTGAGGAAATGGGTAAATTTTTTTGATTTTGTTTCTTTTTTTAAAGCAAGGAATAATGTTAAGTGATCAAATCAGAAAAGCCGCAAAATGACACAGACTCAGAAACCCTTGCAAGACTCTAGCTTTTATTATAAAAAAAATTGGTAAGAATTAGACAAATTTAGTAAAAGGAGTGTCATAATTTAACTTGTAATTTCATCATTCTTAGTTCTAAGTTTAAGATATAATATTAAAGAGAAGGTAACTATAGTTCAGATATAAATTATCCCCTAAAAGTCTCACTGTTCAGAGGTGGGGCTTTTGGAATGTGCTTGCATTGTGGGATCATAAACAGATTAATTCAATGATCAGCTCATAGCTGAACATGCTCTTCAGAGGTGGAGGCTTGTCAGAAGACTTGGGTGACTGGGGGACACTGAGCAGCTTTGCTCTGCCGTAGCCTTCTGTCATGCCTTCAAATCACCTGACTGTGGACTAAACTCTGTAAAAAATGAGCCACAATTAAACTCTTCTCCTTCAAGTTGCAGGGGTCAGTATTTTGTATCAATGATCAGAAATCCACTAATACAGAAAATTGGTACCATAGACTATGATACCATAGACCATACCTGACCACGTGGTTCAGAAACCTTCAGAACTGGTTTTCAGTGGGAATTTGGAAAGGTTTATGATTGCAGCTAGTAAAGCTCTGGATTGCTGTAAGCAGCACTTAGTGTGAGATTCAGGTTGAGCTCTGAAGGTCAAGAACGCTGATAGAAATGCAGATGAGAACAGGGACTCTATTGGAAATTGGACTAGAGACCATGCAGGTTACATTCTGGCAAAGAGTCTGTCCATGTCATAAGATTTTTTAGGAAGCTGAGTTCATGGTGTACTCATTAATCTAGCAGGGTAATTTTCAAGGTAGCCCAATGTTCAGGCTGTGGCATGATCACTGCTCACTAGTTTCATCCATATTTGCAAAGAGAATCACGGGCAAAGAACAAAGCTGAATGATGTAAAAATTTTGTAACTTGGCCAGAAATGAAGCACCTGTAAAGTTGTGAATTAGGGAATGTGATTGCTGAAAGATTAGTGCCATTAAAAAAAAAGATGTCAAGTATTATGTACTGGGACAAGATGATAGCAATGATGTGTTGATATCTCAGGAATTGGCAGATATTCTTCTATCACAGATCAAAGGATATAAAAAAATTAAACCTCTTTGAGTGGCTATGCTTTCAGAGAAAAGCCCCACACTATCCTACTTATTCAGGAATGCCTACATAGTAGTTTCCCAAATTCAGCCATTCATGAATTCATAGACCACTTCAGTAAAGGGATCGATTACTATGCCAGGTGGTTGTTGACGTTGACATCATTCATGTGCTGCTAGGTTCTCAGGAATGAAGACTTCAAGAGTGATACGATCATGGAAGCTACAGCAGGGTAGACCTACTGGTAGTGATACTGGTTAAAAGCATACAACGATCCAGGAAAATCAATGATGGTACCCTACAGCAGGATCTTATAGTCAAGATGACAAAAATGAGGGGATACTTAGTATAGTTTGAAGATAAACTAGAAAACTTGCTGATGGATTAGATCCAGGTTGTAAGACAAAAATAAATGAATCCAGGTTTAAACCAAGGAGTTTTAGCCTGAGCAACTAGGAAAAACGGAGCTCCTTATTAGTGAAATGAGGAAGATTGTTAGCAAACAAACGTGGGTTGGGTTGAGGCTCTGCTGTTCAATTTTTGATATTTGTTAAATAACTCGGTGCCATTGTTTTGTAGTTCAGAAAATATCCTAGAATGTAGCAAAATGACTCCAAGTGAAGCTTTCAGCATATATTTGGAATTTGATATATTTGTAGTATAAGATCAAGAGGTCTGTGACTTGAGAAAGAGTAAAGATTTGAAGATTGTTCTGGGGCGTACCAGTATAAAAATTCCGGGAGATAACCAGATATTAACAAAGGAGACTGATGAGGAACAGAATGACATCCATGGCAAGAAAAAATCCAGAATGGTTCTGTGGTGCTTTGAGTACCCCATTTCAGAAAAAAAGAAAGAAATCAATGGCTGTGCATGTTACCAAGAATATTAAACACTTAGGAGAAAAGCAGTCTGTGTTAGGAGGAAGTATGGTTCCCATGTACCTTTCAGAGAACAGGATCTGAGGCGGTTTCCACAGAGGAGATGGATAATCTAAATCCTCTCCACCTGTGAAATAAGTTCAGATTCCTGCCTCCTAGCTCATCAAAATAATGTTCAGGACAAGTCAGAGGGCAACACAAAAGATCCTATGGGGCGGACAACTCAAAAGTATACACTCAAAAAATAGAGTGCAGGCCCTCAAGAGAGAAGTGAGTTAGTGTGGCGCTAGGAATATTTATGTGTTTTGGGCAGTGGAAATCTGTGAGATGTGCGAATCAATAGGAAGCTCTACTTTAGGGCTTGATTAGAGGGTGAAGAGGGTGACCCACCCAGAAAATGTAGTGGCCTATTTTTATAGGTGAAAAGAGGTGACCTATTTACAAATAGAAATGGGTCCATCTGTAAGTGACAGGAAATTTCCCATGTTTCTTGTGTCTTGGGAGAAAAGAAAAAAAAAAATTAAAGTGATCTTGTGTCTTGAACCTGCAGTTTTACTTTTTAAATCATGACTTTCCTTGTCACCTGTCTGCCTATCTTCATTTCTTCTGCCCTTGCTCATTCTCATTGGTGTGGAAGAGAGGAATTGATCAGACCACTTCTTCAAGGGATATTGCTGTTCAGTTAATGGGGAAAAGGAACATGCAGTTGAATAGAGTATCATGGGTCTTTTATCCTTTTTCTGTTTATGTATGTATTAATGGGGATATCAAGTGGATTTAAAGAAATAGTTCAAGAAAATCACTTAATGTTCTGGAATACTGTTCCTGAATAGTTGAAGAAGATGGATCTAGAGCATGACAGAAGGGTTTGTCCTTTAAAGCATGGACAGGGCCTCTAGACTGATGGGAGGAATTCAACTGTGAGGGCAAAGATACAGGTCTATGGATGTAGATAATGGTGAGAACTTGTGGATATCCTCATGCTACTGATGATTGCCCCTCTCTTTTCTCTGTGATATAGAAAAAATAAGACTCCCAGCGCAAGCCAATGGGGAGAGAATATGTTAAAAGTTTGAGGAAGGAAAAGAATTATTTCATGTCATGTTTGACTACCAGCTGCAAAACTTGTGTTCCAGAAAGGTCAGTTGACCAGTATTTAGTATAACAAAATAATCACCATAGTTTTGGTGATTTGTTGCCCTTATTAATTTTCTCTTTTTCATTCTTAAAATTCTCTAAAGGCTTTACAGTATAATTCTATTCAAATAATTTAGGGTGTAAAATGCTAATCAATTTTCTGTTATGTAAAATCAGATTATCCTACCTATCTACAGCAATACCTGGGAAGAAAACCCTTCTTCACTGAAGACATCTTGCTGTATCCAGGTTGAAATATACTAACAAGAAATGTTCAATAGTCATCTTTAAGACTCACACTCAGATATTCAATCCCTGCTTGACTCCCTAACTGGATTTGTAATTCAGATTTTCCTCACTATTATCACTAGCCAAAAAACTAATCTGGAGAGGGAAAAATATATTGCTAAGTCTTGGTTACACACATGAACACAAACACAATTAAGTTGGCAATGAAGGAAAGCTCTGCCCAGGCTTTTTGATAAACATCTCCAAGTCAAAAGCCATAGCTGCCAAGGGCTGTTGCGATGCCAAGGTAATTACATGATGATGAGAACCTGAGATTGGACCACGGAGAGCTTCATTAGCTTTAAGTACCCCTCACCCAGAGGCAAGCAAAATCAGGACAGGAAAGGTGACAAAAGGAAGAAATGAAACATGTTTGTTTTGTTGTTGTTGTTTCCTTAACGAAAAATCACCCAAGATTTAGTTCTTCAGAGGTTGTACCAAAATCATAAAAAGGTAGTAAGAACAACATGTTTTATAAAAGGAAAGGAAAGCGTGCTCAGTGCCGGGTGCTACCTCAAGCAACACATTCAGCCGCTGGCACATCTTCTGCCTATCTTGGCTTCCTTAAGAGACAGTGCTAAAGCCAAATTCCAAGTGGGCTAACAAGTTACTCCTGCACTTCCTCCAGTGGCATTCTCCTGATAAATAAGAAAAAGTGCCATATCTGTCCCTGTGAAGAAGATACATCTTTATTATTATTATAGGGAAGATAAAAAGGGAGAAAAAGTTAAATTACCACTTGGTTAATTGAATGCACACTGGTTCTACCAAGTAGTCAACTTCAATTTTAAAATTTAAGCATAATGTATGTATACATGCATGCATTTGAGTATTTATCAGCGATGAAATGAATCAAAAATATATCAACTAAAATTCTTAAACAGGACAAATAAGGTATGAATTTTGATTCACACAAATGATTAAGAAACAAAATCCAAACAAACACAAGAAGACTATATCATTTTCAAAGGTCTCTATGCTGCCTTTAATAATTGATAGTTTGGGCCCCTGTTACTAGCAGAGAAGGTTTTTTTTTTTTTTTTTGGAATGTGTTAAAAATGAATTATTGACATGATATAACACATTATAATTTTTAAGTAAAAATCTTATTTCTAATTGAAAATTGGCACCTTGCCACTCACTAAACTTGACTTCAAAAGCAACAGCTGGGAAAGCATCTTTTTAGTTCTTAATTACTGTAGTACGTAAACCCACTTTTTTTTTTCATAAGGCACTTGTCTAGCTGAGGATGAGATCAAAGCACAAGATGTGGAAGGAAATTATAGCCCAGACCATAAATATGAGATTTAGTAAAGTACCAGAAGGAGCCTCAAAGAATAAACTTATAACAGATTTTTTTATTATATAAAACATTATTAAGAATCATGCTGAGCAATTAGAATTCAGTTATGGACGGTTTTTCTTCAGAATATCTTTTCTTCTAAAAGACTTACAAAATTAGAACGAAAAATGATGTAGATGATTTTAATTATCTTCTAACTATTGATATAGGGGTAAAAAAGCTCCCAACCTGAACGATATCTGGGATGAGTTCCTGCTCTCTAAAACTGAAGAATGAATTTTAGGAGGAACGGAGGTTAAGAGCAGAATATATTCATTGAGGGAAAGAAAGCTTCTGTCCAAGAAAGGGACAGAAGGGGACCTGAATGGGTTATTCATGAACCTGTCTTTTCTAGGGACTTTTATAGTGTAAAACCACAAGGTGAGGCGGGTCCAAGGTGGAAAACATGGGCCTTGCTAGGTGGGTATGGGGTGGGGCAAAACTATGGTCAACCAATAAGATTACAAATACAATTGTGCAGGTAAAATTGATTAAATAGGGATCAAATGAGAAAGCGAGTCTTAGAACAAGTGGGCACGACTACAGATTATGGGACTTTCCTGCAGGGGGTTGGGTCGGTGACTCTTCCTGGCTTTTTCAAGGTGATTGCTACCTATTTAGAACATCAAACCCGGGGATTCATCCCTAAGGAAGTATGTGGGTGCATCTGTGTAATCTTTTGTCCACAGCTGAAAGTGTCTGAGCTGCAAGCCATCTCATCTTCCGCACTGGCTCCTTGGAGGGCCTGCTCCTGTCTATAATATTTCTAGTTCAGCTGGCTATAACACTACGAGACCCCTTAAGGTATGGAGAGAGAAGAGAAAGAGGGAGACACCCTCATTTCAGTTCTCAAGTACTTGGCTTGGAGACTGCTTCCTACTCTCCTTACCCCTTCCACTTAATTGTAATTCCTCCCTCCAGAATTTCCATCTACAACTCTAAGGCACTACAAAAAAAGTAGGGACTTGGGATGCTGCTCTATGTAACACGAAATAGCTTTGAGAGTCATTTATTTTCCCAAAGTGCTACCCAAGAAAGAGAAAGTATTCCTCATTCCATATAAAAGTAAAGCGAGATAACTTTTGGAATTTTACATACTCATAATAACTTAATATTCAAAGAGAAACTGGAAAATAAGATGTATTTATATTCGCTCTCACCTGACCTACACCTAGGCACCTTTTTAAGTGACTGCATATTTTATTAACTAATATAGTAGTAAATAATTCTCTTCAAGTTAAATGAAAAGCTACATTTTAAAATATTATGCTTTAAAGCTGGATGTGGTGGCACAAATCTGTAGCCTAAGCATTCAGGAGGTGAGGACAGGAGGATTGCCTGAGTTCGAGGCCAGCCTGAACTACATAGTGAGTTCAAGGCCAGCCAGAACTACATAGCGAGACCCTGTTTCAAAAAGGCATACATAGACAGACAGACAGACAGATGATAGATAGATAGATAGATAGAATACTGTGCTTTAAAATCAGTAGATATTGATGGTACTTTTTTACTTCTTAACTTTTTAGGGTGTTTTGTTTTGTTTTGTGAGATAGGTTCTTGCTATGCCGCTTAGGTTGGCCTTGAACTCACTATGTAACCAAGCTGGCCTTGAATTCCTGGCAATATTCCTGCCCTAGCCTTCCAAGGGCTAGGATTGCAGGCATGCACCACCATGCCTGGCCTCTTTTAACTTTTATATTTTATACTGGGTAAAACTCAAAGAAAGAAAAGAAAGAAAGAAAAACCTGAATTGTTTTCATGTGGAAACATAATATGACAAAAGCACGTGTTATATACATTCTAGCATGTGAATAGTGTTTTAGGGAGTGTCCTAGTGAAAAGTTTCTATAGAAAGCTAGAAGAGATGCTCTCTACAGGGTCAAAATTAGAACAATATATTACAAAAAAGTGGGAAAAGTCCTTCATTTTTCATCAAAAAAAAAAAAGTACTACAGTAATTTAGTACAGCAAGACTAGCAGCTAATAATTTTTGATGCATCTATAGGTCCTAGGACTAAGAGTTCCCATTTGTGAAGAATTCCTGAGCAGTAATTCAGTCCTCTTAACTTAGGTAAGATATGAAAATATCCAGAACTTTGAAATATGGAAAAAGTAAGGAGTTGTAAGTTTGCTGAATTAATCTTTGCTTGTAATAAATATTATGTTTATGTTAAAAATATTAATATTATTGATATAATTTGGCTGTTTTTTTAGATATTCTCAGGAAGCATGGGAAAGAGAAAAAGGCTAATTGTGATACAAATGCACTGACAAACATTTAATGAAGAAACAAAAATAATTCTGACATATTATTCCATCCTAAAGATTACATCATATGCTACTTTACTGTTGGCATAATTAATGTTTATCTTTATGCAAGTTGCATTATTTCTCAATAAATTGTCATTAGAATTGGAAATTTCAATCAAGTGATAGCTATATATAATTTTACTTCTTACATATTTGTTTTTCTTCATATAGATAATACAATTTTTCCAATCCAGTGTGAAATTGGATGACCCCAAAGAAACATTTTTCAGATTGTATTAATAAAACAAAATGAAAAAATAGTTTTAGAGATTGTTGGTGTCAACTCCAGTGTTCCTTTAAATTATGACTTTACTTGGAAAGCACATACTCATCTGACCTACATTTGACTTTTCTAAATTTGATGTTTGGTACCAGTTGATGTGAGGAAACATGAATTTATGAAGAGTATAGTACAATATGGAAGAGAAATGAAACCTGGACTGAGTCTCAATTCAGGAAAATTCTATTTGAACTGCAAAGTTCTGTTTGACTTTTAACTGTTCTGCTGTCTCATAGTGGCCCTAATGTTCAAAAAAAACTTCATCTGTATATATTTTAGTTTCATTGTCTAAAAATTTGACTGGTTTCATTGAGATGTTAAATCAAACATGTGGGAGGAAGGTAGTTTACAGTAGATAAAACTCATCATAGACAATCTGTCTCCTTTGCCTCAATTTTTCCAAGCTGCAAAAGGTTATATACGTCGTTGGAAAATATTAGCAACAATTTATAAGATATATGGAAAATAACTACCTCTAAATCAAATATACTACATACTTAAATCCTTTTTGCTCTCCTACCACAATCAGATTAACAAGTTATTCAGTGAAAGTAAAAGTTCATGGTTTTAAATGTTCCTTCAGGAAAACTACTTACTTACTTTTGAGAGCAGAAAATGAGAAACAAAACCAAAAGTCTTGATTAGATGTTGAAATCATAGTTTAATTTTTTTCTCATCTGTGTCAGAACTATTGAATTCTAGAGAGTTCTGTTTAATAATCATTCAAATAATAGTTAATCCAAACGGTCAGATCCAGGAGTTTATATGTTAAGTCGGTATTATAAAGCAAGAAAATATTCTGAATAAAGACTCTACTGAAGGAATTGCTTTATACTACCTACAGGTAGCTGTTAAGTGCTTCTGCAAAGCAGTGCTTAAATATGAGCATTTTTTCACTGGAGAAAAAAGGAATGTATAGGAAGGTGTTTCTAGGACTCTGATGTGTGTTATTCTGATTGCCTACTCTGTGGACAACTGCACTGAAGTGATTTCCGATTGTGCAAACACAAAAAACAAAGCCAGCCCCCAGTGACCCTCCGTGCACCCTTCCGAGTAAGACAGATGAGTAGGTAAATACGGAAGCGTGTGATGATGAGCGTTTGTATCCCTAACACATTCTTTCCCAGGTTAACTTGCTAGGCTAATTCATCCCTTGGTACTCATTCTTAAACTTCCTTTAATTGGCAATTGAGAGGTATTTCAGCAGACAGGCATGCTGCAGATACCCTAAAGACAACAAAAGGGGAAAAGTTAACAAGGGGTTCTGAGGCGCTGCAACAGGGTGACAAGGTTTGTTAAGCAGAAGAAAGGAGATGAGCATTGCAGGAGGTAGTATGGATTGGCAGCCTTTTCACAAAGGTCAGCAGCTTCCTTTTATAATTGCTTCCATCCATTTCAATGCAGTTTGTTAGAACACTCTCAGGCCAGAAGCTGTCTAAAGGCGCTCTAGTCACCTCCCTTTCTGTTACCAGCATCTCATTCAAAATAGCCTTTGCTTTCGCATGCTTGGAAAGGCCCACATAAAGAAATCGGATTTTGCAAATTTGGGTTAAAATTATTTCATAGATCTTTAGTACTATTTTGTCTGATTTCTTTGAAGAAAACAAGATGACTTTGGCCCATCATGAAAATTCACTGTAAATTTTAAAATACAGTTTTAGCCACCTAAAAACAGTTTTGGTGCAGTCGCCATAAATATTTCCATTTTGGAATGTAAAGGTGGCCGAATGTTAGCCAATAAGGATTCAATATCAAATTCCTTAATACTTTAGACTTTCTCTTTTCAAATTCTCTGAGATCTTTCCTTTTCCTTAACTAGTTAACTTGATTCAACTTAGATTAACCTCAGGTGGAGCTATGTGTAACAATTCCCTACACAGTTCTTGTTTTTATTTGTTTTATGGTACTGCAGCTCAAACCCAAGGCCTTTGCACTGAGCTATACCCCTATTCCTTTTTTATTTTGAGGCAAGGTCCCTCCAAGATGCCCAGATTGGGCTCAAACTTGCTATCTCCTGATACACTTGGTGATGTTTTTCTAAAAGTTTCATTTTAGGATCATCACCCTGATTTTAGAGGATACAAGATAGTGCTAAGCACATTATATTATGCAAGTATCCCACCCTCCTACATAACTGTGATGTAGGAGTTTTCTGAACAATTAGAAAAAGCAATATATAAACCTCCAAAACACCAAGGGAAAACACACAAAAAAATGTGTTCTATTATAAATTGTTATGGTTAATATTTTTTTTTTTTTGTCTTTTTGAGACAGGGTTTTGCTATGCAGTTCAGGCTGGCCTTGAACTCACTTTATAACTCAGGCTGGTCTTGAACATGCAGCAAGTCTCCTGCCTCGACCTCCTGGGTGTCGAAATTAATGTTTATTGAAGCGTAAGTATTCCTTAATGTTTTTGGTAAATGTCTTCTAAGTCATTATGACATAACTTCATAGTCAACCTTCTGTCACTGTGCCATTGATATCTGAGATAATCAATTTAAAAGGAGGAAAGATTTATTTTGTCACTACCAGAGGTTCAGTCCATGGTTGCTTGGCTCCACAACTCTAGGCCATGACAATGTAGAGCATGTTGGTGAGGAGTATGGGGTCAAGCAAAACTGCACCTCTCGGCTACTGAGAAGCATAAAATGAGAAAAAGGAGCCAGAATCTCAGTGTACCCTTCAATGCCACGCTCCCAGGGACCCAATTTCTTTCCATTAATCACCACCTCTTAAAGGTTCTATGACCTTCTAATACTACCACAGGGTGGGAACCAAGTCTTTTAGCATATGGGCTTTGAGGAACATTCAAACTCCAAATAATAACAAATTGGATGGTTCGTCTAATCTTGAATGACTATTGTGGTAATTCAAACAGTGTCCCAGGAGCTAAAGAATAAAAAGCCTGAGTATACTATACACTGTTTTCCTGGAAGTAGATAATGATAACAATAAAACCTGATTCTGAATATGAAACTATTTTGTTTTCTTTAATAATTTCCAACAAAAATTAAATCAAAAGAAAACATTCTTGTAAGTCCTACTTTCAGAATTATTTATGGGTAGTATATATTTGTTTTATTATTTCAAGGACTTTTGGTCTTGTATCCACCCCTATTCCTTCACTCCATTAGAGTAATATCTAGCTTACAAAAATTCAATACTTCCATGTATTTTCCTCTGACGAAATTGCTGTAAATCATCCCACGTAGCAAACTTCTTTAGTCTTAGAATTTTGCTGAGGGAATAAGGAATAGTTTACCATTTTCAACTCACCTCCAGAGGCAAGAGTTGGCCCTGTGAACTAATCTCAATCAGAAACCAATGAAGAGTTGGATAATATTCTAGTGGTGGAGGAATATTGGATGGTCACATTTTAAGCAGCAGGGGTGATGTGAATCCATGCAGTTTGTGACATGTTCCCTTCCTGTGGTTCCTGCTTTCACCCTCCCAAGCATCTCTGGCTTTTGCCAGCTTCCTCAATTTGTCAGCTTCCCACACATTTTTTAAGTCAAGTTCATTGGCAGTTACTCTCTTATAGTTTAAAGCTAATCAGTTCCCTAACCCTTTCTGTCACTGTTGACTAACAATGTGGATTTAAGTGTTTTGTTCTACTAGGGTTTTCACCCATTTTTAACAAAAGCATGTATACGTATGAATACATACATTTGTGTATAATTTGGGGCTATTCATGATTTTATGTTTACTGGTAGACCAGGAAGTCATAAAATTAGAGTAAGAAAGAGTTAAACTCAACATTACATAAGGCATTTGAAAGAAAACAGGAACATTGAGAACATACAGTTACACAGGGAAGCCTCCCGCTTGATTCTGGCTCACATGGGTGGCTGCTTTGTATTTTTTCCCAAGTCGTTAAAAATCAACCAAAATAAGCCCATACATTATCTGGAGCTCAGCTGTGTTCATAGGTTAATGCACCAAATGCGAAAATGACTTACTAAAAGCAAATTATAACATTTTGTAAGGAAAGCTCTCTGGTGTGTGAGAAAATAGAGAACTGAGGAAAGTGAATGTCTCTCTCAAATGAAGAAACTAATAGACAAGTTCATATGTACAAAGTTATTTTTTTCAAAAAATTTCCCTGTCATATGTTGAGAGTTTTAGAAAAGAAAACTGACATCTCCATGAGCAAATTGCAGCCCCAATCCTTGCAATTATAGATCATGTACTGCTGTTTTCAGAACGCACTCAAAAAGTGGTGCTCAGCAACAGAAACAGCAGAGCCCTTTAATTCAAAGACCAAATCAATTATTTGCGTATTCACTTATTCTAATTTGTTTATTAAGGAGAATTATTTCTAAAATCTTCATCTACTTAGAGCTGACCTCATGTGATGTGAAACTTTGTCTATTACTCCGTGCCATGATTATAACTGGACAGCCAATGTCACTCCTATTGGCTTTTTTATAATGAGTATTGGAAAAATGCTATTGAAGGCAGTTAGATGGAACTCTATCCCAGTGAACTGAAGACATTTCAATAGATATGATAAGGAAAAGTAATATAACACAAAAGTACTGGATTTCTTTTCTAGCTTGTCAGAGCACATTTAACTGATTAAAACAACCAAAGAAAGGAAGCAAATTCTGTGAGTTTCTCTGAGAGTTTGTTAGTGAAGCATAAGCATGAAATGTGTCTAAGCATGCTCCTCTTCTAGCAATTGTTAAAATTTTATTTTTCTGTCTCCTTTGCGGTTAGTTAGGGTCATGTGACTTCCATTGGTCAATTAAATTTGAAATATGAAATGATATATCCCTTCTTGATAGAAATATGTCAGTATGCAGTACATTATTTTTTGAGTGCTATTGTTGTGGAGATTTTGATATTGTTGTGGAGAACTAGATCTTGAGGAGGAATTTTAGTCAACCTAAGTTTCCACGTGCTATAGCACATAGTAAAAACTCTAGTTCTTTCACAGCAAACACTTATAATGAACAAGAAATTAGATACATAGTTTGATTATTGTTATGGTATCATGAATGTAGCTAATCTCAGTAGTACTAAGAATTACTATAGGATTTAATTAAAACAATGTGAAGCATTGTCAATAGTGAAGTTTTACTATGTGTTATTTCCATAGCAACTTTCTTAGCTTTTGCAAATGTAAGGAAATTTAATAACAAAACTGACCCATATGTTTAATTTGGCAGAACTCATCCTTAAAAAAAATGAAGACATATTTCAAAAAATGATTAAAACAATAAAGAACAAGCATGTTCTATTTTCAAGCACAGGCAAAATTAGTTTAATAATCCCATAGAGGTTTATTAAATATATTTTATGGTTAAAGTAGAATTGCCACATGAGATTTTCATCTGAAATATCAATAAATAAATATTGATAATATTTTATTAAATTATATTTTGTGGATAATTTGATAAAAATTTATATAGCTATATATAAGATGTAGCTATCACTAAATAAGCCCAATAAATTACTTAAGTCCACTTATCTCCTAGAGAACGATCCAAGAATTCCAGTAAGTGGATCACATATAAGTGGAATAGGTCAGGAATGTATTTTCTTAAAATCTCTAACACTGTTGACATAAGACTTCAATGCTTAACTCAAGATTCAGAGACAAGAATAGCTTTAGATTAACAAACGTAGATGGAAATTGCTAGGAAATAGTGGACTAACACAGAAATTTTTAGACAATATCTTACTATGACCTATTACTTTAAATTTCATAAATTCCTGTTTAATGTACAAAATCTTAAGTAGGAAATGATATTGAAAGTACTTCAACACACTAATCATTCAGTGACTAAATCCATTCTGTAATAAAATGGTACTTTCTATTTTTGAGTTCTAACAGGTAACATATTCTGTTGAAAGCTATTTCTACACATTTTCACAACCTCATCAACACTCATCATGGTGGGAAATATTATTTTCATGTTGTAAAATGAGAAACTGGGGCCCAGAGAATTTTAATAGCTAAACACATTTCACAATTCATGAGACTAAGATTTCAAATAAAGTAAACCCAATCAAAACTTGATATTATATTAGTGTCTTCAGTCTAACAATTTTACCACCCATTTTCTGAACAACATATGAAAGTTGAAATTCCATTCAAATTGGGTCTAATCTCATTAAATATGGAAAATGTTCAATATTTGAATGTAGCTATAATATCTGTGTTAAATATTTTCTAGGGCGAACATTTGGAGTCTCTTCAAAAAGCAAGACTAATACTCCTTTTTAAAGTCCTGGGGAATTTTTTATGAAAAAGCACGTTTTTCCTTGTACCCTTTCAATTTTCTTCACTGATAATAAATAGGCTACTCAAGTGGTCTTGGGTTCTCCTCCCTAGAATACTATGTATATACCATTTAGTTCTGTTCAAAGTTCAACATAAACTAGGTATTCATAGCCAGTGCCATGGACTCTTTTATTTCATGCTTCATCTTAGTCCTGTTTCTCTCTCCTTTCAACCAAAAGCAATAAAATATCAAAATTTAAAACAACAGAAACAATAAAATCTGTGTAATAGGAGAAAAATACAAAAATTTTTAAAAATTTTATAAGAAACAAGTAATAATTACTTCATTCTCTGTTGCTAATTTCATTAGACGACTTTACAAAATTCATATTCAAATCACTGTGCATGGTGAACTCTTCCATTCATTCGTTCTAATAATGTTTGTCTTGGTTACTTTTCTCTCCTTGCTGAGACAAAATACCCAATGCCCAAAATGAAGAAAGGAAAGGTTTATTTAGCTTACAGTTTGTGGAGGTCTCAGTCCATACTTGGCTGTTCTGAGGCAGAGTGGCACATGGCAGAGGGCAAACTGTTCAGGGCAGCAGAGCACAGCAAAAAACAACCAGCGAAAAAGGGAGGAGTGGCGGCAAAGCAGCCTCTTTCCTTCCCTTACATTGTAAACAGGCTAACCACACCTCTTCCACAGGCTGAGGATATATACAAAGTAAGCACCCTGGCTTCCTGCTGAGTTACTCAGCCAAACCTCTAGACTCCCCAAGTTGACACAATGTATCAACCGTAACAAAGCTATACCGAAAAGACTGATCTAGACCCTTGATGGTATTTCCTCAAGTGAAACATAATTGAAACAACTGCTGTCTTGAATTAGGCCATTCCATTCTGATTCTCTCCTAGTTAGCCAAATATATGATTATTTAACAATGATAGAGGCATTAGATCTTCCATCCTATAAAACAGACTTCTTTCTAAAATAAATTTGGAAAGGAAAATTTTATTTATAATTGCAAAAGCAATAGTAATGTGTATTATTTTATTATTCCAATGATCAGCATTATCATCCCGAAATCACGATAAAAGAGTAAAACAGTATATTTCAAGATTTTTTAACCAAGAGTATTTCAGGGGAAAACTGAGGTAGTTTTAAAGACAGTTTTAAAGCCTTTTGGTCTTGTTTTGCGCTCTGTACTTTAAAATGTATTATCTCCCAACTTTCTTCAAGTTTCTGTAAGGAGTTTTCTTTTCGTTTTTATTAAAGCATTCTCTTAGCAGTAGAGCTATAATTTTTCAAGTTTGGTAGACACTGTATAATAATTGTTCTCCATAATTATCAACATTGTTCACCATCAAAATTGGAATTTGAAAGATTAAAATCTAGATCAGAACAAGCAACAAATGAATGTTGAGAAACCTGTCTGAGGAAAATTTAACCTTTCTGAAAATATTTCAAAACCTGAAATGGCATCCGGATATTTTCTAATAGTTTAAAATGGTTTCAAAATATAATAAAGGAAAGAAAAGAAAGATATTTTCTAATTTCTACATCCTCATTTAATTTTGTGTTTTAGGCATAGTCAAATAAAATGCTGTAATATTAATAACCTAATATGATGTCCCAGTTGGTCCTTTGAGTACAAGTTTGTTCTCACCCACCCAAAAGTATTTATCTGTCATCTTTCCATTCATGTTTTCTTATCTATGCTAGATTCATTTTATAGTAAGTGAGCGAAAGAGAGTTCATAACAGAAAAGAAAAAGAAATCCAGCAATCCTGTTAAAGAACACTCTCCATGTGCATGTGTTCCCTTAAATATAAATTGTTGACAAAGAAAATGTCTAATTTACATTATTTTAGTTGTGATCATTTGTTATCTTAGAGTGTCAACACATTCACAAATTCAGTGCTATGCTAAAGTCAACTCCTTACTGACTCCATTTCTTTAAAATACTACTATAAGCTACTTCTTGTTCATTCTAAATTTGAACACAGGCAAAACATACATTACATATGGCACTTGTGCTTTTAGATGTCAGAGGATGTTCTGTATGTCCACAAAGTGAGAACATCCTAATCACTGACTGTCAAGTCTTAGAACATTTGGCATTGCATCATCATTCTGCTGATGACTGCTCACATTGTGAACTACTTTTTCCTGTTAAGAACTGATTAAGAGTAATAAATACAGACATTTAGTATCTTAAGTACAAATATGTGATAATAAGAATTTATCTAGAGATGAGGTCACTAATTTTTTTCCAATATTCGCCAATGTGAAACAGGAAAGTGATAGTTCGCTGTGGCTTTCTTAAGAATGTAGATCTCAAAGTCAAGGTGTTGATTTTTTAAAAGTAGAAATGTTCCTGGAAGATACATTTACTTAAGAGTTGGCAAGAATCTGATTGGCTTCTATAAACATGGGTGCACATATATCACTGTAATATGATGTTTTCAGATCTTCTGGGAAAATACCCAGAAGGGGAATAGCTGGATTGAATGAGACCTCTAGGCCTAGTTTACTGAGGAATCTCCAAACTGATTTCTACAGTGGTTTCACCAGTCTGCATTCCCACCAGCAGTGGAGAAAAGTTCCCATTTCTCCACAGCTTCGCCAGCATTTGTAATTGGTTGATTTCTTAATGATAGTCATTCTTACTGGGGTGAAGTGAAATCTCAGTGTTGTTTTAATGTGCATTTCTCGAATAACTAATGATGTTGAACATTTTCTCATGTACTTATTTGCCATTTCTATTTCTTTATCTGAGAAATATGTATTCATCTTAGGTGCCCATTTTAGGATTGGGTCTTTAAATTTGAGGAGGTTGATGTTTTTTAATTCTTTATATGTTCTAGATAGATCTTTGTCCAAGGGACAGCCATCTAAGATTTTTTCCCAATTTGTGGGTTTTCTTTTTACTCTACTGGTGGTTTCTTTAGATGTGCAAAAACTTTTCCATAAGATGAGGTCCCAGATATTTGTAATAGCTAAAAAATGGAAGCAACCCAAATGTTCATCCACTGAGGACTGGATAAAAAATTGTGGCATTTTTATATAATGGAATATTATTTGGCTACAAAGAAAGATAAACTTGAGGCTTTTATAGGTTAATGATCACAACAAGAGACCACACTCATAAGTAAAATAAATCAGATGTGCATGTGTAAGCACCATATTCTATCACTAGTGTAAGAACCTGAAAGAGTGAATAAAATTAGGAAGTAGGACAGACATTGTGAAATGAAAGGAAACTGCTCAAAAGTAGAGCAACTGGGATGAGGGAAAAGAGAAAATAGAGAAAGGGGTAATAAAAAAGAAAGAATTTGATTGACTTGAAAGGAAGACAAGAAAGGAAGAAAGGTAGATAGGAAGAAGAGAGAAAGAAAGAAAAAGAAAGAAAGAAAGAAAGAAAGAAAGAAAGAAAGAAAGAAAGAAAGAAAGAAAGAAAGAAAGAAAAGAAAGAAGAAAGAGAAAAAAAGAAAAAGAAAACTTAGAACACGGGAGAAAGGTAATGACTATTTCAAATTTTGGGAAGGAAAAATTTCTGTAAGGGGAAGATTTCATTTGATTAGAATTGGAAGGTTTGCTGGTATACATTTTAAAATGATTATAAAAAGCAAACAAATTAAAAGAGACCAAACAAAGCGACACAACCACTCTTCCTTTATTCTGTCAATAAGCACGCGACTCATCTTTACTTGGATATTCTTTAGAATTCTGTGATGGAGCAAGTGCAAAGAAGTAAAGACATAATCCTCAAATAGGAGCGATGTTAAACATAACTGCAATATATTGTGTCTCTAAACACAATTACTATAAATATATGTGCTTATGTATCCCATTACCCATCTTCTCACATGACTTCTTTATATCTATAAGGAAATTATCATCTGTAACCTCATACAATGAAGAAAAAACAATGATCCAGAGAAGATATAAAGATCCACATGGTCACATATTGTGAATCGTGAAATTTGTAATTGGTAGATTTGGTAGGCAGCACTATCCTAATGTCATAAATATCCTCGCTATGTTTTCTTGTGAATGTATGTGCTTTATGTTAGTGCATGCAGACGTCTTATAGATGATTGAAACAGTCTTGTTCAAGTCCTCTGTGTTTTTTACCTTGAAGCCTGATATCCTGTTTGCAATGTAGCTCCTAGAAGAATCATGGACTTGCCTGAGGTTGTAAAGGTGGTAGTTCTCTTAGCTGCCACCAAGCCGCTGAGGATGCCGATTACTGAGTTTATTACAGTACTTACTTAAGTGTTATCATTTCAGTCAACTGGCTGTTATTCATGAGCTGATTATCCCGGTAGTAGATTACCTCTGTTCTTCTTTCTGTTCCTTTTTCCCTCTACCACCTGCCCAAGGCCTATTCCCATGCTCATTAGCATTTCCACCAGGAGATGAGCAACAGAAGGAAGGGAAAATGAAATACCAATCAGTCAATTTTATTACTTATTAGTGGCGCTTCTAAAGGTTTGGTCGAAGAGGAAAATTTAAAATGGTTGTTGAAATTAGGTTTGGGGATTATCCATGGCTTTTATTTATTCATGTTCTCTCTCTTGTCTATTAGCATAATCTATGTCTATTGCATAGTACAATTACCTCAAATAAAAATGTCCTGTTAGTAGAGACAGCTACATTTTATTAATGAAGCTGTGTATATTCTGTAAAACACATTGGGAGCTTTCATTATGGTGGTATAAATATACATGTAAAATATTATGATTAAAAGCAACTACTTAAATAATGGGGGTAGTATTTAATAATTGATATTTGCAACATAGAGGAAGAACCATCCAATGAAATATGCAATATTTAAAGTTTCCACCTGCAGGTTTTCATATTTCCTAGTTTCTAGTACTTCCTAAGTATTCAGACTACTATAATTTCCAACTTATGATACACCAAAACGGGTTTAAGCTTAAGACACCAGTGATACTGTGTCCCTTTTCCATATAAAATTCAGCACAGTGCTTAATTATAGATGGTATAAATCTGTAATATTTTTATCATCCTTTGGCGTTATCATTTACCCCCTGCTCCTAAATTGATAGAGTACCCCTGCCTAGATGTTTTGAGTGGCAGTGATTTAGATACTCTATTTCAATGACAGATGAATAATCCTATATATGAATTCCTAAGATTTTATATGTATAAATTTTATCTTTGAACATAAATTCCTGGGGTTATTAGCTACACAATTTATCTCCCATCTAGAGATGTAGTGTTACAATCCTTTATGTAGCCTTAGCAGAGACAAAAATTATCCTCCACTCACAGAAAGCCTGAATTATTAATTAATATTCAAATTTTAAGGCCATTTCACATAAATATTTCTTAAAAGAGGCAGTAAAAACACCACTTATCTGGCAGACAAGCAGTGACCTCCTGAATAAGTATGTGCCAAGTACCTTTGAAATTAGTTTGATGACTTAAAATACTGTTTTCTCCTGAGTAATAATTTCCCCAAAACATTACTTTGTAATAATTTACCTTAGTCCTTCTGAATTTCTTCTCCCCGTGATGAAGAATATAAGAATTCTTACCTGAATATATATGGGTTTTCATATTAACTTCAATGTCACTATTAGTTCTCAGTTCGGACATCATCTAAACTTGAAATGCGTTCCTGTTTAAAATATATTTTAGTAACAAATACAATGAAATTTATTCTTGGTGTACCAAAAAGTGATAGAAAAGAAAATACTTGAAAATAAAGTTGTGAAGCCATAGGTTGGTTATATCCATGCCTTTGGAAGATTTCATATGAATTTTCTTCGAGTTTGTTCAAGCCAGGTAATATAGACAGTAGGAAGAGAGATCTCTGAAATACACAATGTGGGAGACATGATAAAAATACCCAAGAGGACTTAAGTTAAAAATCATGATAGTAAAACACACATTGCCATTAATCCTATTCAGAATACTTCCTGCCCTTCTAACACATTTATCCCTTATTTTTGCTACTTTCTGAAGCAGTTCTGGAAGTCTTCCCTGAGTGTCTTCAATTGTACTGTTGTGGCTGCCTCCATGTTCTGAACTATTTAAAATATTTACTATTCACAGTCACTTTTACTGTGAGGAAGAACCAGAAGTCACAAGGTGCCAGATCAGGTGAATAAGGTGGGTGAGGGTGCACTGTAATATTTTTACTTAAGAGAATCTGAAAGGGCTCAATTGCAGAACTCCAATATGATTTACTTTAAAACAAGGATTCCCAACACACAAGCCAGGGATAATACTGATTAGGCCTATAAGGAGCTAGCCTGCTCATCAGCAGAAGAGCTCCCATTGCAGCCTGAGTTCTACCTCTTGTCAAATCAGCAGCAGCACTAGATTCTCACAGTGGTATGAACCATACTGTGAACTCTGAATGGGAGTGTTATGACTTAAAAACCTTGAGGTGGGTCTTTAGCGAGTAACTGGACTGTGGGTGTGTAATACTGGATCAGTCTGCTGATTGGTTTAGCACAGTTCTGGGTATGAGTGAAGGACTTACTGACTGGTGAAGACCCACTGCATGTGTGGACGGCATCAACCAATAGGCTTGCAGCCTGGATGGAATAAAAAGGGAAAGAATTCTTGCTGCTTCCTGCCCATCATGCCATGATCTCATTTTCCTCTGCCATGCCACGCTAGCATGTAGCCCTGCCTTGGAGCCAGCCAATGATGGACTAAAAATTCTTTAAACTGTGAACCAAAATAAACCTTTCCTCTTTTAACTTGTGAGTGTTCAGTATTTTGCCCCAGCAATAAAAAACTATCCAAGACAGGAAAGTAGGTTGTCACTCCTTTGAGTCTCACCCTCAGCCCACCTGCCTCAACCCTGGACATGTCTTCCACAAAATTAGTCTCTATTAAAATATAACTGCTCTCCACCACAGCTTACAGCAAACTGACTGCACTAAATAAGTTGAAACTTGTTGCACATTGGTACTAAGGCTTAACTGCCCCTCTCATACCGCAGGTCCTTGCCTTGTATTGCACAACACTTGTCACTCTCATTCACTATATATTTTTATCATACCTTATACCTTGAAAAAACACATAAAAAATTCAACAGTTACTTTACACCATCCACAAAAGTTAATTCAAAATACTTTTACAAATAAAATAGTAAGACCTAGAACTATGAAACTTATAAGAAAAATTAAGGAATCAACTGTATTGGATTTGATAATAATTTCTTGAGTCTGACACCAAAACACAGGCAGCAAAGGCAAAAATAATCTCATGCAATTACATCAAACGTAGAAACTTTGGTATGAAACAATTACAGAGTTGAAAAGTAATTTACACAATGGCAGAAAACACTATGATATGTATCTGATTGGGGTCTGATATATAAGAAACGGTCATAAACCAACCAAACCCAAATAAATGAGGAAAAAAATTGGCAAAAGGCTTGCAGCAATGCATGTTTGCATGAGAAGAATGGTATGCAAATCACCATATGCATCACTTTAGGACCTGGCAACTGAGTAAGCTGTTGGGGACACTGTTTAAATGTAAATAAGAGCTGTCTATAAATTGTGTCTCCTATTCTTTAAGAACATGGACAATTTCTTTTCTTGTGTTAATATGTCTCAACCTCATTGCACATGGTCTCATGAAGAAGGAATGCCTGAATTCACTGCACTTGGGTTAGTAAATTTATGCTAGATTTAGATGTTAGCAGATGAACTTTTGACATTTTAGAATATATAATAAGGGATGGTTAATTGATTTTGTCAACTTGAATAAGAATTGCCCAACTAAACTGGGTCAGCATAGTTCTTTGTGTGCTTAAGGGGATTCCTGAAAACAGAGACCCACACTGGGCAGGCTTATCTCCTGAACGGAATAAAAGGTAAATAAAGAAGGAAGGCTCGCTTACGTTTCTTTGGAGGAACTCCAGCATTTGCTTTCTCCTCAGACATTGTCCCCCGGGTTCCAGCACAAACCCTTCAGCCTCCCATCAGAGATGTTTCGGCCTCTTGAGGTGGACACTACCTCCCGTGGACACAGAACACTGCAGAGAGCCCTGGACCTTCAAGCAGAACCTTTGGACCTCCAGTGTACAGACAGCCTTTTGCACTCGTTCATTCCTGACTTCAAAGAGAGCCGCTGTAAGCCAATCTCATAAATTCTTAGACATTTGTACATCTTGCATTAAATGTTTCTCCCTAGTAAACATTGACTGACATGTAGTGGAATTTAAATAACTTATTTACCTTTTCTTAGTATGTATGTAGATTTTCCATGATATGGATAAATCCAAGTTTTATTACGTCAGTCTTAATTGTTTAGTCTTACGGACATGTCTTCTTTTTGAGTATTTTTCTCAAACAGTGGGTTAATGGCCTATTTTTGTGCTGTGGAAGTTCTAGAAGTCTTCTGATACATTGAAAGAAGTTTAGTCCATAAGAATAAAAAGAAGGTAAATTTCTCTTGACTTATTCTACCCTTAACTTAATCTACTTAGTCTACTCTCTGCTTTTTTAACCTTCCGCTTGATGTTTCTATTTGTCTTTTCTGATCCTGTGGTTGATACTTAACATCCAGTCTGGATCATGACTTAATTTTATTTTCAATATTCCAAATCATCTATAGGTTAGTTTCAGTATTTAGCTCTTACTGAAGATTTGCAGCACACTATAGAAAAGAAGACTAGTAAAAATTAAATGTTGATTATCACCATTCTAATATTCCTTACGTAATCGTTGGTATGTTAGTCTGGCCACTCTAACCAATGGATGCATTTGAACTCCTTAGAGCCCCTTACTACAAAGCTATAGAAGGAAATTTCCAAAATGCCTTTGCATGTGCTTTGCTAAGAGAGCAACCACGTTTCCTAAGATGAATTATGAGACATTTAAGTTATGAAAGTGACTGTCCTCAATTGCTTCCTTAAATACATACTGAAGAGTTGCTTTTCCTCCCTTCCAATTAGGCAAGCAGAGAGTCCTAGAATAAGATGCTCTACATAAGGGTAAGATTTTCTCCGCTATTGCAGAATGGAGCAACTATAAATAATAATTATGAAAATATATTATGAAAAGCTACAAGAAAGGAATGACTGTTTTCAGTATAAGCAAATGATAATTTTTAAGAGATAGATACGTTCAATCTGATTTACTCATTACACAAGGTATACAGTGTGGAAACATCAACAGTACCCCATTAAAATGTATATTTTTTATATTTATATGTATTCTTTAAATAAAGTAAAGAGTTTTAAACTATTTTCTTCAGTTCTAGTGAAGTCACGCATGTGAAAGGATGATTTACACCCTTCAATAAAGTTTTTGTCTTTGTGTTACAATTTTTTTGAAATGTTCTCTTTGAACTACATTCCTTAACTCATAGTTAAGCATACATTTTTTAAAACTTATAAAATCAATATATGCTATTTGAAGAAGAAAATAATATAGTAGACTGGGTTTGAGGATATCACTGTAATAATTATGTCTCTGGGCTCTTCGTAAAAGGAAACACTGTTACTAACATCTTGTATCCTTCTAGGTATTCTGGAGATGTATATTATATTACTTCTTTAATAACTGTAGTGAATGCTACGTACTATTTTCCTCCAAGTTTTTCTTATCTCAGTATGTCCTTAACCCCCTACTTGTCATCAGCATTACATTTCTAATTTTTATTTTACCACACAATATTCACTCACATGGCCACATGAAGATATGTTTACTTTTTCTCCTACTGACTTTGCTATAGTTTTTAGCTTATTTCTACCACATATAGTGAAGCAATATATGTCCTTTTTACCTAGATCAAGCACATGTACCATTAGAGCTTCAAGATAAACCTGAGAACTTAAATTGCTGGCTCAAAATGTAAGTACATTATACATTTTGATAGATACCGCCAAAATATCTTTTAATGGTTTTTTACAATTTATATTCTACTGCTGTGCTCATTTCTGAAGACACAATAGTAATAACATAAATCCTCTTGCCATTCCTAAAAGGTAACGAATGAAGTGACTAAGAGAATGTTCTCTGAATGTAATGCCTGGGTTTAAATTCTGCATCTGCAATTTTGTGACCTTGAATAATACATTTAATTTTTCTATATCTTACATTATGTTTCTTTTATAAGGTGTTATTATTGACAGTAAGGCTTACTTTTCAGGTTGGTACTAGAACTTTAATTTATACTTATATACATATAAATTTTATATATATATATATATATATATATATACACACAAAACATGTTGCCTAACAAACACCTAACACACATTAATTATTATTATTTGTAATCTAGAAGAGAGATAAAAATCAAATAAACACCAATAACTACCAATAAATATGAAGGTGAAACTGTTGTGATCAAGCTGAAATACACGCAGTTATTGATTTCAGTGCCTGGGATAATAATTTTACACATCACAGAAGTCAAAGGAGGATTTTTTAAGTGGCAGATTTCAGGTGAAATTTGAAAGATAAATCAGAATTAACCACAGGAACAAGTGAAGACAAAAGATTCTAGAACATAATTATGTGCAAATGCTTATGTCTGTGCAGAGATTTCCAGTGCAAGGAATTGAGGGAAAGAGAGTTACTTGGCTAAAGACACAGAACACAGTTCAAAGAATACAGTTAAGAAGAATCCAAGAATACTACAGGCATACTAGATCAGATTTCTTTTTCCAACAACCATCATGTACATGGAGGAAAATTAGGTGGAGGTAGAGGTAGACCAGTTGGAAGTAATTCTCTGAACAAAAGCGAGAGATGATAAAAGTCTGGATTAAATTCAAGGTGGTAGCTACAGAGAAATGAGCATGTTTTGGAAGGAACTGACAGATCTTATGCACGGTTTATGGAGTTAATAAAATGTAAGGGGTAGGTGTTGAAGATGTGTATTTTGATTTTTTACTTGATCAGCATATGTTTGCAGTACGTTCATTTTAGGGAGTAGGAGCATGTTCATAGCACAGCTGTATATTGTATAAACTAATAAGGAAATATTTATATATTTCAAACACTCGTTAGTTTTCTCTTTCCATGTTTTCCTTCATTGCTCCTTTTATCACATGCAGAATCCATCACAGTCTTGTACCCTTATCCTTGCTCTATTTGAATTTTCAATCTTCTATACCATTATTGTTTAAAATAATCCTGTTTTAACATAGTCATGAACATGTTTGCTTCTGTGCTTAATGGTGGTCCCAGGACAGGTTTTCAAGTTCTTTGAGTGCTGAAGAGAGAATTGGATGTTGCACAGAATGTATAGCAAAAGCAACTAAATTTAATGAAGTTAATAGGGGAAGGTGGGCCTAGAGCAAACAGGTTCAGGCCAGCAGAAAAGAAAATATAGCACTGGAAAGAAGAATGTAGTGGACAGGAAATTGTGCTCAAGGATTGGAAATTGTGTGCCCACGTAGGACACCTCCATTTGAAGCTTTCAGACAGTGATTGACGATAACTGACAGAGTGCAGAGTCATCTGTACTGCATCTACTGCGCATGTCCTTTCCTATAATTTACTTGGTCATAATTGGATACATGGCCTACAGCCCACATGGATGAACCTGTAACAAGTTCTGGGTGAGCCAAGGTCATTGTAGGTACTGTGACCTGAAACTTTAGGAATTTTTAGGGGGTCTTCATTATCCCTACTTCTTCTTTCCTTAGGACAAAGGTCAGAGGAGGTTGGTCCTGTGATGTTGCCCAGGTTCAGGTCAGTGAAGAAGGAATGGTCCCATACCCCAATTGTACTACCTGTATTTTATTCTAGATAATATATTTTCCATATATCATATTATTGAGCACTGAATCTTCTAATGTCTGACATGCTACAAACTTTAACTTCTGAAGCCTTACTAATCTATAATAAATGACAGGTTATTGTTCACTTATGGTATACATAAGATGCAACTTTAACTAAAAATAGCTCCCAAAGGGCAATAAAATATTAAGCAGTAAATAAATAATGATGACATAATAATAATAGTATTATATTGCTTGAATCAGTCTTCTTAATGTCCATATACTTCTCTACGTGTCTCATGACACAGTTTTGGTAGATGGTACCCCTGTTTTCATCTTATGCATAAGAAAACAGTCACAGAGTTCATTGAAATTAGGCTGGACACCATACATCTCTCAAGTAACAAGTTGGAAATATTGGCCCGGTCCTTGGCTTTGTCTCAACTTAAATACACTGTTGGTTACTATGGTAACAGAATGGAGTATCTCAGTCCTTAACTCAGGTGGCCATACACTGTTTTTCCTTCCAAGTAGCCAGGTCAGGCCCCAGTCATGAGCCCAAACACAATGACATTAACATACTTCCTGTACCCCATTCCGTTTGTTCCCCTCTTTATAGCCATCCACTTTCTTTTATGGTCACAATGTTTAACTAGGGCCAGGGAAAGAATGAAACAACCCAGGCAGGGTCATAGATGGTTGTGTAGGCCCTGGTGTTCTTTGTCTTTAAAGAAACATTCCAGGGCAAAGTTAACTCCTCAAAACCCCTCCAGGATGCTTCTCAAGACACATTTGAGGCTTGTACTAAGACTACTCTAATTTAAGAATGATATTCTAATTGTCGTTGCCCCCTACAATACAAGTTTGGTAAGAAAAAGTCAGAAGATAAGTACACTTGTGGGGAACAACTCAAACTTATTTAAAGATCAAGGGTATCTAAGGACACCTGAAGAAGTGACCCCACTTGTCTAGCACAGGTGCATAGTGGGACACAGTTATGTATCCATAATTTAGCACTGGTAAACATGCATGCCTTGGTTATAGTACTATGTAAGAATGTAAATATGAGATAACAACCTATATGAGAAGTATACAATAAAGATGCAGGCAGCTCTTGCTCTTGTGCTCTTGTGCTCTGCGTTACTCTGCTCTGTGCTGCCTGCTATTGTTGCTAATGTCTTGCATATGTATGTTCTTTAATCTTGGGACCTCATCCCTGAAAATCTCCCATGGTCCCCTGAGTGGGCTGACAACACTTTACAGGGTAAGAGCTGGATACTATGAGAAACACAGTGGTAGAAAGCTAAATGTGGACTGTCCTTTTTGTATTTTCTACTCCTCCACTGGCATCAGGTCTGTGCAGTCTTATTGAAAACCTGCTTGAGTTCTCAGAGAAGTACATGTACAGAGCTTTGTGAGCTGTTCTGTGCATCTGTCCTGGGATTGTGTTATTGAAAGGTCATACCTACTTTTCCAGACACTGCCACACTCTATTCTCCCGCCTCAGTAGTGCTGGAATTTAAATCTAGGTCTTTCTCATTCCAGAATTTGTTCTCCAATAAGTTTTAAAAGTTCACTTCTAAAGTCACTCTACTCATTTGTGATTCTAAAATGTGTCAGCTCTGTGCTGGCAAAGAAGAAGTGGGTCTATTTTCAAAGGTCTTGTGCCTTGGCTGATCACAGTAGTTTCTGCCTCAGCTCGCACATTCCCTGCTCCCTCCTCCCACTTGAGCTCCACTTTGATAGCTAATAGAGGGGGTTCGCAGATCTCTAAGGCCCTCCTCCTCCAAGCACCCGACACTGGAAGTTCACTCCCTAATTTATGTGGCCTATCTCCACCTTTCTCATCCTTGTTAGATCCCCTCTAACTGACTGATGCTGACTGATGGCTGAAGCTATTTTTATTTTATTTTTTTAATTTTTATTTTATTTTATTTTTTGACGGCACTGGGGATTGAACTCAGGATCTTGCACTTGCCAGGCAAGCACTTATTCCACTGAGCTATATCCCCAGCATGATGGCTGAAGTTATAAACCTGCTATTATTGACCGTCTTTGTTTGAGTTCATTTTTTTCCCCACCACACACTCTATAAAAACCTGTGTAACACTATATCTGATGCTCAGAACTTAGGAAGTGTGAGCTTCACTGAGCCAGAATAGCCAAATAAAAAGCTTTCCCCATCTCTCTGGGAGTGCAAGCTTTTTTCTCTATGCTGTCTGAAAAATTTGGTCTCATGTTTTCCACACTAGTATGCCTCTATCCCATTTAAAGTTTCACAGAAAAATCACTGATGGAACTACATTATATGGCACATGCTGACTACCGGTACTATTAAAATGCTAACAGTCATATTAATATATTTATCACTGTTGATTTTTTTGCTTATTCACTCTAGGACAAAACTAATGATATTTTCTCATTCCTAATTTACATAACTGTATATCTCCCTGCTGTATTTCCCATTTGGAATTAAGTTGTACTGGGAAATGGGTCCTAAAAGTTATGTTCCATATAAAACTAAGTTTGCAAAGTTTAAATTCCCATGAATTAGCATAGCAAGCAGCAATTGTACAGCAAATGGCAGTTTCCTGGAAAAACAAATGCTTGTATATCTCTTTAATACTTGGTGCATATTTTGTGCACTTTCGACAAAAGAATTTGGATGCTTGAGGGAAAGGTGATTTAGAGCGAATTTACATGCAGAAGTAGTCCAGTTACTAGGAGGGTCAAGTCATTCAAAAGCCAGTTTTGACAGAACCTAGATTGCGAAAGTAGTCTTCTTTGAGATGAGAATGGTTTGAGACCTTAAATATTCATCATTAATAAAAGTTCTATGACATTTTTCAAAAGAACATGTGCCCAGGTCATTTGACCAGATGCCAAGTTAAATCATTAAGGCATGCCCAACTGCCATTTCATTTTTCTTTTTCACTTAGAATCATAGATTTTTTTAAATTTAAAGGAACTTGAGATATCATTTTCCTTGAGCACAAAATTTACAAGGGGATATCAGAATCTCACAAAGTGCCTTTCTGAAACCTGGAACTTTTGAAATCTTTGAAGAAAAATCTGGCCTTGGGAGGGAAGATATGGTTGATGGAGAAGAGTGTTTCTGAATGCTTAGTATTGAAATTCAGAGTAAAACTTTACATCTCAAAATATTTCCGTAGACAGGCCAGAATCTATCTTGTTTGTACTGCTCCTGTTTTCCAATGATTTAGGATTTAACAACACTCCTTTTGATAGTCTTATCCTACAGAATTTTTATTTTATCACAATTTCACAGAAATGAATGCAAAACAATTTTATTTTACCTCTCAACACATTTTAATAGTCCTCATGATGTTTCATTCATCAGGTGTGGAGTGAATTTTCTTTCAATCTATTTCAGGATATAATCAGAGGCTTTGTTACACATCTGATACAGTACAGATGTGTGTTTGCTGTCATAATAATTCTTTGAAGTTACCTTGTGAGATTCAATTGTTATTGCATATAAAAAATTAATAACACTGGACTTCAACAATGCCTTGATATGGTTTTTTAAAAATGCAACCAGAATTAAGGAAGAACGTGGATAAGAGAATAAAAAGGTAGATTAACTTTGAAAATGTGCTATTCACAACATTTTGTCACAAGTTTATGTATATTGAATCAATAAGCAATTTATACCATATTAAAACATATGTTTGTCATTCAGTGGTAAAATGTCTTCGAATGAGTTTCTTCTCATGTATTTTTTCATGATTTTGAATGTGCTGAATCATCAATTCATAAAAAAATGCCTACTATGGCAGGTACCACTTAAAACTACTCACACTTAAAAAAATGTTATAACTTCTTTCCAGCTACGTGCAGTAGGACCTAGTAAATTCCTTCTTGTCCACAATGATTCAGATTGTTTTAGCTTGTCTGTCATTCCTTCTGTAATCCACAGAGGCAAGCTTTCCTACCTGATTATACTTTAAAACTTTTATAGCATGTTTATCACAGATCATTTTATATTGATAACATAACTAAGATGTTTTAAGTAGTTACTATGCCAAGCACAATTCCAAGTGCTTTAAATACGCTTTTACATGTAATTTTTTCATACCAGTTAGAACAAGCTTAATTTCCTTCATTTCAAATCAGTTGCTGTCACTTATATATTCAACAAAAACAACATATGCTCGTGTGTGTGTACTTGATACAAGGGATTTGCTGTTTACCTGACTATGAGAGACTCAAAGATTTTTTAAGAGAATGTAACTGGCTACAAAATAATATAATAATAGAAATACAGTCCAATCGACTATACAACGGTGTAGTACAGTCCAAATTATAAAAGAGGGAAGTATAAAATATGATATGATTGAAAGGTACACAATATGTATGCAGTGTATATTATTTATCAGGTACTTTATAAAGTTTAACTCTTAATTTTCTTAACTGTACTAGGAGATAAGCATGACAGTCTTTTTTATTGGTGAAGAAACTAAAGATAAATTGAGTTATTGCAGTCACCTGGGTAGTACTTGGAACATAAGAAATGTAATCTGACAGTTTCCGGTTGAATTATGGCAATTGGACTCTGCTTAAGAGGAATCAGGAAGGCTTCAAAAGAGATGAGAGGATGTATGATTTTAAGAATTAAGAAAGAATGAAAGAGAATTTTTGGGCTCCGTGTCAATTGTGAGACTGAATTAGATCTGAGATAACAACTTTTTGTGGATTTAATATAACCTAAGTCTAGTCTTTGAAGAATAACATTCCAGGTGCTTAAAATGATGAAGAAATAAGTGTTATGGATTTTCGTATCATATTATATATGTAATATTATTATAATTATAGGTGTTATATATCAAGTAATCTGAGCCCTTTTCCAATCCTAGTAATTCTTAAGTGCAATGAGTTACTTATTAGATCAAATGGTAATGAATCTTTTAAAAGCTTCTAACTTGCATTTACAGCTAAGTTATTACAGCGTTATATGTGGTGGTTCATTGATTAATTTTCAGCTACAATGGGAACCCACAGCCGAATTAAGTTAGCTTGGTTCTGGACATGAGAGACCTTAGCGAGCACAGTTGTCACAAAGGTATCAAAGGACAATGGGAGGGAAGGATTTCAGCTGGTCTTCCTTGAAGGGGCTTCACTGAGACTGTTTTCTTCAGAGGAGTTTTGGCAGGTTTTCTTTGAAAGCTTAGGCTGTTTTCTTTCTTTGGGGGAACTTCAATCCTTGTCTTCATCTTGGACATTTCTCCTGGCTTCCAGTGTAGATCCCTCAGCTTTCTGGCTCAGCTCCCTCAGCCTTTTGGTGCAGACACTGATACTAAGGCCTCCAGCGCCTGTCCCTGGCCCTTGGGCCTTTCTGGTACAAATCCTTTGGTCTTCTTTATGGGATCTTTGCCCTCCTGTTATGGACTTGTCTGGGCCATTGTGGTGGGTCATAAAGCCGTGGCTGTATCTTTTGGGTCGAAAGTGTACAGACAGATGGCTTGGACTTCTCTTCATCTGACTTTAAGGTATTGCCAAATACACTATGTTGTCATGTATATTTACAACCAGAATTATAGAACAGTATGTATTACAGTAAAGCTTTACTAATATGCACACCTTTGTTTAATGTTTGTTGACTGCCTTATAGAGCATGTTCTGTTTATTGATTCATTTTTCTGGATCAATTAGTTTGTCACCCTTCAATGTACAAGTGTATAACATCACTGTTTGGTAAATGTACGTATGTATCTACATACTATCCATTTGTCCTCCTACTCATCCACACAAATTCTACAGGAAAAATAGATACAAAACAATTTTATTTTGTTCTTTGCCACTTTAGTAGACAAATCAAGAGAGTTAATGTTTAAAAAATGACAACGTGGTTGTTACCTACATGAGGAGCATAAAACATTTCAAATTTTGTATGAGTAAGTACCTATTTTAGGATTTGTCTTCTTAGACTCAAACTAGTAAGAATTATAATTGAGGCAAGGATGTGGCTAAGACTAGAACGGAAAGTAAGCATGATCTTTGCATCATCCCAGGACACAGGCACAGAATAGTTCTCAAAGCCCTGCCCATGGATTCCTCAGGAAAACTTGGGCAGGTTTTTGAGGGATGAGCCTGACATGATGCCAGAGTGGGAAATATGAAAGAGGGACAATCACCATTAAGCATGTGTTGTTGTGTCTCTTCGCAATAGCCTATCCCATGCTGTAGAGGGCATTTTCAATTCTGACTTTTTTTTTTTTTTCAGTACGGGGACTCAAACTGACTGTAGAGGGCAGTTTTAAATTTTTTCCTCCCTTTTTTCCTAATTTTATTTAACCCAAATTCACAGTCTGTTTTTTCCTACCTTTAATAAACTTGAACTTTCACCACCCATTATGCTTGTTTTAATCAATTATTTGGGACAAAAAGAACCAAGAAATCACCTCTCGGGGGAGACTCCAGCTCTGCAAAGCCCAGTAACAGAACCACTAGTTAGGGAAAGTAAATCATTAAAACTTTTTATGTAAGAATCAGACAATATCAGATGTCAGCCAATTTGAGGTTTTATTTTGGCAATTGTTGAATAAATCAAAGTATACATATGTAAAGTGTACAAAATCTCAACTTTAACTCCCAATCACTCATTCATTCAATAAATATTTATTGAGGTCTAGATAAAACAATTATCTTGCACTTAATAGCTTTCATAATTAGAATTAATTGAACAGACACACACTAGGAGCTATTGAAGAAGCTGTGTAGCATTAGGAAGAGTTGTAAAAATATCTACACTAAAACCCAGAACTAAGTTTCTCTCCCATGTGCTTTCTGTCTTCTTTGGTAAGCTCTGTTGGAACTATTAATGTATTATACTAATTGAGTTTCCTAATTAAGAAGATTTTCCTATTTGAACTTTTCACAAAATGCATTTGTTTTCTGCCTTCTTGTGTGTAGAATCAGTGCAATTTAAATTTTCTTTGCAATTACAGCGACTCTAGTGTCTCTTGAAAAATTTCCAAAGTCAAGTAGATAGTATTGAAAATGAAAAGAAAATAAGCATATTTGGTACATATATAATAATGAAGTTGATTGAAATATGAATAATTAAATCATTTGCCTTTTTACTATATTGCAGTTTTCTCATTAGATTTTGTGACATAAACTTATTTGAACATAGATTCCATCAATTATATTTATATGAATTCTGGATAAAGATAAGCTTATTTTTATAGCAAACAATAATTTTAAATGATATTCTAATTTGGCAGATTAACTTTTCATACTGATGTGAGGAGTATACAAATAACTTCTATAGTCTAGTTCATGACATGATTTTTTGTCAACCCAAATGAAATGTGGACAGGGTCATGTATTGAATTCTTTCTAAAATTTATCTCTAGCTTCCAGTAAATTTTTATTCAAAATATTGTTCTACTTTTCCAAAATATCCTTGCTTTCTTTTTAATATAACAGTGCTTGAAAGACCTTTAAACTCAAGGCCTTATGAGTGAGATAGAAAGTTTATTTGGGAATTGTTTTGTTTCCATACGTTTTATTTATTTATTTATTTATTTTTTTAAATTTTAGAAACATAAAAGTACAAAAACCTATTGACAAACAGACACCCATTATCATAGAAAATAGTACAATCACAACTAATCTATAGACAAGGTGATATGGTCTCAAAAGTTGTTGTTGCTTTATCCATTGATATCTTCGAATTGTAGATGTATGGACCCATATACAGACATGCAAATTTAGTCAGACAGTTGTGTGTTTTTTTTTTTTTTCTGTTGTTGAGAGGATCAACTGTCTTCCATACGTTTTAAAGTCCTAGTCTGAGCAACGTTTCCAAATTCCTTAAGTGTATAGAATATTTACCCTTGGTATTAGAATTTACTCCTTCTGATCTGTTCAGTAGCCATCTTCCGGAACCTTAAGAATACAAAAAGAAAAAAGATGAAAATAATGATTCATTGGACAGGAAACAATATATTGCTGGTTCTACACTCACAGGATTGGTAGTAATAATTTCTGCTTCAACAATTTTGGCTTTATGTTTATATATTGTGTTAAAAAAGATAGGATGTTCTAAAGCTGGAAGGACTCACACTCTTAGCCAACAGATGAGAAAGTCTGATAAATTCCATGAAAGTCACATAGCTAGAAAATAGAACAGAGAGGAGCCCTGCATTTCCTTAACGCCAAGTACTCAAGTGCTTCGTCCACTAGCCCGGTGTGGTGAACCTATGACATGTGTGCCAGAGTGGGCTGTTGGTATCAATTGAAAGCTTTAAGAGTTTCATCACCGCTGCACTGGGCGATCCCATTCCTCATGATACACATTTGGCAGTGTCTGAAATTTCAGGGTGAAACCAGTAATTTTGAGTACTGACCTTTGTTAGAGGTTGAAGGGAATGAAGGACCTTGTTTCTAGAACATACATTTCAAAACACCTTTGAGTGTTTATACACAATATAGTCATCCAGCTATTTCATGCAGAAATCTTTTGAGAGGTAAAAACGAATATCAAAAATAATTATTCCAATAATAATATAGACCTTATAATTTCCAGTTGGGGATATAAGATAAAAAAATGATTTTTAAAAATTCTCTGGGAAGATTGCTATATGAAAAATGATTCTTCCTCAGTGAACATTGTACAAAATTTGAGATGAAAGAAATAATTTTGCACCCTTATCAACTCCCTATACTTGTATCTAAGCAAGGTCTTTTGTCCAATTAAAGAGTCAGAACCTATTTTTTACTTTGCTTATTGCACTATAAATGGCACAAATTAAACCTATCTGCCAACTACAAGTATACGGATATACTTTAGTATCAAAGAGAATGACAAATTCCTTCATTTTAATGAGTACTAGCTAGTACCAATTCCTTAATTCTCAAATGATATAACATCCTTTTATGGATGCTTTCTGTGTGTTTCAGGCTGGAAGTTATCACAAAGAAATTGATTCTGACCCTTGCAAAAGGGAAAATACATATGTAAATCTGAAGCATTTAACCAAACAACAGCAAAAATGACTGGGAAAGAAATTCTTTACTAAATGTCAAGCACATAAGCACAGCCTTAACCCTAGTATGATCTTACACAATTGGAAATGAGACTCTGATGACACTATGAAGACAGGGAGAAATAAAAACAAATCAAAATTCTGCTGGCCTACAACTGTTATATATCTTTTTGTTCATGTTTTCAAGAATGTGCTAATAGAAATTCACACTTCCAAAGATGTAGACCAAGTAATACTGTTGTTAAAGAACATCACTATCATTTATTGAACAAGAAAATTTTTTTAAAAACACATGGAATGTTTACTTTAGAAATTCATCATTTCCATAAATATTACCCTAACAGAGAAATCAAAATTTACATATTGTAGTTAAGATGAGCAAATCTTTGAGGTTATTACTATCTTTGACTTCAAATTTCTTTGCAAGTCTCCTCAGCCCTTCTGGGTAGTTGGTTCAATATTCACCCCACTGCCAGTGCTAGTTTTCATTCTTTCCTTCTCTTTATTCCCTGAAACAGGAATTGGGTTTGGGGAAAGCTTGTTTAAGCTTAGGCCATGGATGGACAAAACCATCTCTGAGTCTTACCCATCTCATATGTGTGTTAAATGCATATGCCTATTTTAAGATATTTAATGTAACACTCAAAAAAAAATGGGTATTAACATTTCCATGTTTCTCATAAGAAAATGGAGGCTTGGAAAGGCTAATTATTTATTCCATATCATAACAGTTAGCCTACTTTGATTGTGTTTCCTCTGACGAACACTTTGAACCTCTATTAATATGCACTAATTAATTTAATCCACAGCAGCCTTATGATGTGGATGCTCATTGTTACTGCTTGAAGGTGTCCAAGGTTCATGTGTTGGGAACAGCCCACAGTGCGAGTGTTGAGAGTTGAGATAGTTAAGAGGTGATAAGGTCAGGAAAACTCTGCCCTGATGAATAAATTAGTGCTACTATTAGAAGCGTGGTTTCATGACAATAGGATGAGGTCACCTATCCCTCCCTCTTGCTCTTGCTCTTGCTGTCTCATCTCCGTTCTCCCCGTGTGTTGCCTTTGACATGTTATGATGTATCACGAAGGCCTTTCCTAGAAGAGGCCCTCAACCTTGGACTTCCCAGCCTGCAGGCTTCTAAGCCAAATCAGTGTCTTCATAAATGATCCACTCCATGATAGTCTGTTGTAGCAGTACTGCCTCTATAAAATACAGTAGCAACTCACGCACATACATTCACCTGGCTTAAAAGCAGAACTAAACCTGAGATAATGGGTTTGTCCTTTTGAAATACAAAGCAAACAACACCTTATCTGTGCATTGTTTCTCAACATAGAGATTGCAAAATCCCATGCTAACTACTGAGATGCGTTATCACTAGCTGTAACCCACACTTGCCAGTTACTGGCTAGCCCCTCTCCAATATGACTGTCTAATAGATACCATCTCGTATGCCCTGGAGAAGTGGGACTGCTTTCCATTCCCATTCTTATCTCATACCTGGGTTCTACAAGTCTTTTGCACCAATATCCTTTTGTTGCTGTAGTTAAAGAAGAAAATGAAATGCAAGATTATACATTCAGCAACCATTCAGCAGTGTCTTGCAGAAGCAATACCGTGATGCTGAAGCCCACCCCCCACCCCCCGCTTTTTGAGAAAGGATCTCACTAAGTCACTCAATTGCCCAGATGGGATCCAGGTTATAGTCCTCCCCTCTCAGCCTCCCAGAGTGCTGAGCTTATAGGTATGTGCTTCATGGACAGTGAATACAGAGAAGCCCATGTTTGAAAGGAGAGAGAAAGAACTCAGAGTTGCAGATGATACATAAAGATATATCCAGGGAGTATGGTCATCAAAAGAGAAAATATTGCACTTATTGCAGATATGATTAATTTTCAAATTAATTCAGTTCTGATATGCTATAAATTCCCAAGGTTTGAATTTGGTATTTCTTTCACGGAGTCTAATATACACTTTACAGCCACATAAATTCACTTCAGAAATTTTTAAAATTCTGGTAAATACCAACAAACATGTTTACTAGAAACTTATCTTGAGAATTGAAACAGTATTATGCACACATGTCCCTGTTGTCTTTATGAGCATAATACCTGAATCAGCTCATTTCATAGCTTTTCTTATTGAGAGAAAGTGGGCAGTAAACTTCCATTTGAATGGCAGCAGTAGCAGAAAGGTACTGTATATTCTTCTCCATGAAGTCTGTAACACAGGGTTTGATCCATGTGGGCAGAGCCATTTAGCAAGTAAAACTATAAAGCGTCCTGACTTATAACAAATCACATATTGATTTCTATCTGCAGACACTGGTCTTCAATAATAACTAAGAATGTTGGTAACAACAAAAAGGAAGACACCAAGAAAATTATTGCCTTCTGATTCTTTATAGGGATCAAATTTCCTTTTGCAATTTTCATTGAGTTGGCTGAATTTTAGGTCACAAAATCAATCGAAACCAAACAAACCAGTGTTTTGAAACTGGTCATCCATGACTAAGGTGAATTTTTTTTTGTCTTTTTGAGACAGAGTCTCGCTATGCAGTTCAGGCTGGCCTTGAGTTCACTTTGTAGCCCAGGCTGGTCTCAAACTCACAACGATCCTCCTGCCTCAGCCTCCCAAGTGTTGGGATTACAGGCGTGTGCCACCACGCCTGGCTTAAGGTGAATTTTTATAGGATAATTATTGAATTTTTCTAGCACGTAAAGAATTTTACATTAAGTACTCAAAATTAAGATTTTGTGAACTCTAAAGAGACAAGCATTGAGATTAGTTGATGAGCCTTACATACAACATGTTCATGAAGTAGAAAAACTCATTAGAAAAATTCATCTGAGAATAAGATCACCCTTCCAAAAATGACCTACTGAACCAGATCACCATAATGAAGATTGAAAATGGGAGTTCAAATAACAAAGAAACATTTCATGATAGAAGGTCAACTACAGTAGGGTCGTAGGGTTTATAGTTGATGGTACTTCTAAACCCATGTGCTAATCTTTCTGTGCAATACACTCCTGTTCAGGCTTTACTGTGTCAGTAAATGATAACCTCTTCTTCTGTCTTGCTCAGCCTTCTGATTTTCTTTACAGAATTGAATATATCTGAATAAAACAAGTCTTTGTTGCTCTCTCTTTCTAGAATGTCAGTCTCACAAGAATACAGTTGTTCACTCAAATATTCATGATCTCTAGAATACTATCTGAAATATAATAAGTACTCAATATTTTTAGATTTAGATGTCCTTTTGAATTCTCATGATGGGAGACCAAAAATGATATTAACTGAACATCTTCACATAAATGTTATTAGTAAAAATAATCTGACAAAATTTGAAGGCTAGAAATAAGCATGTTATTTTTATAAAAGAAAGAACACATATATCAGAGTATCTCACTCACTGATACGGAAAAAGGATTTAACTTCATAATTTGATGGCTTCTGAAGCCCAAACCATGACATCACTTGTCATTCTTGAAAACCCCTTCAGTACAGGAAAATATCTAAAATATTCAACATTCCATAAATCAAAAGTTGTTCCAGGATAAGCCATTAGTCACAAGAAAGTACAACTCATATGTTTTGGAATTTTTCCCTGAGTTATTACTCACATAATTTGTGATGATGAACCAAACAAGGAAGAGTGGATTTGAAAAACACACCTCTTAACCACGTACCATGGGCTTTCAAAAAGCTATAATAAAAAAAATTGATGTCCCGAATCCTTGTTGCTCTCACCATTTGTATGATATCCTATTTAAATTATTTAAGACTACAACAATGTATAAATGTAATGTTAGAAAATTTTAATGCCTTAGTCAGTCATTTTATCTTTTGGAAGTTGTTTCACTTCAGAGTGTGTTTCATATATTTAGTTGCAACTGAGCTAACAAAATGCACAGCATGTGGAAAAGAAAATAGTGATCATCTGAAGAGGTGCAGTCAGCTACCTTGGACAGCAACATTACGCGGATGAGAAACCAGGGCCTTTGAGGCAGTACCCTAAGTTGGGCTGGTGACTTGGCCAAGGGCTGAATTTCAGTCAGCACTCACTGCATGTTCATTCAAAAATTTGACCTTCCATAGTCAGATCCAGCTGTAGTAACCCAAAGTCAAATATTAAAATATTAAATAGTCTCCCTTTGAGTTCATTAACATACTAAAATATTTTGGAAAGCCTATCAATCAAATAGCAGATTGTTTTAGTAAACATATCTTAATGTTTGCAATTATATCTCCAATTTTATAAATGTTATAACCTCAAATAAATATACCAATTTTATTAGGAAAATCTATCTCAATTTTATAACCATGTCTTATTTTAACAGAAAGTATTCATCACCTTGATTTTTTATTTTTTTAGACTCAGGAGTGAATAAAAATCATGTCGTTGCCAATGTACAGAGATTTTCCCTTTGCTTATACTTAACATATATTTACCCTTGAAAAATAATTTTAGCATTTGTGCTTAAAATCTTAGCTATATTATAACAACTGAAAATAAAAATACACAACTTTATTCTCCTGTGTGTATTCTTCACTAACTTTTGAAGAGGATAACACTTATGTGAATGTATAAACTTGGATATTTGGTTGACAATTGAATTACATTACTTTTTCGATTGATAGAGAAATTGCTTTTCCATTCTTTTATGTAAAATAGAACAAAAGATAAACCAGAAGGCCATATCAAAATTACAATTTCTGATGTATAGAGACATATTCAAAAGATGTTATGTTCTGTTTAGTATAATTTAGTTAACAGAAGATTAGTATATATTATACTGAGATTATCAATTTTGTAGTCTGAGTATCATAAAGTGTATTGAATACAAAGCAATGCAAATCATTCAAAATGTAAAGTCATCCATTATGTTTTTCATTCTGTACATACTGTAAGAGTTTTCAGGGCATCTAAACTATTCCCACATGCAATAATTTGCACTGTCTTATCATAGCTGAAAAGCACAATAGATGTTTGTTCATTTGGTACAACATTAAGTGAAAAATGTGCTCGATTTGAATTAGGGCTATTTTTGAAATAAAATATTAGCTTCAGAGTGGATAGTAATCACATATATTCAGGATTATTATACTACTTACCAAACACTATGGTTCATTTGCCTATAGATAGATGATAGATGGATAGATAGATAGATAAATTGATAGATAGATTTTATATATACATTATATGTGTGTATATATATATATACATGTTTGTATATATCATATGGTGTCCAGTTTATGGGTACCTGAAATCTATTAGTCCTTATTTTATATGTAGTTTTTCTTAGTAAATTTTCTATGCAAAACAGTTAAAGTGAAGTCGAAGTTTCACTTCACCTTTTCCCTCATTTATTTATTAAAAATCTGAAAATCTATGGATTTGACACGTTTTCATCAATAATTTTCTGTCCTTAAATATCGTTCTTTTCAACTTTTCATCTGTTTGCAATTTGGTCTTGATTTTTTTCCTCCCCTAAAAGTGTTCCTGAGATTCCTCTTCCATTATCCATACAAGATAATATTTTAGTCCAAACAAATGTTAGAAGGTTGTATTTGGTGATCTATGGAACAGAAACTCAAAATCAAATCTTGACTAATTTACTAATTATGAAAATAGTCACGATAGTAACAATCATGATACCAGTGGGATGTCATTATTCTCAGGTTTTGTTTGGTATGCTGCAATCCAATTTTGCCATTTTATTTTTTTTAAACTGTGAATATCTATTGGAAGATTTGTACTTTTTTTAGATGGCTTCTAATTTGCAATCAGATTAGTAGTACAGTTTCTGCAAATAAGGCAAAATCAGTGATTATTTTCTATATTTGAAATTTAAGAATCATGTGACATATATACACACACCACATGAGAGAGAGAATTTGAACAGCTATATTTTAACTTACATCCCATCATCTCATCATCATTTCTTTGAAGATGGGCATCAAATTTAAACTGTCAAGTGTCTAATTTGTTAAAGAATCTGAAATGAAGTGCGCTATGTCATCTTGAAATGCCTGACAACAAAAGCACTTAGATAGCACTGTCTCACGAGGAATGCAAAAGCTCTACTGAATTGAAGGTTTGTCTATCAAAAGCCTTTTGTTTTTAGGACCTTGGATTTCTATTCCTGGAATTGGAGAAATTACAAAGAAGCCCTACAGTGATTGCTGTTCTCCGAGTAGTCATGGATTTACTTCTGAAATAGAATTTTAAGCTAGAGGGAAGTAGTTCTTAAAATATGACATTGTCTCCTATGTCTATATGCCTGATCCTGGGCCAGAACTGATTTATTCTGGATCCTAAATCAGACGAAGAGCCTGTAAGGCTTCCCATGACTTTCTGGTAAATACTTGATACTGAAGTTTTCCTGGAAATATCACAAAATCCCTTACCCAGTAGTTTTGGATAGATAGATAGATAGATAGATAGATAGATAGATAGATAGATAGATACAATCTGTTGACTGAAAATAAAAGTGTTAAAACATGTCTTTTTAAAAAATCACATTTGGGGCTAGTATTTCAAGGTAAAAGCTCAGAACTCTTAGTATAATCTACCTTATGATTTCTTTGTTTTCTGTGAACAATATTCATAACAAGTTTTCTCCAACACCAAGAGTTTAAATGTATAATAAGAATTTCAAAATAATTGAGAAACAAATTTCAGTACTATTGTAGATATTATCATCTGCACTTTCTGTATGCCTTTTCCACACACAATTTCATAGCAGCATGTTAGACACTCAAATTTATGTGGTCTTTCTCAACCATTCCATTTAATTTTCACATAAAATGACTCATGCCTTATCTGCTTATGTACTTACAATGACATAATAGTGAATGGAAACAAACAGAACTATCCTTTTGTGTAAAATAGTTCAACTGTTGGACCCACATGCATAGTGGTATTAGAGAGTAATGCTTTATAGGAGAGAGTGTGATGTGATGAGCATATCAGGTTTAACAAGCTAAATAAAAGCTTTCAGTGAGGTGACAAGTGGATATGAAGGTGCATTAGCAATCTACTCATTGTACTTATTTTTCCATAAAATGCCAGATCTGTGGTTAGATTTTTTTAAGACTAGCTCCACGTGTGGTTAGAAGCAAGAGCTGGGCAACCAGAGACTGGTACATACTGACACCAACACATACATAAGAATAACCTTAGCACTTGCTAAAATTCAGGTACCTGGCCTGAGTACAAAGAAACTTGATAAGAGGAGAAACCCAGTATTTTTAAAGAACCAATATCAGAAGTAAATCTAATACAAATTATGTATATTAGACACTTTGTAAATAATCACCTAGAGAGCCTAGGCCTTTGGAAAACAGAGGACAGTTGGTGCCTAATACTTACCATGACATTATAACTATTTCAGACTTATTCTGGTTGTAGACGTGAGGTAGTCTCTTGTAGAAAATTTATAATATATTATGAAATAAGTGAATACAAAACCTCTGGTATCTCATTATTTCAATATAATTTGCCTGGTCTATTCTCTCCCAGCCTCCAGCATCCTTGAAGTACCTGCTCAAGTGGAGGGCTTCCTTCCTTGCATGCTGAGCACACACACCTTTCCTATTCTTTAGAAATACCCTCCCAGCCACAACCCAAAGTACCACTTCTCCAGTTTTCAAGATATTTCTTCATTTTGTCTATCTACATTGAGTCATAGGCATATAGTCCCTAATTACAGAAGCACTATTATAACTTTTTAAAGAAAGAAAACCTCTTCTCTTCCATACTAGTAAAATGAGGCAGAAATGTCAGTTGGCATTTGAAACAGGGGATTGGTTAGTCACATGCTGGAAATTGATCAGAATGCTAACTCTAACCATTGGATAATCAATAGACAAAATACACATACATACCAGAAATCATGGGGTGATGAACTCCCTTGAATAAATGAAGACATATCTTGAAACCTAGAGAAGTGGTGTTTTGGGTTGTGGCTGGGAGGGTATTTCTGAAGATTGGGAAAGAGTGTGTGCTGAGCAGGTGGGGAAGACAGCCCTCCACTTGAGCAGGTACTTCAAGGATGCTGGAGGCTGGAAGAGAATCGAGCAGGAAAACTTGAATCTCTCCAAGAGGTGGGACACACTCACATACTGCTGTGGCCATCACATCTCCAGGCCTCTGGCCTCTGGACTACAGGACTTACCCAGTATCACTCCCTCCTCCCCCACCGGGATACTCAAGCTTACTTGGCTCAATTTGAACTCGTACTGAGCACTTTGAAGACTTTAGCCTGCAAACGACCTTCCATTGGAAGGTTTTTGCTGCCTTAGTAGAGTGAGCTGTTTCTCTCTATGAGTACTCCCTCATGTATCTATTGTGTGGATTGTACTGATTCTCTCTTTCTGCACTTGATCTTAGCCAAAAGGCCAAGAGGCAATTGATTCTCTCTTTCTGGAGAGCTCTACTATGCATGCTAGGAAGCATCTTCCCTGCTTAGCTCTCAGGGAACAAAAAGTAGTGTACTCTAGAATCTAGGCATCCCCAAAAGGGGCTACTGGGCGTACACAGTTGAAAGGCAGCCAGCACTCCTGGCGAAGGCTTGGTCAAAGTCACTGGTATCTGCTGTGGAGTTCAGTAGTGCAATGTTCATGCCTTTGGCTGGTCTGCCAAGTGTCCTCTGTTTCTGCGTCAGTACTCCTAGGACTAGAAACGCGATGTGATGTCTATCTGACCGTCAATGAATCTCCCTGTAGTGCTTTCCCCTCACACCATATAACAGGAACCCAGATGTCAAAATAGTTAACCTTCTTCAGTTCCAGTATAAGAAAGGAGGGTAGAGAGGATTTGAGGCGCCGATGAAAGTACATAATCTTCACGGGTCAGCCCTTTCGTTACTCAGCACCCACTCATTTCTAAACATACTTGGGTTTCCATAAAACACCAAGAACTGCTTAAAGGTTCCTCCTCTTAAAGCACAACCATCTTCATGCAAATGGAAACATTTTTACAATCTTTAAAAAAATGTAAAGTGCAAAATGCAAAATTCCAGTGGGCCTTGTATCTAAAGTATCTGCACTAAAGTGCTGGTAGATTTTTTTTTATCAGCTTTGAACAGAAAGCTACATCAATATCCTGCAATCTACACTCTCAATTAAACATTTACCCACAAAACTTCTTGTGTTAAATAATAGAGAAATGAAGAGGAAAAGGAGAATTTAGTAGTTATAAATATACATACATATATATATGTAACAATATACATATATGTTTATACTATATTAAACAGGAGCAAAATAAAAAGTTATTTTTATGAAATTTTGCCCCTAATTTGCCACAAAACTGCAATTGATAGTGTTATTTCATTGTTCTTTTGTCTACTCAATACCTTATTTGCTTAGTTTTCACTTTTTATTCATTAACTGTAGTATTGTTTAGAAGTTTAGGAAATTTGTCAGAAAAGCCTATGAATGTAATACAGAATTCTACTCGCACCAATTATGTACCATTAATCTAATTTACCATTGAAAATTGGGGTCAGTCACCCCAGTCAGAGATTCTAAAGCAGTATCTAAAAAAGTAAGAGTTGAAGAGATGAAAAGCAAAATTATAATAATGAGTAATCAACAGTCTGGAAAGCAAAAACTACATTAGCCATTTCAAGTGGAAGATATTTTACTGACAATTGGTCACAGTTATTTGAACAAGGAAAATTTTTCAAAAGGATGTTGAGGTAACCCAATGTTAGTAATTAATGTTAAGTATCTGCTACCACTCTGAAGGCTAATACACCACAAATTACCTAGGAGCACAGAAGAGAAATGGCTAGTTTTGAGATCTTTATGGGGACACCATGTAACTGGAGACTGAAACTTCAAATGAAACTGAGTGACATGATGACTGTCTTTGCTGTTGGAGCAATCTTGACAGAAAAAGATACAAAAGGAAATTGTTTTCTGGCCTCCTGCTTTCTAATTATTGATAGTAGCTCTTCCTTGGATAACTTGTTAAGTAGTTAGCTGGCCAGGGAATGCCCAGACACAGTTTGTAGGCTCTAATGCCACTGCCAGGGAATTAGAGACAATAAGCAAATATACATTGCACAAGTCCATGTAAGCAAGATTTTAAAAATTCAAGATAAAATGATAACAAAAATGACTATATTAAGAAATCAGTTTGCTACAGTTTAAACTGTTTGGTAATATCCAAACAAAGCCCTCTCAGTGTATTCTGAGATGATGCGCAAATTCATGGAAATTTTGTGAGAGTAATCTGGATATATTTTTCAATAAATTTAACCCAGGAATATTACTTCTAAGAAAAATTTCGTGGTGTGAAATAAAGCATTACTCTTCATAAAATTGTAGAAACACCAATATCATTCAAAAATATTAATTAAATATTTCACAGAGCCATATTAAAATGTCATGACTATTAGCAAAATGGAGCCCATCTCCATTTTTAAATGCTTAAGTTCGCTCAGTCTTAAAATAAGGCACATAAATAGTAGTATGAATACAATATATTACTGCTTGTTCCATCATAATGCATTCTATATATCAAAATAGGTAGAAGATAGAATTTTGAATGTATCCATCATTCAAATGATTAATGAGTGAATTTATTATAAGAAAGCACATACAAAGTATAATTTTAAACCAACAGAGAAAATTAGAGATATGCAAGTTTGTTATATGATATGAACTTGGAAAACATATATGATGAATGTAATGTATTATATAGTTTGTCTCATGTACAACATTGTGTATATCAGTGTTTACATATAGATTTATTTTTTGTTATACTGTTATTCATTGTGCACCTTTCAGATGCTGTAGCTACACCACTGATTCTCATAGTTTATATAGCGAAGCTCCTTCAGATGGAAAGCACGTGATATGTAATAGATCAGTTTGTGATAAATGCTGTGATGATAGAGAAAATATTGAATTAGAGCATAGAGAATATTTGGGAAGAAGTTTTTATCCAAAGTGGTGTATCTTTAAATGGATCTCTGGCTTGTGCCAAGAACTGAATGAAAGGAAATGGGGTGGGCATATGCAAATTGAAAACAGCTTTCCCAGGTAGGAAAAGGAAGGAAGGGAAAAAGAAAGAAAAAGGAAGGGAGAAAGAAAGAAAGAAAGAAAGAAAGAAAGAAAGAAAGAAAGAAAGAAAGAAAGAAAGAAAAGAAAGAAAAGAAAAGAAAGAAAGAAAAGAAGGAAGGAAGGAAGGAAGGAAGGAAGGAAGGAAGGAAGGAAGGAAGGAAGGAAGGAAGGGAAGAAATAGGTTCAAGACTGATAACACTGTCAATAGAGACAATAATTTCACTTTAATGTCAAATATTAACCTGATGATGCATCATGTGGAACTTTGCAGAATATATCAAAGCCTTTGAATTTAACTCTGAGAATGAAGTAAAGTTATTGGAGGATTATATGTAGAAGACTGACTTTTTTTCAATGGGTTCTGTGAGTACTTTGTGGCTTTGTGGATAACTGAGCATATATTTAAAAATGTTAGCATGTTTTGGGTCTGTTTCCATTTTCTAGCCAAAAAGACATGGGAGATCAACCATAGCTTCTACTTAAATGTGGAGAGGATGTTGTGATAAATAGCTGGATTGTGAAAACTTCTAGATTTGAAGTTTGGAAAAAGAAAAAACACAACATTGAAGATTTTATCCTGAACATCTGAAAGAATAGGCTTGTCTATACAGGGTTGGGAGAGATGCGTATTTTTCTCTTCAAATTAGATATCATGCCATGCAAAACTTTGTAATGGTGAATGGATTGGATATGACAAAAAGGTCTACTATAATTAGTAAATTATTGATTATTGAAATAGGAGACTATAGAATGGAAGGTAAAAGGCTTAAATTGAAAAATAACCATTTGTAGTCGTACATATTTATGGGATACAATGTAATGTTTTAGATTACCAAATAATCAAATCAAAGTAATTAGCATGTCAAATACCTTATGGTTTTATCATTCTAAGTGGCTAACACATTCAAAATTTGCTTTTCTAGGTTTTTAAAAACATACAGTGCATTTGTGTTAACTTTATTTACTGTAGTATTATGTGCCTACTTTTAACTGAAAAAGTTACTCAGTATCCTATAATCACCTTTTATGCTTGGCCAGTATACTATGTTAATATTCTGATGAGTTTTTTCCTTTTAAAATGTTTTGTCCCTATCGTTCCAGTATGAAGAGGCTGTACATACCAGTTATAAATTCCTAAGTACATCATTACTTTTTAGCTTCGGTGTAATAATTCAGGTGTAAGAAAATGGATCATTTGACCTATTTCAACCAACAATCCATATAAAGAGAAATTTGGGGGATGTAGCAATATGTATATTTTTGTTTGCAAAAATGTGGTAGATATACATTACTCTACATTTATTGAAATTGACATTTCATATTTTTGATTAAGAAACTTGACTACTGAAGCCTCAAGGAGAGCAGCCAAGTAGTAATATTGAAAGGTTACAAATATTGTCTTGGTGTGAATAAAGTTTAAACAATTTATGTCTGTTTAGTCTAATAAAAAGATACCAGGCAAAACATAACAAATCCATGAAATAAGATGAGAAATTATTCAGAAACTGAGCCTAGTGCTTCTTATGAATATCTCTTTTTTAACAATTTTTAAAATACAGCCTTAAGGAGCTAAATCAGCCAAAAAGTAATTACAAAGAAAGAAGACAATTTTTAATTGCTATCAGGATATGTGAAAAGCCACTACCATTTTTGAACATGTAGTAAGAATTTATTAAATATTGTGTAGTTAAGAAGCAATTATTTAAATACAGTGCCAACATGTTGAAATAAGAGTGATCTTAGAGGTAATTTTGTCCAACACTTTTATTCTAACATCAACAAAGAAATTTGGTAAATAATTAGTGGAAACATACATACAAAAATCATGGTACAAGATTATTGTGAATTAAGAAACATTACAGCCTCAATGAAGTCTTTGTTTCTTGTTCTATTGAAACTATCATTAAGCAAAAAATGGCTACCCTTCAGAGTACTTTATAACAGCCAAGATTGCATAGGTTTCTTACACCAGATTTAAGGGCATACAATATCCAACAGCAGGGGCTGGGGATATAGCTCAGTGGAATAAGCGCCTGCCTAGCAAGCACAGGGTCCTGAGTTCGATCCCCAGTACCGCCAAAAAAAAAAAAAAAATCTAACAGCAACTAAAAAACATAGTGTAAATAAATGTTGGCATCAAATATCTTCTTCAGTTGTTAGGGACCACAGATTATAAATTGAATCTAGAGGACATCCAAGGTTGTGCTTGTCGAAGGCAGAACCCCGGTGCTCTTTTGTAATCACAGATGAAACCCTTGGGGCTACTGAGCCTGAGGCGCGCACAGGGCAAGGTGAGACCTGAGGATGTAAAGCACCTGGGGAATCTGTAGTTTCCCTATTTCCCTTGTGTCATCCTGGCACGAATGTGAATGTTCCGTTGTTCTTACTAGCCCACCCTTTCACCATTACTGTGCCTGGAAACATTCACTGCCCTTCATGCAATGGCCTTGATACACATGTACCCAATAAATACCACGATTCTGGCTGCCTCCTCTTTTGTTCCCTGGACACAGCGGATCATCCCAGGTCCCTGCTGCACTACTGCTTTGCACTCGGTCTCCTTTTTTCATCACCATGTGCCGTAACACCTCGCAGGAGACTGGGGTCTACTGTAGGGGTCTCTGATATTCAATGATTATAAAATTACATAAGATGTATCATGCATTAGAATTGCCCTTGGTGGGTTGGGGATGGATATAACATTTTCAAAAATCATTGAAATTTATTTGTATTATATGTGTAGATAATGGTACAAAATTTTACTACCATCGAAAGTTTTCAGTGCTTGTCTTTTTATTTTTTGTCTTGGGTCTATGCGTGTTCACTTGTATTAGTCTGTTTTCTCTCACTGTGACAAAATTTCCTGGATAACCAACTTATAATGAGGGAAAGTTTACTTTGGCTCACAATTTTGGATGTTTTAGTCCATAATAGGGGGCCTATTGCTTCAGGCTGTGTTGTGAGGAAATACGTTGTGATAGGAATGTGTAGCCGAGAAAGCTCTTCACCTCATGGGAGCTGGGAGGGACAGAGACAGAATGAGGCTAAGGTCTCAGCGTCCCCTTGAAGGCAAACCCCCAGTAACTTAACTTCCGCTGCCTAAGCCCCACCTCCTAAAGGCTCCGCTATCTCTTAGTAGCCCTACAGAGAAGGTTCCAAGACTTTATGAAGGAGCCTTTGTAGAATGCTGGAACCAAAGTACAGCATTGGTTTTTCTCACAATAACACAACGAGGTTAATATTCTTCAATTCTAGTTGGTGAAAGGATGCCCGTAGTTTGGCCGTGCAGTAAGTAGTTAAGCTAAGCTACAAGATTCGAGTATGCAATTAAAACCAAGTAAATCCTTTATTTGTTCATGTGGTATATGCTTTTTAAACACCTACAAGAAACAGAACTTTAGTCTTTAGAACAGATCAGTAGGAAGGAGAGAGTTGTCGCAAAATTTGTATCCATATGGAGCTTAATTTATCTTGGTAGAAAATAGACAAAAATAGTTTTAAAATACTATCATTAAAAAAACATAAATGTCATAATTAGCAGAAAATAGGATCATGGTTTGCAGAAATAACTGTCACTGTCCTATGAGTGACCATTTCTTTAACTAGAGTGGTCAAGAAAGTGACATGTGAGTAGAGACCCAAATTATAAGAATATAGAAACAAAGTTTTTTTTAAAAAAATGATATTTCGGCTTCTGGGAAGATGGCGACCAGGTGAGTGGCAGAGGGAATCTCTCCCAGGGACCGATCCTTTGCACGTGGGTGCCTGGTCCGTGGTTGCAAAATTCCAACTAATGTGGCTGCTCTCCGCGGCATGAGCATTAAAGGGCCGGCTGACAAGCCGCAGGGCAAGAAGTGGGCGGATCCTGAGAGCTGGGCGCCCGAGGGATCGGTGAGGCGCTTTGGCCGCGGCTCGGCTCAGATCGCATGCAGCCGGGAGGGCGATTGCGGCGGGAGGGAAGCCCCCGGCTCCTGAACCCGGTGGGCTCGGGAACGGCTGTGACAGGGATTTGTTGGAGGCAGCGGAGCGGAGGAGGCTCGGAGAGCGAGCTACTGGGACGGATTGTGCCAGTCTGGGCGGCTTTCCGGGATCCCGCTCAGAGCCCCGTCCCCGCAGCTGGCGAACTGGAGCAACAGCGATCGGCAGCCTCCAGCTCCTGGACCCGATCGGCTCTCAGACGGCTGTAGCCGGGATTTGTTGGAGGCAGTGGAGCGGGGGAGGCTCAGAGAGCGAACTACTTGGACAGATTGCGCCAATCTGGGCAGCATTCCGGGATCCCACTCAGGGCCCCGCCCCCACAGCCGCTGCGCAAACTGGAGCGGCTACAATCGGCTGGATTTCTGAGTCGGGAAAAAGCTCGATCCACGGAGATACATCTGAACGGCATTCCTGCCTGCAGGATCCCAGGGTGAGTTGAGTGGGCGCTCTAACCGGTTTTTCCTGAGTTGGGAAGAAGCTCTGCCCAGCGAGTGACATCAAAGCAGCTTTAAGGCCTGCGGGATCTCCTGGGTGGGAAGACCTAGCTAGGCACCCCTAGGGGATTTGTGAGGGGGGAAGGAGCTCCACCCAGGGAGGAACAACTGAGTGGCCTGTCTGCAAGACGCCTGGGGCGGCGACCTGTTTATACACCCCAGCCAGGGCTCGGGGTAGGGAGTAGAAGTGGAAATCTCAGCAGACAGCTTAAGGGACATTCTCCCAAAGAGAAGGAATCATTGGAGCACCCTCTGCAGCAGACCTTTGCCTGCTGAACTGCCTGTGGAATTTACAGCTCCATATTTTGAATCTGATACCCAAAAATGGGAAAACAGAGGAACAAAACGCAGTCTCAAAACTCAACCCCACCCAGAACAAGTTTTGAATGCGAGGATACAGGGGAACCAGGAAGCCACATACCTGCAAGTTATGAAACGATTGCATCCGAAATGAAATAACTCCAACAGGCCATAAAAGAGCTTAAAGCAGAAATAAGCCACATACCTGCAATGATTTCTCAGACAAAAAACGAGCTGAAAACAATGATGAAAGAAATGTTCCGTGCACATAGAGAAGATATAGACAAAAGACTAGAAGAAAATAGGAAACAAATGGAAACATTACAAGAGCAATTTAGGAATGAATTACCAAGAATGAAACAGGTCCAAAGAGAATTCCAGGATTTGAAAACTAACGCTGAAAGCATGAAAAACCGTTTAAATGAAACCAAAGATAGAATTTCAGAACT
>PVLD010001769.1:0-188350 GCA_004027595.1 Dinomys branickii | reverse complement strand
GGAAATATTTTATTTCTCCATTGAATTTGAGGGATAATTTTGCAGGATACATCAGTCTGGGTTGGAAGTTGTTTTGTCTCAGAATCTGTAGTATCTCGCTCCAAGCTCTTCTTGCTTTCATGGTTTCCGTTGAGAAATCTGCTGTGATTCTGATGGGCTTTCCTTTATAGGTGATCTGTTTCATTTCTCTGGCAGCTTTGAATATTGTGTTCTTTTGCTGGATATCTGGGATCTTGACTATTATATGCCTGTTTGTGTTTTTGTTTGAGTTATGGATCATTGGGGTTCTATATGCTTCACTTAACTGAACTTCAGTATCTTTTACCTTGTTTGGGAAATTTTCTGCTATTATTTCATCAAATATTCCTTTTATATCGTTTGTGAGATCTCCTGCTGCTTCACACACTCCTATAATTCGAATATTGTTACGTTTTGCCTCATCTTGCAGCTGTTGGATTGACTTTTCTTGTGTCTTTGATGATATCATGAGATTCTTCCTTTCATGCTCATAAGCTGCCATGCTGTCTTCAAGTTCTGAAATTCTATCTTCGGTTTCATTTAAACGGTTTTGCATGCTTTCACCATTAGTTTTCAAATCCTGGCATTCTCTTTGGACCTGTTTCATTCTTGGTAATTCATTCCTAAATTGCTCTTGTAACGTTTCCATTTGTTTCCTATTTTCTTCTAGTCTTTTGTGTATATCTTCTCTATGTGTCCGGAACATTTCTTCCATCATTGTTTTCAGCTCGTTTTTTGTCTGAGAAATCATTGCGGGTATGTGGGTTATTTCTGCTTTAAGCTCTTTCATGGCCTGTTGGAGTTGTTTCATTTCGGATGCAATCATTTCATAACTTGAAGTTATGAGGCTTCCTGGTTCCCCTGTATCTTCACATTCAAAACTTGTTCTGGGTGGGGTTGAGTTTTGAGACTGTGTTTTGTTCCTCTGTTTTCCCATTTTTGGGTATCAGATTCAAAATGTGGAGCTATAAATTCCACAGGCAGTTCAGCAGGCAAAGGCCTGCTGCAGAGGCTGCTCCAATGATTCCTTCTCTTTGGGTGAATGTCCCTTAAGCTGTCTGCTGAGATTTCCGCTTCTACTCCCTACCCCAAGACCTGGCCGGGGCGAATAAACAGCTCGCTGCCCCAGGAGTCTTCCAGACTGGCCACTCCAGTGTTCCTCCCTGGGTGGAGCTCCTTCCCCCCTCACAAACCCTGTTTGGGCACCTAGCCAGCTCTTCCCACCCAGGAGATTCCGCAGTCCTTAAAGCTGCTTTGATGTCACTGGCTGGGCTGAGCTTCTTCCCAATTCAGGAAAAACCGGTTAGAGCACCCACTTAACTCACCCTTTGATCGTGCAGACAGGAATGCCATTCAGATGTATGTCTCTGGATGGAGCTTTTTCCCAACTCAGAAATCCCTCCGATCGCTGTTGCTCCAATTCGCACAGTGCCGGCTGCGGGGGTGGGGTTCTGAGCGGGATCCTGGACCGCTGCCCAGATTGGTGCAGTCTGTCCCAGTAGCACGTTCTCTGAGTTTCCTCTGCTCCGTTGCCTTCAACAAATCCTGGTTACAGCTGCCTCTGAGCCAGTCGGGTTCAGGAGCTGAAGCCGTTCTTCCCTCCGCACTCGCTCTCTCGGCTGTACGCGATTTGAACCGAGCTGCGGCCCAAGTGCAGCACCGATCCCTCGGACGCCCAGTTCTGAGGATCCGCACACTTCTCGCCGCATGGCTTGTCCGCCGGCCCTTTAATGCTCAGGCTGTGGAGAGCAGCCCGATCAGTTGGAATTTTGCATCCACGGACTGGGCAGCCGCGCGCAAAGGATTGGTCTCTGGGAGAGATTCCCTCTGCTGCTCTCCTGGTTGCCATCTTCCCGGATGTTTCTAGAACAAGCTTCTTACATGGTGCCACAATCCTACTGTTTTGCCCTCATCTTCTACCAGTAATACGAAGGACATTAGACCATCTCCTTAGTTTCTCTCTTCTCTGTCTTGCCTTCCTGTACATTGTCCACTATCACCCATTTCCACTGCCCCTGCCACCATACCCTCTTCGCTTCTGAGTGCTAGGAATTGAATCCTCACCTGATACTGAACCATTCCTCCCATCCATTTCTCACCCAGCTGTGACATCAAGGTTAAGCCAATAAGGAAAACGACAGCAGAAACAAAATAAAACAAGGAAAGCAAATTACAATTGGCCCCTGTATCCAGGAGTTCTACGTCCATGGGTTTGATCACTTATGGGTCAAAAAATTCAGGAAAAAATACTGTGTTTTTACTGAACATGTATAGACATTTTTTCTTGTTATTAACCTCTAAACATCACAGTGTAGCAACTATTTCAATAGGATTTACAACATATTAGGCATTATAAATAATCTACAAATGATTTGAGGCATATAGGAGGATTGCAGAGATTCCATGCAAATTTTGTGTACCATTTTATATGAAGAACTTGAAAATCATGGGTTTTGGTAACCACAGGGACAAGGATATTTTCTGGAGCCATATTCCCCTTCAGATACCAACAGAAGGCAATACCGAGAAGAGGCAGCAGAAACATTCCCCCATCCCAAGCTCTTCTTCAGAGATGTACATGAGAAAGTCACTCTGAAGTTTCCCTCTCCCCTCCAAGCAGGTACCTGGTGCTAAGCTGAGAGAACTCACCTGGCAGAATCACAGTAGAGCAAAACCAGGTATGACAGGCCAGGTGGCTTTGTCACTGTGTCAGATTAGACCACCTCTGGGGCTTGCAAGGAGTTTGGTGAGGGTCAGCTAAGACAGGTAGTGACCGATGAGTATGGTGTTTAAGGAAAACAATCCTGCAAAGGTATTTTGTGCTGATATAATTAAAACATTCAGTCGCAGAGTCAATAACAGAGGCAACAAAAAACTTATGAGTGATCACAAGAGGAAAAAAAAGCTTAGGAAAAGATTGGAACATGTGGGAGAGGAGAGCCCAAGAAAGGTGCTATCCCAAGGGGCTGAAAACATGGGCACCTTTGAACAGACAGTGTGGATGGGATAATAAATAGATCCTTGTATAGTCAGCTTGCATTACTACAATGAAATACTCAAGCAACGAACTTTAGAAAGAGGAAAGGTCTATCGAGCTCACAGGTTGGGATGTTCAAAGGCATAGCAGACTGCATCAGCTCAGTTTGAGTAAGAGTTGTGGATCGTGAGACATTCTGGTGGAAGGGTGTGTTGGATCGAGTGGTCACATCTTGACCCAGGAAGCAGGGAGAGAGAGTGAGAGTGAGCAAGAGAGAGACAGTGAGAAATGGGTGGGGTCCTGCAATCCCTTTTGAGGGCACATTCCCAATAGCCTTAGAAATTCCCATGAGACCTCACATCTTTCAGTTTGACCCCCCTTCTAACAGTGCCACCCTGGGGAGCAAGCATTTAGCACACAAAAACTTGGGACATTTCTTATCCAAACGATAGCAGGCGCATACACCCTTAACGCACCTGCTGAGGGAGCCCTGATGACTGTCACAACCTTTATGCCATGGTTCACCCAGATCCCTGACCTTCTAGGCTCAGTACCATCTATGGGGAACAAAACAAAAGCCTTAAAGGCTGAAGGCTAGAGTCAGAGGATACCTAGAAACTTGCAAGGGTGACTATGGGGGGAAGCTGAAGTGACTTGGAAACCAGAAAGAATGGCTGATAGGAAATGGGTCAGAACCTAACAGAACGTTTCTCAGCACATTTAGACTTTCCGCAGAGTACTACAAAGACTCTTGCTTCCTGCAGGGTCTTATTTTAATGAACTCAGTAGATCAAGACTTGTTCTTGAGGGGTGCTCAGCACGAGTCAGTGGACCTCTGAGCATCGCCTGCTCATTTGCCGAGTCTCGTCGATTCTAATGCCTTTATGTTCCTTGGTCTCCCACTGGTTTCTGCTTTCATTCTGACTCTCCTCTGTTTTTCCTCCTGCATTATTGAAACAGCCCCCTAAATGGTCTCCCTGCCTGTGGTCTTATCACCTTCCAATCCATTTCCTTCCCTGGACTGATGCTCAGTGCCCACTATTCTGATCACCTATCACAGCTGCGTAAAATGCTGGTGCTCTGATGCTGGGGAGGTGTTCTCAGGACCCTCCTTACCCTCAGAGTCACCCAAAAAGGATGCTGGCATACAGACCCCTCCTGAGATTTTCATTCAGCAGGTTGGGAACAGAGTCCCCCAGCTTATATCACAAATAAACCTCCTCCTTGAGTGAGTCTCCTGATGAACTGAGATGAGTGTGGGAGGCTGTCTGCTCTATAGCGCAATGCTGAACTCTCTGGCTGGGCATGAAAGGGTGCTGTCATGCCCCTGCTCATCTCTCTGCTCTGTATCCTCACAGCTGAGCTGCATCTCTGGGCTTTGATTGTCCGAGCCCAGCCACTCTGGGTTCTGGAGCACAGATCCAACTCTGAGGGTCTGTTTAGAATAGCAAGAACTGTGTGGTTTGATCTACAAACATATCACCGAGTTCTACAGTGGGAGAAGGTGGGACAAGGGCTGCACCTGCTGTGGATAGAAGTTTTTATTTTTTATTTTCCTTTGTTACAAAAATGAGAGAATAACAGACAGCAAGTAGCAGGGGGAAAGTAATTTAAAAACATATATAAATAACTTGTGGCATTCACTGCCCGTGCTTGTTCTGAGACAAATAGCTTAGCAAGTAAACTAAGATGAACCAGACATTATGGTAGCAACACTAAAACTAGCTTTGCTGTGATTTTGTGAATTGCATGCACCTGAAATTTCAAAGCCCCAGATGGTAGAATCATGAAGTTGCAGAAGCTTGCTTTGACATGCTCAATCTTCCCCCTTGCTTGCACCTCCTCCCTCAGGTGCTTCGTTTGGGATCCAGCTGCTCAGAGCCCCTCAGCACAGGTTCCTTCTCAGCCATCCACCCGTCCCCACTCCAGTCCCTAACCTGATCTCTAGCCTTACCCCCACGGATTCCCCCTTGCTATGGTTGATACATTCTGTCAAGTTGGGGAGTGTACAGGTTTGACTGAGTGACTCAGCAGGAAGCCAGAGTGCTTGCTTTGTATAAATCCTGAGCCTGTGGAACAGGAGGGCATGGAGATTGTGTGAGTGCTACACCCCCCTGGGTGGGGAGAGCCTGTTTACAGTATAAGAGAAGGAAAGAGGCTGCTTGCCTGCCATTCCTCCCTTTTGCTCTTGTGGTTTTTGCTGTGTTTTGCTGCCATGAACATTTATCCTCTGCCATGTGCCACTCTGCCTCAGAACCAGCCAAGTATGGACTGAAACCTCTATAAACTGTAAGCTAAATAAACCTTTCCTTCCTTAACTTTGGGTGTTGGGTATTTTGTCTCAGCAAGAAGAAAAAAGTAACCAAGACACCCCTCAATTTCATGTCTCATTTACTTGCTTTCAAGATGGTAAATCATTTGGTGGATCAGCGGCTGCTAGGACTTCAGTGACGTATAGTAACCCTTCAGGGGCAAGTTGTTTTCCATTTTATCATGGAACTGCTGGAAGACAAACCTTTACTAAATATTTAATGTATGGGTGGGATTTTAGGAGAGTGTATTGGATTAAGGAAATATTACTATCATTGGCACCTGACATACTGTACCATTGATCAGTGTTTCTGACACACAATGGATAATGTGGCTCAATGCCTTGCACCACAGAAAGACTGGTTTCTGACATTTGAATTCTACTTGGATTTTTTTTCAGCTGTTAGGTGCCACCATAACTATTATTTTGACAAAGAGAATAAAACATACATTTAATGAAAATATAATTTAATTTTGTATTTTTCTGAAGACTTCATTTAAATAATTCTTATATTTAAAAAACTGATATCAGGCTATATGTTTCTGATTTGGGGTTTATTGATTTAAGAGTTAATAAAATACTACTTCTATGCTACCCTGGATGTAAATGTCTTAGGCTACGAATTTCTCTCCTCTCTCAATTTTTCTTGCCTCCAGTGCAAGTAGTGTTCTTAGCCACCAGTTAGCGTTTCTAGTGTGTTTTTTCCCTCCTGGCCTGTTGGGTGGACTGGATGGAGGATTCTGCACTGTCTTTGATCTTACCTACCTTCAGTATAAACAGAGTGGAGCACTCTCTGTACCCACTGTCTAGGACTGCTGCAACAAGATGCCACAATCTGGTTTGCATTCACAACAGAAATTTATCTTTTCACAGTTCTGGAGACAAGAAGTCTAAAATCCAGGCGTGGCTGAGCTGTGCTCTCCCTACCATTTCTTGGGAAAAAATCTTTCCTTGCTCTTCTGGCTTCTGACGGTGGCCAGTGATCTTTGGTATACTTCGGCCTATGGATGCATCAGACAAGTTTCTGCCTGTGTCTTCACAGGGCACCCTCTCTCTGGGTCTGTTACGTGTTTTCTTATAAGAATATTGGCCATTGGATTAGAACCTGTGGTGATCCAGTATGACCTCTTCTTAACTATTTCTATCTGCATCAAACCCTGTTTCCAAATAAGGTCACCTTCTGGGATTCTAGGGTGGACATGAACTTTGGAAGGATACTATTCTACCTAATACATGAGCTCTGTGGCATTTCTTTCCTCGGTTTCTCAATTTCATATACAGTGGACCGATGCAAACACAGCCCTCTGCATCAGCTTCTTCTTCTTCTGTATGGCTTACTTCTTACTGATGGCCTTTAGATGCTTCCAAGAGAGTAAAACATTATCCTTCTGACCTTCCCAGAACAAGGACTGGAAATGTTTAGGCTAAGGAGCCTGGAACAGAGAATGATGGGTGCTTCCACAACTACTTCCTCAGCAATTTTAACCAGGGGTCTAGATAGCTGAATTCCTATGGTCAGCTCAGATAGGTAGCAGATATAGAACCCAAAGGCCCAGTTCTGGCTGTCATTCCAGTACTGTGGTCATTTAACTGACTTATAGCAGTTGGATTTCCATCAGTCCTATGATGTAGAACTTACTTTTTCATGATAAATTCTTATGTAAGACCCCTTATGTCTTGACCTGAGTCTGAACATTAAAATATAGACAGAGGAAGTTGTGAGAATCTATGTGGACATTATCATGTTCATTTCTCTTGAGCATTCCTGGGATATCTGACCCATGATTTCTCTTTTTCCCTGCTTTTTCTGGTACTGTGTATTAAACTCACGGCCTTTGCAGTGATCTGTAGCCCGATCCCTGTTTTCTTTCTTTCTTTTTTATTTTGAGGTGGGAGCTTACTGAGCCCCCAGCTGGGACTCAAGCTTCTGATCTTCTTGTCTCAGTCTTCCACAGTGCTGGCTTTATGCGCCTGTGTCCCTGCACCTTATCTTTAGTTATATGACTCTGATTACTTCCACTGAATTTCATTTAAAGCCCTCTTGTCATTTTCTTTGGATGTGAGTGTGCCCTTCAGTGTTCTCTGCAAGACAGTTCCACTCCAGGTTACAAGTGTCCTCATCCGAATGGGGTTGCTCTTATTTTTGTTTTCTCTCCGGACATGAGATATTTTGGCCTTGGCCAGTGTCCACTTTGATTACTGACCAGGCATTAATTTCCCAATTCTTGATGTTTTCTTCTCCCCATGACCCTTCCTTTCATTTGTGAGTGTCAGAAACCCATACCCCAGCTAGGAAGTGACTGTCACACTGATTCTTGAGGCACTCTCAGGAAGGCCATTACGCAAGCCTGGGACTGCTAGGAGTAGCTTCAGTATTATGTGAGGACAGAGTGGCTTTGACTTATTTCCGCACTCCTTTATGGACTCAAAAGTCATTCTGACCTCCTGCTGTCTAACACGTCAAAGGGATTTTACATTTGCGATTCAACCTCAGTATTTCTAGTTTTGTTATGTCCATTAAGTGCTTTCTTTGCAATCCTCTTGCCTCCCTTTATCTCCCTATTTTTTAAAAAGTTGAAGTTTATTTTTCTAAGCTGAATGCCAAGGGACTATTCTCCACTGTGTTTAGTCTATTTGTATTACTATTCTGCTGTTATCCTACCTGTACCAGCTCCCAACTGAGCATGAATCTACCATTTCCAATCACTTCCAGGTCACTAATAAAGCTGTGGAGAAAGACAAGTTCTTACCCCAAACCCTGTGGCGCTGATTAGACACTTACCTTCAAATGGGCTCCTTGGAAATTTGTGTATACATTTCAGGAAAGAGGAAGAAAGAAAGAAAGAAAGAAAGAAAGAAAGAAAGAAAGAAAGAAAGCAATCTATCATCAGCCAGCCTCTGCAGAATCTGCTCCCTTGGGCAAGCTATTTGCTATGCAAATAATGCATAACCCTGTCCTAGCAGAAGCTCCAGGACAGGAACACACCCAAAGGCACCCAGTTTCTAGGTTCTGATTCATTTTTCTCCATTGCCTACTCTTTGGGCCTTACTTGCGGGAAGCCAACTTTAAAACAATAATAAAAAAAACCCAGTAATACACATTTTGTTTATATTACTAAAACTGCTGCCCCTGGAAATACATATTTTCTGTCATCACTGTTACCGTATTCCAAATACTCAAAACTATTTCTTGTGAAGGACCACTTTTCTCTTTTCTAGAACTTTCGGATGAAACCCAGCCTTGTTCGTGGGAGGTGTGAAAGACATAAAAGACAAAAGAGGTCCAGCACTGGGAGCATTTCCCAGGGCGGACACATACCCTGAAAGTGTAAGGAGCAGCACTTCCCTGCGTCCATCTCAAACACACCCAAAAGCCATTGTACTCAGGCCAGGAGGCAGAGGGAGCAGCGAAGCATGCTGCAGAAAGGGGGGCTACTTCTACTTCCCAGGGCTGCCCCAAGAACTGCAATGGCGTGCTGGAATAGCCAGCAAGCCAGTGCCTGCTCTCGGGTGTGTTTGAGGACGCCCCCTTGGTTACACTTGGACTCAGGCTCCTGCTTTTTCTCTTTCCCAGCAACTTTTATCATGATGAGGACTCCTCTGTTTCCCTTCATTTCCGGTTCATGTTTTAAAAATATTCATAAAGTTTCTGAACATACTTCCTTAAAGACACAAGTCTGAAACCCGTTATTTTCACTGTGCTCTATGCCTCACTGGGGTCTGTCCTATGTTTGCACCCCCTTTCTTCAGGCTTTGCTTATTTGGCTTCTTCCCTGGCCTTGCCCACCACCACCCTCACTTCCAACTAGTGCCCCCCGCCGTTCCTGCTCCAGTCTCACCCTGCTGAGGGCCATGCCTGTGTCTCTGAATCACCTTCCCTCCTGTTAGCACTTGCTCTTGGGGCAGACTGATTGGTTACTAGGACAGAGGGATCCTGTGATTCTCTCAGCACATATGGATTCCAGTGATTTACGTGTGCATAATCCCTGTGCAAGTTGACAGGGAACCCCTCAATCTCAGAGGGAGAGAGAATAGTAAGACCCGTTTTGATTACCCTTATTACTTTCTTCCTCATGATACTACAGTCACATCAGCTTCCTTGTTGTGCCTTGAAACTAAAGAGCCCACTCCTGCTTCAGGGCCTCTCTGCTGCTCCTCCTGCCTGCAATGGTTTTCTCCAAATGTCTACTGCACCCCAGAAATGCCCCACATTAGCAGATGCTTCGTGTATAGCTGTTGAACGAATAAAAGACTTATTAGAGGCAATAGAGCAGGGCCAAGAGAGGTGAAATGAATATTTTATCCAGTCATCTATCAGTAGAACCGGGATGCTAACTCGGTCTCTGTCCTTCAGGTCTGTATCTTTACTGCGCCGCAGCTGCCATGACCAACCCCACGTATGGTGCTCTGCTCTCAGGGCCACGGCATTTAGAGGATAGCTAGGGGAGGCTTGAAGTCTGACCTTCAGCAAGGATTAAAAGTCACAGTGACTTATGTCTTAAACATGCACATCTTATTCACTATGTTCCAGCCATACTGCCCTCCTTGAGTTCTTCAAAGGCTCTACCTCAAAGCATTTGCACGTGTAGTTTCCTGGAACTCTGTTTGCCTAACTCCTCCCTTGACTGACGTATTTTCATCCATCAAACCCCAGCTTAAAAAGCTTTCTTGAGGACAATCTCTTATTGCCTGTGATGGTCCAAATGATTGTCTCTTCCCAAAATCCACTGGTTGAAATGTAATCATTGTGATTAGGTCATGAAGAGTCTGCCTTCATGAGTAAGTTAGCACCCTGTAGAAGGGCCCCTCAGAACTTGTTTAGCCCCTCCACCCTGCGAGGGCAGGACGGAGAACATGATCTATGAACCGGGAAATGGCAAGGCCCTCACTGGCCATGAAATATACTAGTGCCTTGGTTTTCAACCTCCCATATTCTGAAACTGTGAAAACTAAATTTTTGTTGTTTATAAGCTACCTAGCTTATACTTCAACATAGCAGCCTGAACAGATAAGACACTACATCAAAAAAAGTCTCCAGGTTGTTTTTTCATATTTGTCACTATTTTCTTTTGATTATTTCTTTAGCCATTCTCTTTGGGAAAGGGCCATTCCTACTTTGTTCATCATGGTGAAATCAGTGCTAACAGAGGGTCTGTAGTGGGAGTAATCAAGTCTGTTATTGAGTAAGTCTATTATCAAACAAAATGCAAAAGATTTAAGCATTAGATATTCCTATTTGTCATCAGAACTGCTGCCTGACCACCTGATGTCTAAAGGAGCAGCTCACAGCAGGTAAAAGGTCTTGCAAGCCAATCATTGTTTGGGTGCAAATCCTTCAAAGTATATTTTTTATGTTTGTGTATTTTCACTTAGGTCTACTTGGCAAGTAGAATTCAGGCAAGTCACTTGATATGTCTTCATCACAGTAGAAATTCAGACACCAAAATTATGTTATGCTGTAAGTCCTTACTCGTAAATTGAGTAGAGTGACCTGTGCTGTGATAACATCTATATTAATATTCAATTCATATCTTGTTTAAATTATATCCCATTATATTTTACCTAAGAGGAATTTGAAAAATATTTAAGATCAATGAAAGAATATTTATTGAGAATTTATTCATTGTCTACCCCTGGGAAGGATGTAGAAGAGTCCCAAGACCATGACTGTGTTCTCAGACTATTTGGTTGAATGAACAAAACACCTTTTGTACACAAGTACAGTAAGTAGGACTACACCCCTTAGTGTATTGAGCAGAGCACACAGGAGATAAAATTGAACCTGGAAGGTGGAAAATAAATGTATGCTGGAGCCTTATGGGAAGAGAATATGAATGAGATGAAATTTAACTGGACTTTGAAAGATGGTTGGAGAATAAATCAACATATTTATTGAGTCCCTACTGTGAGAAAAATAGAGTGCTAAGTACTATGGGAAATACAAAGAATTATAAGACAGGGTCTTTGCCCTTAGCAAGTTTATAATCTAGTTGCAGAGACATGACATAAATCAGTGAAAAGTTAAATAACATTACAAAAGAGAAATAGCAGCTATAGACAATGGCATCACAGGCAATGTCATGAAGCATTATGTGATTAACTGCACAATGAATGATACAGACAATAAAAGTTTTCGCAGTTCAAAAAAGGTGGGTTGAGGAGGCTTCTCAGATGATACAGGACTTAGACTTGAGTTAGAAGATTGGGTAATATTGGCTAAGAAGATGCTGGAAGATGCGGGAAGATACCATCAAGGAAGAAGATGGAGAATGGCATAGGTAGAACTGTAGAGGCAAGGCAGGAAACCACAGGAAAATGAAGAAGCCAGACCAAAGATAAGGAAACTTAACTGTTAGCAATAAAGCTGAGAAAAAACTATATAGTTTATACATTGCTCTCCACATAATTAGGAGCCATCACAGATTTCTTTAATATGTGGATTACTGTGTAGAAGTTACTGATATGTTGATTTCTGTGTAGAAATTCAGTGTTGTTACTAACACAGTCTGCAAGTACAGCCATTTATAGATGATTTGCCCTTTTAAACCTAAGAACATATTTTTATATCAAGAACATCATATTTCCCAAAATCATAATTTTGTATATATTGACTTACCTGTAGGTAAGAGTGGAGAAAGAAAGGCAACTTATGTGGATGGCACTTGTGTAGTGGACGTAACTTCCAGTCTGTAGTGTGTCTCTGGACATCTGCGGGCTGTGTGAATATCAGCACCAATGCGAGTGGTTGCAGAGTGCTGGGTATATTCAGTGAGCCCTAGCTTCTCCTGTGACTCACTATTTCTACGGTGCAGGTATCTAACAACTAAAGGTTGTAGACTGGGAGATTCTGGAGGATGAGGGGCAAGATCTAATGCACTGATAAGTACTTAACACGTTTTGTACACAAATAAACTGAAGGAGGCCTTCAGGAGTAAAGTGTGATTTCAGTGGTGCAGAAAGAATATTTCACTATCTAGCCATAAAGATAAGGTTAGGAAATAGGGGAAAATCTAAGGGCAACTTTCAAAGTGGCCTTCATTTCTGTGAATGGCCATTGCAATAGAGCATGTGTCTGTGCTCTGATCTGTGATTTTTTTTTAAATAAAAGCACAAAACATATTAACAAACAGACACAAATTAGCATAAGAAATAGTACAATCAAAACTGATTTACAGACAAGGTGACATGGACTCAACAATGGTTGTTGCTTTACCTACTGATATCTTCGAAGTGTATATACATGAACACAGATACAGAAATGCGAAATTGGTCAAACAATCATCTCAACAACAGAAAAACACAAAAAACAGAAAACAAAAGACAAAAAATAAATAAATAAATAAATAAGAAAATAAATAAAAACAAAAAAACCAACAATAGTTGCTGCTTTGCATATTGATATCTTTGAAGTGTGTGCTCAGGATAACACATACAGACGTACAAGATTGATCGAATAACCCGTCATCAATTATTCCTTAGCATTAAGTGATATAATACAATAGTAGAACCATGTTAGCCCTCCTGCACATATGTATATACATATATGCATACATACATTTTTGCCTTTCTTTTCTCCTTTCCCTCGTCCCATCTGTTCTTTGTTTTTGAACAGATTTCCTTCATGTCTCTTAGTTTATGTTTCCACCCTCAGGTTCTTACACCAGTGATACAATACGTTGCCTGCACATGTACCGCTGATTTATTTCACTTATGAGTATGGACTCCAGTTTTGACCATTTGCCTACGAAGTCCCCAAAACTGTCTTTCTTTATAGCTGAATAATATTCTATTATATAAAAATGCCACAATTTTTTAATCCAGTCTTCTGTGGATGGACACTTGGGTTGCTTCCACATTTTAGCTACTACAAATTGCGCTGCTATAAACATGGGTGCACATATCTGATCTGTGATTTAGATTAAATGCCATAACGCCCTTCCTATCAATAAAGACTAAGGTACTGGAGGAAGATTGCCTGAAGACTGTGAATGGTATCTCTGAATGGTGTATCTCTGAAAGTGCTTGAAAAGTAGAAGTGATCTATATTTGAGATTTGAGTCCTCTTCTTGTCCCTGGGTACAGTGATCCCGACCTCTGTCACATTTCTCTCTTTGGGAGGTGTACTTGAATGAATCTTCTATTTCAGAGAGTTTGGGTACTAACCACCTATTGACCATGCTCAGGGCACAGGGTCAGTTTTGCATTCTCCACAGCAAATGACTTCATGAGTGTCTGGTCAACACCAACCTGCGAATGTCAGGGAGTAAGGTGCCACTAGCAGTGAAGGTGAGTGGGGTGAGACGGCAAGTGTGTTTCCGGTGGCCGTGTCAATCCTCTTTCCATTTACAGGTGAAATGTACTTCCTTTCTCTTCCTCACAAGAGGACATGGCATCATCCCTTATTGTGAGTTGTGAAATATCTTTTTCAACCAAAGACGCGAGGAATGGAAATCAAGGACTTGAGTACATTATATTTCACTTTGCCCATTCTCTCTTGCCTTCCTTTCTACTGTTCGTTTTCATCCATTGATAAATAGCCCTGTATTGTGGTGAGTCATTTGCTATAAGCATTGCCGGAGCTTTGACACTGGTTTCCTTCTCTTGACAGGCGATGCTGTGCTGAGAAAAACGCCAGCGGAGCTCTAACACGAACGCGCTCCCCCTCCCGCGTGGCCTCAGCCTGGGCTTTCTCTCTTTCTCCCTCCTGTCGGCTTCCTGCTCTCTCTTTTCCGTTCCACCGCATCCCCCAGTTTTGTATTCCATGATGCTTTGAGTACAATAAAAGTACTGCCAGAGCCAGTTGTAATTGCACGTGGATTTTTTTGATATTACATAGATTCTCCTCCTAGTCTGAACAACTCAAATTTACCTCCAAGAGGTAAAAGGAGATCATTTCTATCTCTTTTCCCCATTTCTCCAGTTTCTAATGGGGGGAATATTTTTTTCCATCCCTGCATGTGCCCTTTTTTATTCCCTGTCCTTTCCACTCCTGTTTAAACCTAAAATTTTGATAAATTCCCCTTCAAGCTCAGCATTTATTAACGGAGCTATAGCTCACTTTAGTACAGGTGGATGTAAATTCACAGGATTCCTTAGGGGCCAGTAGCAGTGAGATGCAGAGGTTAATATGGCGAAAACAAAGACACTGAGCACTGATTTGAATACTCTGGATTTCAATCAGAGTCCCAGGAGTGGGAGAGAGGGTAAATTTTGAGGAATGGTCTCTAAGCATCCCCTAAATCAATAGGATTCAGTGGTGGTGAATGTGACCTTGCAATTAGGCTGGCTATATTCACCTGCCAATTCTAGAGCCCACTAGTGTGACTTGATCATGGGTATGGCCCTTAAATGTTCTAAGCAGTTGCTTATGAAACTGGGGCAGTTACAGTTTCTGTCTCACAGGGTGTGGAGAGGAATCAGATAATGCATACAAAAGCATGTAACATGGTGTTTTTCACATAGGAAATGATTAATGAGCAGTGGTGATCAACTCTCCAGTAATGTCCACCTGTAATCAGCAAATTGTGACTACTATCCTTTTCAGTTATGTTCTTGAGAAATCTTTGGTGCATGAAGATGATGTTCAGAACCATTCACTGGTTTTAGAAAAAAGGAGTAAAGGTAAGGACAGTTTATCTTACAGGTGATCCTAAAAATTCTGGGTTGATGCCAATTTATTAAGCTTCCTACATTCTCCAAGACACTAATCTGCTTGTTGTTGATTTGTCTCAGTAATATCATACCTGCTGAGATGCATATATGAGTATGTGAATACATATGTGTATAAATACATACATGAATCCCTATGTGTATATGTATATACATGTGTATGAAGAGATATATGTGTGAAATATTTCCTATTGCTCTGGAATGAGTGTCTGGGACACAAGGCCTGCTAAGTGTCAGCACCTCTGCAGCAGAGGCTGGCAAGTTAGGCACTAGTTCACAGCCAGAGTTGGAGACTTGAGCAGTAGAAGAGGTCAAGTTGGAGAGGAATCATTTACATCAAGAGTTGTGCTGCAAGGGGTCTCCCAAGATCCTGAAGAACTCACACATGTGTCCAAGGAGAAAGCCTGCAATTGGCAGCATGCTTCAAAGAGGGCTCTCACGATTGGTCTGTGTAAACATGAGAAACAACACAATCAGCAATGAGACCACCACAACAGTGGCCAGCCATGGATCCCTCCCTCTGCCTCTCGCCACCCTGACATCAGCCAGGGGAGTCAGGACTAGGATACAAAAGATGGTAAACGCCACAGAGCAGTCCCAGATGTAATAAACTTTTACATCCCAGCTTCTTAGGGCTTGAATTATGTTCCCTAAATGATACCCTGAAATCAAAACCCCTACTTTCTCAGAAAGTGACCTTATGTGGAAGTAGGGTCTTGCGGAGGTCAGGATGTTAAGATGAAATCGTTAAAGTGGGCCCCAACTCAATATAATTAATGTCCTTTTAAAAAGAGGAAATTTGGTTACAGACATATAGAGAAAGAACCTGTTAATAGACATAGGGAAGATACCGTGTGAAGTTTGGAGTGATGTTGTCACAAGCCAAGGAATGTCTGGGGCCACCAGCAGCTTGAAGAGGTAAGGAAGTATCCTTCCCTGGCACTTTCAGAGGGATCCGAGTCCTGCTATCACCCTGGTCTTGGATTTCTGGCCTCCAGAAATCTGAGGCAATAAATTCCTGTTGTTTTAAGCCATGAAGTTGTGCAGTGTTACAGCAGCCCTAGGAATCTAACACAAAGGGAGAGGGAGAGGTAATTTATGTTTATTACTGATGGAAACTCTAACCTGAGCTATACTTTATGAGCCAAATATGACCAGGAAGCTATGAAATCTGCCCAAGTTCTTATTAAGGTATGTGCTATTTATTAGGAAAGGAAGTTTCTACAGAGCAAAAATGGAAGCAGTGACTGGAAAGAAAAATACAATTATTTTATGCATGCATCCCACTGAGTTCAGAACTACTTAATAAATTGGATCTATGCAGATTATAATGTCCTCTGCCCATCAGATGCATGGGAACTTTGCCAGGATTTGTCTCAGGTTGCACGGTGGTTACCTTGACAATGGAGGTAGGAGACAATTCTATAACTACCCAGTTTACAGACTGGTGGCAGCTTTATAGGGTCTTCCCATTATTCTGTGATTAAATCTGATATTTAATGGTGTACCCTCAGGCCCACAAATTGCTGAAATCTGAGGGTGCTCCAAAGATAATAATGGAATGTTCCCAATGAAAGAGCTTGCTTCACAGGTTCCTTGGGCAGAAGACACACCTTTTCAGGTCTTGTCTTTGCTGTCAGATTAGTATGCAGAAGTCCCTCCATACCCAAGAGGATCTCTGCCATAGTCTAAATAAAGGCCCTCTCCCAAACGTGATGGGAATAATGGACTTTTTTCTTTATTCCTTGCACAACTCAGTGAACTATCCCTACAAGTTTCTGCACAGTCTCCTGGCTGTGGGTTCTAAGATGAATTTTGGGGCAGTGGAAGGCCAGCCAAGACTTCTACCTGTCTCCTTCCTGGAGGCTGAGGCAGGGAGAGAGAAGTCTCAGCAGGTTGGGGTCAGTTCTGTTTACCCTGCAGGATCTCATCAGGGGCTTCTTGCTGCAATGAGCACCTCTTCCTTTGCAGGACAGAGAGGGCAGCTCAGCTAGGGCTTTCCTACCTCAAACTTTTGTATTCTTCGCTGTAGAGGGATTGAAGTTATTTAGAGTAATTTTTCTGATTCCGATATGCTGGACAGTTCTTGTTGGTCTTCCTCAGCCGGGCTAATGCAGATGATGTTGGAAATGTTGGAAGTTTAGGGGACATCCAGGGACGACAGGAACCACTGAGGAGGAGGCTGGGGAGGCAGCAGAGACATCAGCCTGAGTTTGCCAGTGTGTCCTGGTCCCCAGGGTAGAAAAGAGGATGCCACACGAGGGCTAGAGCAGAGGAAAGGTGTTCTCCTACTTCTAAGTCTATTTTCTTTTAAATACATGTCTCCAAGAACACCAAGTATTCTTCGTGGGAAAACAAGTTTCTCTTCCGTCGTACCTAACTCTCCTTTCTGTCACCGCTGAGTCTTTAATGTTAAGCCCAGGATGTTTATTTTGGCTCAGTAGAAGGTTCTGCTGAGGCATGAAGAAGGAAAGCCTGGGAGCCAGGATTAAAGAGGCCTTTTCTATAAAATAAACCATGTGGGGAGGTAGAAGAAAGTTGTGAAATGTTTGTGTCTGTTGTTTTAAGAAAATCCTCTGGCCTATCCTTTCTTGCTCTGTCCCTTACAAATGGAAGCCTAGTGACTATGTCTCTGTTGCAGAAGCCTTAGCTTCTGGGACTCCACACTTGTCAGGTTTTACTTTCATCCAGTGGACTCCACGTGTTTTATTTCTAACTCTGTTTCCTCTTCCTTCACCTGCCCTCTAAATCCTGGTGTCTCCCACAGCTTGTTCTTAGCCCCTTTCCAGTCTTCTGAGTTCTTTCTCTCATGTCCTGACTGATGACTTTTAAATCTACTATTTCCAAACTAGGACTATTTTTTTGGATACAAGGTCAGAAATTCCACTTCTTTCCAAGGAGATAACTCCACCTCTGTGATATGCAGACTTAAAGAGAAACCAGCTTTCTCTCCTTTACTGCTTTGCAGTTATGAACAAGCAAATCCAGAAATATTGGAAAGTTTTCTTAACCCCATATGACATCCAATGCTACATCCAAACACCAACAAGTCCTAGTAATGCCACCATCTAAACAGAACTTGACTCTATCCACTTCTTCACTAATGAGCACTTGTCACCCTAGGGGGTGCAGCACCTGTGGGTCTTCCAGGGAGACTAGTGTTTTGGCACAACTTCAAAACAACATTGCGTGAGTGCATAGTTACTGTTTATTTAGACGAAATTTTGCACAGAAGGAATACTCAAGTTTTAGGGTAGACAAAGTTCAAAGAAGTAGGGAGCACAAGAATTGAGATCACTAGAGGTTGAAAAATGTAAGGTAAAGTGGGAATAGGGGAGAGTGCATAACGGCACCAAAATGTACTTAGACAGGAGGAATAAGTTCCAGTGTTTCACAGCGCAGCAGGGTGACCATAGTTTATAATAATTATATATTTCATACAATTTATAAATTATATATTTTATAATGAACTAAAAGAGGTTGAAATTTCCTAGTGAAGAAAAGAGATAAATGATTTGATCATCACACTGTATGCATATATCATATTGTTACACTACACTCCAAAACTATGCACAATTTTCATGTCAATTATGGCAGAAACAAATCTTAAAAAATTTTTTTTAAGTAGCACTCACATGATTTCTTGCTGCAAGAATTAGAAAATGAAAGCCAGGGAGCTGGCCACCTTTTTTTATAAATAAAGTTTTATTGGAACACAGCTATGCCCATTTACTTAAGTGCTGACCATGACCAGTTTCATACAACAGTAGCAGAGTTGATACTGCAGCATACACTAACTGGCCTGCACGGTCTAAAATACCCACTACCCAGCTCTCAACAGAAAATATTTGGTAAACCCTATTCTATTGTCCTAAACAATTCAGCTCCAGGGCCACACATACGTTTCCTTAAGAAATTGTTTGTCATATTTTTTATTTTTAGCATTTTTATTTATAAACTATAAATTGACTGTTCTTAGTTGTATATATTTAAGGGGTACAAAGTAATGTTATGATTTATGAATGTGATGTGGGATAATTAAAGCAACTAATTGACACATGCACTACCTCACATACTATTTTTTGAATTATAAATTTACTCTCAGCAATCTTTAAATGTACATTATTATTTATCATGCTGTAGAATATATATCAGAAAAAATAACTTATTCTTCCTGCCCAACTGTAGCTTTATGCTCTCTGACCATCTTTTTCCCATCCTCTCCTCCTCCGCCTCTGCTAAATACTATTCTCTCTGCTTCCTTGAATTTAATTGTCTTACATTCCATGTACCAGTAAGAACACATACTGTTTTTCTATCTGTTCCTAGCTTGTTTCAGTTATATAATGTTCTCCAATTCTATCTATATGGTTGCATATAACAAAATTTCTTTCTCTTTTAAGGCTGAATAATATTCACACACACACACACACATATATCACTTTATCAATTCACCTTTTAATAGACACTTAGGTTATGAATGGACATTCATCTATGGATGTTAATGGCGCAACATCACTAAATTGCATTAGTGACAGGCAAATTAAAAGTATGGTGAAGAACACCTCAGGCCTATCAGAATGGCTGTTTGTAAAAAGATGGCTAGGATGGAAAGAAACAAACCTTTGAAACCCAGTGGGAATATAAGTTAGTACAGCCATTACACAAACCCGTAAGGTAAAGAGTATAGAGTCTCCTCCAAAAACGGAAAACAGAAATACTGAATGACTCAAAAATCAAAACCCCCTTTGCCAAAGAGATGTCTGTACTCTCATGCCCACTGCAACGCTATCCACAATAGCTAAGTGATGGAATCCACCTTAATGTCCATTGCTAGATGAAATTATCTATCTGCTGTAAGTGAACCATGTCCTTTGGCAACAGTGTGAGGATATACTTGAGCCAAGGAAGTGTTCTAGGCACAGTGGTTTATCAACCCATTCTTTCCAATCACTTAATGTTTCTGACTGACAGAGCATCTAAGACAAAATTATCTTCCTCTGATTCCATTTCCATGGATATTTAGAAACCTATAGAAACCTACCAAGGTTTCATTTACCTCATTACTAGATACTGCCCAACGGGCTCCACTTAATTTTGTTCTGATCTCATGATATCCAATTGTGTCTTCCTGCCTCAAGCCTTGATGGTCTTCAAACCATTCTCCACAATTCAGATAGAATCTTTTCCAAATATGTATCCGATCTGCACTCATCTGAGAAGACACACTGTGGAATTTAGGGAACTCTGTGCTCTGAACTCCATAGCACTGCTTCTCTTTAAGATCAGCCTAAACTGCAACACGGCTCATCTAGCAATTACCTTTTGGGATCCAGTCTTGCCTACAGCCTCACATCCTGCCCCTCTCCCTTCTCTTAATAATCTCAACATATTTCTCTTCTCTAAACTTCCAGATGTTCCCTGGACTTACATGTATGTACTTTATAAATTATTTTCTTCATGTAGTATGCTTTGTTCTCCAGCCTTGTCTTTATCTGGCTAACTTCAATGTACCCTTCATATAGCAGTGTAAACTTCACCTTCAACTGGGCTCTGTCTGTCTCCTAGGAAAGATTAATCACTCTCAGTCTCCCATACTCTCTTATGATAGATCGATCCTTCTCATTGCTACCGTTTGTTTAATTGTCCCAAAGTTCCATAAAGACAGGGCTCATGATTAGTTTATATCCCTGGAGCCTAACTAGCAATTAACATGTACTTAACTCAAATATTTAGCGAAAGGGTAAATAAATGATTGAATGCCTATGTGAGTGTGGGGATACATGATTTAGTAGCTTTCCCTTGCTGCTCATTATCTCTAGTCTTCAGATCTAACTGGTAACCAAGCCTGCTATGTTGCAATTTTCACCCACTCTTGTATGCCTTTCCTCTTGTATTTTCTACGACAGTGATATCTTATTTGCCACTGGGGTGGCACTTCATCCACTCTCCGTGCAGACATTTGAAAGAAATACCTATGCCTTTTCCTTTTTATGAGCATCGGACTCTTCTGTTTGATTCATCTCCGCAGCTCCATCTTTTACTTTCCTCCCTCGTGAAGTGCTAAATTAGAGTTCTTCAGAGTCTTTCCAGGGCGTGTCGTGTCTCATAGCTTCTTCCCAGTTTTTCTTCATGCTTAGCACATCTCATCCCGTTTCATGCTGCTGCAGAATCCCCTGTGAACTTTTCATGACTCAGACCAAGGGGCAGGGGGTATAGCTCAGCAGTGCAGTGACTGCCTGGCAAGCAGGAGATCCTCCGTTCAACTGATGGTTAAAAAAAGAAAGACTCAGGCCAAGGGTACCCCCTCTGAGGAGATGTTCAGAATCTTTCTTTTTTGTGTCCCGGATGAAAAAATGGCTGCCATATGTTATGGCTGATACATTGTGTCAACTTGGGGAGTCTAGAGGTTTGGGTGAGTGATTCAGCAGGAAGCCGGGGTGCTTACTTTGTATACATCCTGAGCCTCTGGAAGAGGAGGGCATGGAGACTGTGTGAGAGCTACACACCCCGTGGGTGGGGGTAGGCTGTTTACAATGCAAGGGAAGAGAAGAGGCTGCTTGCAGCCATTCTTCCCTTTTGCTCTGGTTGTTTTTGCTCTGCTCTGCTGCCATGAACGTTTGCCCTCTGCCATGTGCCACTCTGCCTCTGAAGCAGCCAAGTATGGACTGAAACCTCTACAAACTGTAAGCTAAATAAACCTTTCCTTTCTTCATTTTGTCTCAGCAATGAGAAAAAATAACCAAGACACCATAATACCAACATCACTTGGTTTTTGTTGTTTTTGCATTTGTTTGTCTCTGTCTTTCCATTCTTGAGGTTAGAGGTAATATCTGATCTATTTATATCCCCAGAAGCTGGTCCAATGGTAGCACTTTTTTGCTAAAAGATAGAATAAATGGAGATGATCTCTAAAATCCATGCTGACTATGATATTCTCTTCATTAAAAAATTACCCCAAGATTTTCATCACATTGAAATGATGCCCTGGGAGACTTATCTAGAATAATAGTTAGGAACTCCCTTTTCTTATTTGAAAGTCTGGACAATCTAGCTCTGAGTTCACCGTGGACTATATTATTATGAATCCCACAACCTATTTGATAGGGCCTCCTTCCTTGCTCATTATTGCAGGAAAGCCTTTTCTGAACAGTATAATATAATTTTGAGCTCATTTCTACTTTTCAATGACACAGATCTTTTCCTTTGTCCTGATACTAACTCCTAAGAAGGAGGCTTCCAATTAAACCCAAACAGGAGTTTGTGGTGAGGGCCTTTCGTCTCATTGGTTGTATCAGGCCAACATGGCTGAGAAGGCTGTATGGGGAGGGGAATGTAGAGGTAAAACGGCATCATGAGGGCTAGTTCCAGAGAGACTGACCTCCTCAGTAGTTAAATAATATACGAAGTACTGGCTCAGTCTCAGAGGCTGCAATGGCACTTCAAAGAGGGTCAGTGCCCTAGGAGGGAGCTTAGTGCAAATCCTTAGAGCCCAGTAGTAGAGCTTCTTGGAACAAGGGCTGTTCTTTCTCACTTAAGAAAAACAGGATTGTGATGAAAATATGGGGCTGACATCTAGCTCAATATCCTTGCTGCTTGGAGGCAAAGCTTGGAGCTCCAATCCTAATGAAAATCTGAGTAAAAATTAAGAATTAGGGCTGAGACAAGGGGAGAACTGTTTTTCTAGAAGCACAGAGGACTTTACGGGTGCCCAGGCACTCACTAAAGAAACAGTCAGTTAAAGGCTGAAGACTAAATCTGGACCCTACTCGTGACGGGAGACAGGACCCCAAATATCACCATTTTTTGTCTCTCAGTGGTCAGGGATGTCATAGATCATCCTAAATCTTGGAGTTCTTTAGGCTATTTATAATTGACATTTAATGTTCAAGGTTTAGAAATCCCAAATGGTCCCAAGTATATGACAATAATTATGGAAATAGAAATATAAATCATGATGCAATAGTTATGGGGGTATCAAATTGGAATTAATATTTAAAAATTGTAATGAAGTCATCAATGCTGCTGAAGGCATAGTTAGAACTTCCAACACACTACAGATTTTGGATTGGTACAACCTTTATAGGAAGTAATTTCAACATTTATATGAAATCCCTTAAAAGTTCATGCTTACAGGTCATATTTATTGCTATGTGTAAAGCCCGTTTTTCTGCCTTTCTTGTTCTGAATACTGTTAAAATTTTTCTTTGGATGTTTACCTTTCTCCAAAAGACAATGCACATTAGGGAAAAGTGACCCCTTCTCGTCCTTTCTGGTTGATTTAAGCCAATCAAACCATCTGAAGTGCTGATCCACAGTGTTTGGGTATGGTTGAGCATAGGACTTATATTCAAATCAGGGTGGGAAGGGTAGGATTCTTGCTGAGAATGCAGGAAGAGAAATGTACTCTCATTCACAGGATGAGAGCAAAGCTTCAGGGGCCCCATTTGGGGCTGTTAGCCCTCCTAGTCTGAGTTTAATTTTCTGCTATTTGTCCCTGAAATCAGGCCAACTTTGACCCTTTAATTTCACTTCTAGGAATCCACTCTAGTAAAATAATCATACATTCATACAAAAACTTAAGTACACTCTGATTTATAAAGGAAAAATAGGAAATAGGCTACATAAATGCCCTCAAATGGGTGAAGGTTATATAAATTATATTGTGCTCATAGGAAGAAATTTTATGAAACTATTACAAATCAAATTTCTGAAGAATATTTAATGACCTTGGAAAACGCCTATAGTATAGCATGAAGTATAAAAAATGAGATATAAAATTGGATTCACATAATGTGCCCCCATTATCTTATTTACATATAGAGAGATTGGAAGGAAATACACCAGAATATTAACAGTTGTTTATGGGTCATTTTTACTACCCTCTTTATGGCTTTTGAACATTTAATTTTTTAAAATGTGCACATATCACTTTTATAATCAGAGAAAAATTCAGTGATCATGACCAACAATTTTATAGTTTTGACCCTTTGACAGAGATCCCAAAGGGTGAGAATGTGCTCATTATTTATCTTGCTGAAGCATATATTCCAATCATGCCCCAGGAGGCTATTATGAGCAAACTCATTTCTAAACTCTGCCCTTCTTCATATAGGCCAGGCATTTTATGGTGAGAAATTGGGCTTTGGTTGGAGGTAGGGCAAAATTTGTCACCCAATGCATCAGCAAATACTTCTTACTCGAAGAGCAGACTCAGTGGCCTACTTTGCCTTGTGCCAAGCTGAATCTGAATTTGCATCTCCCCTTTCCAGACTCTCCCTTCCCCTCCCCTCAGGATGCTCAGGTCTAGGGCTGTCTCTGCATCTTGCAGATGGGAAACTGAAATGCTCTGGGAAGTGACTCACCCAGAGCCAGACTGTGATACAGCCACAAAGAAACACTTTGGAACCAGGGCCATCTGCTGCTCCAGTTAGGGGCTCAGTCCCCAAGGAAGCTTATCACTTAGAACTATTTCCAATAGCGAGGCATAGAGGGCAACATCCTCCACCTAGAAGGCCCTGGCCATCATTGTTCTTCCATCCCAGTCCCGGGAAGAAAAGTTCCAGTGCTTGAAGCCTGTGAATGACAAACTCTGATTCTCCATCCAAATCCAGAAAAGGTCACATGCATGGTCAATATGTCCTCCTGATAGGATTTCCTGGGGTTTGTGTGTAAGGACTGGGTTCTTCTCCTGCTCCTCCTTCTCATCTCCTTGTCTTTCTCTTCCTCCTGTTTTTCTCATCTCCTCACCCTCTTCTCCCTTTTTTAATGTCTTCAATAGCTCTTGATGCTTAAAACTTGACTAATGGATTGGAAGAGCATTCCATTGTGAGAAAGATACGCACCTTTTCCACGATACCTATGACCAAAACATGCCACTGACTGAGCCCTTTCATAGCATTGGCCTTCTGGACTTGGCACTTCTCCATTTTCTTCACCATCATCCCCTCATCACAGTACAGGGCATTTGGAGCTTCTTTTCTGGTTTATTTTCCTCCTAGAGCCATTGTTTTCCTCAGATGAGGCCAACTGCAGCTAAAACTTAAGAGTGGGCTTAGGGTAAGAGTGCTGTTAAATTCTGGACTTTCTCAGATCCCATTCTGTTATGCTTCATGGTTTCTATTCCTCTCAGTAAAACTAGGATGTATGAAAATGAACCTCCTGGTTATCCTGGAGACCAGGCATTGGCAGAGCTCAATGGCAATCTCAGAGTTGTGCCAAGAGATCATCTCACTGACTTCACTTTTTTCTCTTACCTGAAGTTCTCAATGCCTTAATGAGAGACATAGCATAGTTAGGATGAGATAACAGGCCATTGTTTGCATATTCTGCCTTCAGTGGAAGGAAATGTCAATGCTTTAGTCTGTAGGCCCTTGCTGCTTTGCAGTGCCTCCTCTGTAGATCAGGCACAAACACATCCATGGCTTCTCACTTGTATGTTTGAAAACCTGGTCTGTCTGGACTGGAGTGGTGGGAACTGTAGACTGGGGCTAACAGTGGTATCTTGCTCAAAGTTCTCATGGCCATGCACCTTACTCACACTTTCCGTAGCTGTACTGAACCTCATGAAAGTCCTGTGGGGCTACTGACAGTACCGGGTCCTTTCTACTATCTGTGGTTTGCCCACTCCTTGATGCTTAGCTTCTGCATATCTCAAGCATTGAATAAAATTTACAAGGTCCTGGGAGCCCGTGCTCCACACATTCAACCTTCCAATATTTATTGAATGTCATTATGTGCTAGGCTGAGTGTGAGATGTTTTCATTTATCGCAGTTGAACCTCAGCATTTATAATCATTTTATAGATGAAGAAACTGAGAGGTAGAAAAGATAAAGAACTTTCTCAAAAATCACTCAGGTATGATAGAGTGTGCATTCAAGTTGAGATTGACCTAACACAGAGCAGCTTATGTCTTTCCTTATAGGACATGTCCCTGCTCAACAGCCCCATTTATGCAGAAAGGTCAACTTCAGCTAAAACTTCAACACAATGTTGAACTTTTCTTTCTACTTTTCTTCCTAAGAATTTATGTCTCATTTTCCAGTAGGTGGAGTCCCAAAGATGTCTGGCCAAGAAACTCTGTGGTAGATGAGAAGACACAAAGAACCAGTCTCTTTCCTTTCTCCCTGCTCTTTCTCAGAAATAAAAGTGAACCTTGTGTAGAGATCAAGAAGACTTTTTCTAGATGGATGGATTTGATTCCTGTCCCTGTCAATGGCTTTGTGAACTTGGGAAAGATACTTCTTTCTAAGTCTCAGTTTTCACATCTCTAAAACAGGGATAATAATCATACGTCACTCATAAGTTTGTGATAACAAAATACAATAATATATGCACAGAGGTTATTGTTGAGTACATACTGAATGCCATTTATATTACTGATAAATAGCAGCAGGAATAGGTGCATGAATGTGTGACGCAACTGCTTTGAAGAACAATTCGGTGCCTTGTAAAGGCAAAGATATACATGTTCTATTACCTAGAAACTCTTCTAGGCATATGTTTACCTATGTATGAGAAACACACACACACACACACACACACACACACACACACAGTTTCACACACACACACACACACACACACACACACACACACACACAGTTTCATACCGGCATCATTGGCAATCACAAGAAGTTGAAATTGAAATCACACCACATGTTCCTTTAGAGAAGAAATGAATAAACCCCATATAGGCATACAGCAAAACATCATAGATCGGGGAAGATAAGGGAGCTAGAGATGCATGGGTCAACCTAAATGAATCCCCTGAATATGATGCTGAGGTAAAATAGCATAACGGAGAGTTGTAGAAGAAAATATACAGAATATGGGATTTAAGAGCTGCAAAACAACAACTCTCCATTGCAAGAAATGCATGAAGAAGTGACAAACACTCCCTTCAGGAAGATGGCAAAGGGGGGCATGTACCAGGGCATATGTTTATTAGAATATTTTCCTTTTCTGGTCAAGTAGAGGCTGCATAAGGGTAGCAGGCAGATTCAAGGAGGGTCCTCCAGATTCCTGCCACCTGGCATGCACGCACTCTCTCTCCCAGTTCTCCACATATAAAATCTCTTCTGCTGTGAAGAGATTTTGCAGATGTAGTTAAGATCTCAGACCACTTGAGATAGCCCTTAAGATTATCCTAGATGGGCCTGGTATAATCAGAGGAGCCTCCTTAAAGAGACTGGACTCTTCCTAGGGAAAGAGACTTGAATCCTGGGAGCAATTTGACATGAAGGTTTTTTTTTTTTTTCTGGATTGAAGATGAAGAGGGCACTGTGGTAAGCAGCTGAACATGGCTTCTAGGGGCTGAACATTGGCCCAGTTGACAGCCAGCAAGGAGACAGAGGCCATGGTCTTACAATGGCAAGGAACTTACTTCTGTTAGCAACTGGAGTAAGCCTGGAAAAGGACTCACACCATAGACAAGATAAATAAGGAGTTTGAACAAGACTTGATCTGAGGGTCATGAGACCCTGAGCAAGGAACCCTCCACAGTGGGCCTGAACTTATCACCTATAGAGTTGTGAGGTAGTAAACTGAATACTGTTTCAGGTCTCCAAGTTTGTGGCAGATCGTCATGTGATAACAAAACAAACACACACAGGAATCAACATTCTTTGTGTACATTTTACACACCTTGAATATTTCCTAATACTCAATCAAGGCAGCTAGAATGGGTTTCAGAGGTCTAATCCTGACGTGTAACTTGAACATTATTAGTTGAGAAAGAGCCTTTGTGCCAGGCGCAGCATAGAAAACCCACTAAATATTGAATTGTAGACAGGGTCCGTGTGGATAATTTGAGGATAATTCAACAGCTAAGAGAAGTGGGACTGACTGTGCGTGAATTAACTGTGGATTGTGAGAATCAAAGCTGTTATGGGACCAGATGAAGGGAACTCTGGGAGATTCTCCAAAGTACTTGGGAGCTAAACTGCTTTCCTATCACTGGTCAGAAGTTTTAGGTTTTCGCTTCACTTGGGGTGGGTGGCAGATATGCAAGGAGGAGACAGAGAATGGAAGGCCAGAGGCCTCCCCGCAGTGGCTGGGCTGTTGAGGACATATTGGTATCCTGGGAAAAGGGTCCCAGATTCCAGCAACTATAAGAATCACCAGCCTCTTCCACCTCCTCCACCCAGTCCGTATCTTCTCCAGACCCTTCCTGATTTTAAAGTGACTCTAGAGCTACAGGCCCAGAGCCACCTAAGATTCTCAGTACTGTGGCCTGGAATGATCGAGTCAGGATATAGTAAATGGGATAAGATGAGCATGTGACTTTTCCCCACCTGTAGGAGTTCCTGCACAGCCTCAGACCACCATATCTGTTGGGAGTCGCTGAAGCCAGATATTGGTTATGTGTGGAGGCAAGACAAGGCCACAGCGCCTAACACAGTCGAGCTACCTCAGTCTTGAAACAAACATCCTGCCTGGACAATGTCAGTCATTAGTCTCTAGGCAACCTTGTGTTTCATGATACTGACTTTACAAGAGTACAAATAAACGCCCCTATGGTTGTTGGTGAAGGGGCCACTCCACCTGACCCCAGCTTTTGTCTCTTGTCCTTATCTGCTAAATCCCCTCACTTTTTTCTCCTGGGGACCACTGAGAGGCCACCGAGTCCCTACACACACGCACCTGCCTGCTGTGTAGCTCTGCCCAGATGTCCCACTAGCAATCAAACTCGACCCTACAGCAGATGAACTCATTACTTTACCTGCCCCCTCCTCCCTCACTGCCTGGGGTGAGTCTGCTTCTGTGTGTAACATCACTGCTCATCTAGTTTTCCTTTTGCCACCTAGGAGTAATCCAGTCAGTTCAGTTTCTTTCCATATTCTGTACCATTTGCCTGTGTAGTCCTTGGAATTTGCCGCCTCTTCTTTCTTCCTAGTCTTGGTTTAGACTTCTTTATTTGTACATAAACCTGATAGAAAAGTTTACATTTAAACTTTACAGTTGCCATATTTATCCAGACTAACTGAGATTTCCCTTTCTTTCTTCCTCTTTCCCTTTTCTCCTCCCTCTCCATCATCTTTTTCCCTAGAAACATGTTTTTTTTCCCCCTGTGAACCATTGGAGAGTAACTTGAGGAGTCACATTCCTTTACAACTAAACACATCACTGTGTAATTCCTAAAAGCAAGACTGTTTCTTACGTAATCACAATATAAAAAGCAAAATCAGAAAATTTCCCATGGTTATAATAGGTGTGTTTATTTTACATATTCTAATTCTTTCAGTTACCTGAATAATGTTGACTTGACTGTAATTATGTTGACAAATTCACATATCAAAGCAGTTTATAATTCTACCAAGGCATAAATTTATTGTGATAAAAAATCCTCTTATAGTCTTTTCCAGTCAATACTTACAATCCCCGGAGGTAACCATTGTTTTCTGATATTTCACCCAAAAATAAATTTTTCTTGTTCTAGGACTTAATGTAAAACATACAACACAGATACGTCCTTCCATTCTTTTACACCCCTACTTGTTATTCTTTATTGTACTTTTTTGTTTGATTTTCTACAGACATCACCATTCAGGAATCTGAGATTTATCCTAGATCCCTCTTTCTGTTTCATTCATCAACAAGTCCTGTTGATTCTTTGTCCTAAAAACCATCCTTTATACTTTGTTCTTGTGTCTGTCTCTTCTGATCTTGAGTGTCTGTCACCTGACTGTGGCTCTGCTCCGAACTGTCTTTCTCGCCCCATCTCACACCACTAGAAGACGTTCTCCGTAGTGCTGCCATGGTAACCCAACGAGAGGGAACACCCAACTGCCTGCTCACCCTTAAAATCTGAGTTTTTGGCATTTGATACATACAGTGATCGATCCTTCATGATCCAGCACTTGTCACTCTTCTTTCTCCCCGTCACTCTACAATCATTTCCCCATCACCTTCTAGCTTTGCTTAGAAGGATTTTTGATCATTGTTCTAAAATAATCCTACAGATCCATGGACAAGTGTCACCCCTGTGTGAAGTCTTCTCCAATCCCTTCTCTAAGATAGAATAAATGACTCTCAAATTGGTACAGTCTCGTGTCTGTTTACATTTCTATGATGGCACACATAACACTATGTGTGATTATTGCTTTATTTGTCTACTCCTGTACTAAACTGTGGCCTTCTTGAAGGTGGAAATCTTTCTTCTTCTCTTTTTTTTTTCTTTTCCTGTTTTATAGTGTTTGGTGTGGTAGCAGTCCACAGAGAATGCTTATTCAACGCATTTTGTTGTTGTTGAAATAGCATTTAAAAGTACAGTCAAATACTGCTCTTATGCAATACTTAAAAACTGGAAATTCTAGCTTTATAAAATGCAAGTGACTGATGGGGAAAGAAGATCTGAAGGATGCTCATGAGCCTTTTATGTGCTTCTTTATTAGGTCTGAGTAACTCCTAATTCATTAATTATGAGGAAAAGGAAGAATGCTGGCAAGGTTTTGTTTTAATCTCAAATTTTTATTAAAACAGAATATGCTTTTCCCAAAAATAGTTTCTGTGTAAAGCATAGAGTTTGTCTGCAAAATCAGTATTCAGGAAACAACTTGGGTCTTGACCTATTCCATGAAAATGGGATGATGCATCCCTGGGGGCTGGGGAGCCCATCTCCCCCTCTCATGCATCCTCCTGATAAAGGGCTGATGCATGTTACAGGCAGAAAAGAATGTATTTCTGCATCTCAGTGTGTGTGAGACAGAACTCGTCATCTTCGCTCTTAACCCAGTGCCACCTCCTGTGTTGCCTATTTTTGCCACCTAGGCTCAAAACCTCCCTCTTTGCTCCGCCCTCTCTTTGCCAACAACCGTCTGTCATCCATCCTGCCTTCCTGTTGTCTCACATCTGTCTGCTCCTCTGTTCCCATTGCTGCTGCCCTAGTTCAGGCGCTTATTACCTCCTGCTTTCCAAGCAATAACCTCCCAAATGGTCTCTCTGCCTCACTCAAATCAGTCGTACATATCGAGTTAATCTGCCTGAAGTACAGCTTTCATCACGTCCTAGCCCTGGTAAGCCCTTTCAGTGGCTCCTCTATTCCCTGCAGAATAAAGTCCACATTCATTCAAGGTGTGGCCTTTGCAACATGATTTCTCGTTACTCCTTTCATGTTCCCTTGGCTTCAACTAAATCAAACTACTTTTTCTTTATTCACTCATTCACTGACACACTAGGCATTTATTGAACCTCTGGCCAGGGCACTGAGGATACTGAAATGAAAGGCTGCATTTCTGAGCTCCAGCAGCTTCCAGATCCCACACTTTCCCACCCCTGGGCTTTTACCTTTGCTGTCCCCAACACCAGCAACGTGCTTCTCTCCACCCTGGTCAACTACTCTCTGGATTCCATTCATGCTCCAATGCCTCCCTTTCCCCGCAAAGATCACTTTCCTTCAGAAGCTTCATTCTGGCCTGTCCTTTTCTCTCTCCAAGCTGGAAGAAATCAATTTCTCCTCTCAAAGATTATAACACTCGTCTTCTCTTCAGGCTGTTCCTCTTGAAAACAATGTGTTCTATGAGAAGGCTCTGCATCAGTTTCACCTGTGCATCTAAACAGTCTTCAATACAATGTGGCACAGATTCTAACTGCTCAATTAAATTTAATCAGGTGAATGAATCTTCCAGAGTTACGCCATGTAAATGAGGCCTCCCAGCATGTAGCATTTAGCACCAGAAAGCAGTGCTTTCCTGAGGTTTGCCCCTAATTGCCCAAAAGACTCTGGTCTTTTCACTATTCGTGCACTTTTTATGTTGGCCATGATGCCCAAGGCCACGTGGCTAAAATAAGCCAATACAAAGTGCTGGCTGAGTTGGCAGAAGACCTCCTAACTTTGCATTCCTGAGGCTACACTGATCCAAGGACAGTGTGGTGGCACTGTCCCCTGGTGACCTATGTCACACAGGGTTTATTCTGCCCTTTTCTGCTGGCATGGTGGGCTTCATCATCTAGGGCTGGGATGGCAAAACAAAGTCCATTTGTACCCAGAAGACAGATGCATGGTAAAGCTTGGACAGATGCTCTGTCCTTGTGTTTGAGGTCACAGGGCAGCTGGCTGGGTGGTCAGAGCTAGAGGTTGCAGGTATTCTAGGACATGTCAGGCCCCCAGAGAGAAGCATAGGCTGCAGGCAAGCCTGCAAGTATTTTTTTTTTTTCTGGGACCGGGGATCGAACTCAGGGCCTTAGTGCTTAGCGGCAAGCACTTACCCCACTGAGCTGTACCTCCAGCCCATGCCTGCAAGTATTAAGGAGCTGGAGTCGGTCTAAACTAAATTCACCTTCCTTTGCATGAGTGAGGCCTCCCTAACCCAGCTCCCCGACTCTTCCAGTCAGTCTCAGCAGCACCACATCTCTGGGCAGAGCCTGTATTCCCCTCACGACTGACTATTCATGTTTATTCCAGCACACTTTTCATTCATGCCTCTGCACCGCTAGCTAAGGTATACCTTCCTTACTCCTTGTCCAACTCCCCACCTGTGGAAATTCTCTGCCTTCAAAGCCTATCCAAATGCCACAGCTGCTCAGGGTCCTTCCTGGAGTAACCAATTCAAAATGCATTGCTCCTTTCCAGAGTTTTAGTGCTCATTTTATTCTGCCCTTACAGATATTTGTAAGACTATCTCCTTCAGCAGCTTATAAGATCCTTCCAAATAGCCACATTTTATTCAGATGTGCAGCACAAAAACCTAGTACAGTTCCCATCACACGGAACCTTGTTGGTATCTGATACACATTTATTAAATGGATGTACTGTTCAATCAGATTGATGTGCTTCCTGTCAGTTTTTCTATTTCCTGGAAGAATGAAGCAAACATGAATACCAAGTCCCCTGGAGTATCCTGCCTTTGCCCTGGATCCAAGGGTGTTTTCTGTATGTTTGGTGTGGGCTCCTCTGTCCAGTTCTCCACCTTATTACCTCTCCACTGCAAGTAATAGGATGCCATCCCCAGAATGCCAACCCAGTTCTGTGAGTTTCTTTCTCTCCCAACTCCCTCATCTCATCCCTCCCTCTGACAGTTTGGGTCTCACCTGTTCACCATCACTACTTTCTTTTGACTTGGTAACCAACCAGCATGTACCTGGCACATAGCTTTGCTCTGAGAATCAGGGGATGCAGGCCCAGCCCATGGAAGAGGCATCTACCTTTCAACCACCCTCCTTGCCTTGCACATTTTTTTTAAAGCTCAGCACTATTGGTGTCTGCACAACATGAGAATATCATGTTGCACTTACACTGTTTCCAGAGGTCTCAGGTGCATTCAGCTGATTCCCAGCAAAACTAAATGTCTTGAGGGAAAGGATTACCTTTATAATATTTGAGTATTTGTAACACAGTATTCAGCATGCACGCACTCCACGAAAAACATTTTCGAATTTTATACACCAGACTCCAATCTGGACATCTGCATGAGTTATAGTCTGCAAAGTGAAACACTGTAGCCTGTAATTAAAATATATTCACTGCAATATTATCTGCAAGAGAAAATAACTGGCAACTGTGCACAGCAAAGAGAGGCAAGATTCAGTAAATGATGGTGCATTATGGTGACAGAATATTACAGAGTTGTTAAAACAATAATTAGAATGTTGAGGGAGCACTGTGGAAATATTTATAAAAAACAAGTAACTGGTAAAAGAACAAAAACCATGTGAAACTATACTTTTAATTGTTACTATGTATCATGACAAATCTAGGCAGATCATTTGCAAATCTGAACCTAGTACTAATGCTGTAAAAATTGAGTGATTTTTTTCTATGTCTTTAGGGTTATGTCTCCATCATCTTTTGAGTTAAAAGATTTATATATATATATATATATATATATATATATATATAATTACTACAAAAATACACAAGTCATTTTGCTTGGAACTTTAGCTTCTTTGTAATGAGAAGCCCAGCCAGCAAAAGCAAGGAATTATAAAAGGTGACTTTAATCAAGGCAAATGTCCTATGCATCTCATAGTCTTTCGCAGTGAGTTTTGATAGTGGTGGCAATGATACTATTAATCAAGACTCTATTTCTTTTACTGCTCTACGGAACTCTGCAAATCAGTCCAGCACCTGAAAATAACCATGGGACCCTATCAAAAATGTGACAAGTTTAGTAAGGCTAGGAATTTCAGGGAGGGGTTCCAGTCCCACCTGGTGAAGGGCTGATTCATGACTATGGTACATGAAAACAGAGTGAGGGGCACAGTGGACAGAAACATGGAAAGGCTGTATTCTGTTCCCAGGCTGGTATTAAAGACCCATGACATTTTAGGAAAGCCACTTAAACTAAATAGGTAATTTCCTTCATCCAGCTGGACAGCCAACCTCGTTGAACAAAAACACAAGTTCCTGCTGGGTGGCAGCATTGAACTCAGCACTGGGCCCTCCTTGATTTCTGCCAGAACTAGTTCACAGGAATAGTGAGAGGGTCAAATGAAATAACTCATGCTGGAAGCTTTGTAGAAAAGTGGCACTAAATAAATACGAGCTATTATTAAGAAGCATAGAAGCATAGCTGGTCTGGATAGTTCCACAATGCTAACAGCTGATTCAGATCTAACCAAAATTGAGACAATCAGCTACCAACAAAGCCTGGGAGAAACAAAGCCCTGATTGAAATGGGCTGCAGCTGACTTCTCCAGTTCCCCCAGCTGGACTCATTCAGGTTCAACGGCAAACTGTTTGTACCTCTGTCACAGCACTGGTCACCCTGCCCAGGACACGAGTCCTCTGACTGCACCTGCTTCATCGTCCATAGGCACCTCATCCTCCAGGGCTACTGCATAGCTGTTTGCTAATTTGAGGGTCTTATATGTTTAGTGTGAGTGTGGAGAGTGAGAGAGAGACAGAGAGACAGACACAGACACAGACACAGACACAGAGAGACACAAAGAGAGGCAGACAGAGACAGAGAAAGAGGGATGGAGGAAGGAAGGAAGGATGGAAGAAAGAAGGAAACAGGGAAGGATGAAGGGAGAGAGGAAATTTTCCATCTTGATTAATAATCTCTGCCCTAAATAGGATGGGTAGAGTTCTCTTTCCAAGCTAACTACTACCATTTTCTTGAAAGACACAAAATACCTTTATATATTGCTAATTTTAAATGGATGTTGACCTTTTTCTGAATATAGGTGTCCTGCTTAATTTGGTCAGAAACAAGATGAGTTAGTTTAAAATCTCATCGGTAATAGGGAGAGCATATAAGGAGGCAGATCAGCAGCAGCGAAGAAGAGCTTGGTGAGAAACAGTGAGAAAGGCCATGCAGCCCCAGCTACCAGAGAGAGTTGGTGGATGAGGTGCTTGCTGACCCCCCATCTGCTCCTTCTCATCCTGTGCTTCTGAGAAATACTGCAATGGGCATGAGGAGGTAGCACTGAGCCAAATTCTCAGTTCTTCCTTTTGAAAGACAAAGGGTTTAGAAATACTTCTCACAGCTAAGGAAATTTGGCTTCATGAGTCGATAACATCAATTTCAGTCCTTTCTGGCTGAGTCATTTAGTGAGTTCATTATTTATAAGGCTGACATCCTCGCTGCAGCTCACATTGTTGGCCAGGGCCAGGGACAAATGGCTGTGGTGGGTAAGAGTGGTGGAGTTGTGTTAGCACCTCCTCAGTTTATCGACAGCTGGGCAGAAGTTTAAAGTAGACAGAAGGGTTCACAGACTCCATAACTAGCCTGTTAGAAATGTTATAGTATTTTTTTAAAATGAACTCTAAATTATAATAATAATGAAAACATAAGGGCTGAGGATATAGCTCAGTGGCACAGTGCCTGCCTGGCAAGTGCAAGGTTTGAATTTGAGTCCCAGTACCAAAACAAGAGAGAAAATAATAATAGTAACAGTCTCATTGTTCTTGTAATAATAACACAGTTAGCCAAAGGGTTGAGTATGTCTAGATCAGTGGTGGTGAACCTATAGCATGCTTACTATTTGTTTCTCTCTGAAAACATGATGTGAAGGTATGAGTTGTTTTTTCTAAACTAAAACCTCAGTATTCAGGTTTAGTTGCAGTGCTAGCACCTTGCAATAAGTAAGTGGGTTTGGGGTTGCAGTTTGGACACTTGTCTCTAAGAGGCTCGCCATCCCTGAGGTAGTGTGTTAAGATTTGTGGCTGTGAGCTCTGGAGAGTCACAGAATTAATAAGTGGTGGGAAGAGGCTTCAATTCCTAAGTGAGGAACTGTGAACTCCTTAGGAAGTGATCATACTGGATAACCATGCATCCACATGCCAGGTATTGATTTAGCATCTACTGTGGGGGAAGTTCTGGACTAGGTATTTGGAGGGAAGAAAAACCCTTTCACATCCTGGTTCTACTTCTCAGCAAGCTTCCGTGGGCGACACTAAATAGTTTGAGAAATACATTTCCCATCATCACTGCCACCGGCACTATGGCCACCACCAGCACAGCTCTCCCGGCATCGCAAATACCTCCATCATCATCTTGGGCATCACTACAGTTATCATACAAAATATTGCAAAACCCCCATTTACTTGTGGTTCTATAACATTTCTCAGAAGCGGCACCTGGGTCACAGCTAGAGCATGCCGTAGGATTGCCTGAGCGGAGATGACACTGTGCCACCTGCTGTCTACTCTTAGCAGATGCCAGTCTCCTGGGAGCTGTCCATCTAGGAGAGAACACAGTGCTTACAGAATGGGAGATGAGTGGTTTACATGTGTCCTCTGAGCAGGTAATGGCCAAGGTCTCGGTCTCCCTTTCTGAGAGCCCATCTATGCCAACCTTTCTCTTCCCAATCACAGGCCCCACCAACCTGTCATCAAGGACACCCAGTCACAACAGACAGGGCCTTACCTCGGCAAGACCAGAAGGGATGCTGGATACATCGTCTGCACTGTCATACTAACTGCAACGTAAAACCAGGAAATGCAGATCCAGAGTGATAAGAGACAGTCAGTGTCTGCACTGGGAATCTATGTGCAAACAAGCAAAACTTACGTGCGTGGATACATAAGGCCAGATGCATTAGTGTTCATTATATTGCCCTGATCACAGAATGCAGTGCAACCAATCCCTTCCAAAGTACACAGACAACATGCCCATTCCAATCTCCACACCTTGCATTATTTCTTATCTACAGTGTGAAATGCCTGCCCTCTGGATCTGCCCAGGCCCAAGCACTAATTGTAAGGGCTGAAATCTATGCCTCAAAAAATGTTGAAGTTGCAGCGCTGAGTACTTGTACATGTGACCTTATTTGGAAATTAAATCTTTACACATGATCACATTTAGATAAGACCCTTAGAGTGAACCTTAGTGCAGTGACTGGTATCTACATAAAAAGGGGCTACTTGGATGCAGAGACAGCCACATAGAGAAGTAGATGAGGTGAGGATACAGGGAGAACCATCTACAGGCCAAGGCACGCCCAAAGTCACCGGAAGACAGGAGAGGGGCAGGAAACAGATCCTCACTGATCTTAGAAAGAATCAAAGCTGCAGCATCTTGATCTTAAACTTCTGGTCTTCAGAACTGTGAAACAATACATTTCTGGTATGAGGCACTCACTGTGTGGGACTTCGTTATGGCGTCCTCAGGATTTAATGCACTAATCAACCTTCAACATGGACCTACTTCCCAGAGAACATCTTCGTTGAGTGTGGCCTGGCATTTAAGAAGCATTCAGCCATGACTCCGTCAACTGTCTTACTGTTGGATGCTTCCTTGATGAGTGGCACTGAACTAGGCTGTCATGATACAAATGTGACATGACTTCACCACCAGACTCTTTTAACCCTTGTGCAGGCCAACACATGAGCTGTAGGTGTAAATGTAAGGTGGGGTGCAATAATAGGTGCTGAACATAAATGCAAAATGAGAAGTGATAAAAAGGACCTATCATAGGGTAGGTTCTGGGGAAGAGGTGGCAGGCTTGAGAAGTGGCTCAGGTGTGTGTCAGCTCCTTGTCAAGACAAGAGACCCATGGAAAATCTAGAACTTGTCTGTCTGCCGCTTAGGTTTCCTGGGAGGTCAGAGCAGAGGTTCAGTCTGGAGTCTTGGGGTGCCGTGGATGATCAGGAAGATGGAGCTGAGGATATCCTAGACACCTCTCTGCTTTGCTTCACCTTCTGGAGACTTCTGTGGTGCTCATGTGAAAAACAGCTAAGGGTCCTCACAGCCTGGAGGGATCTTGCGCACAGAATGGACTGTGCAGCGTGCTTTCTCTGTCTACTACCATGAAGAGTCCTCCATCACGATCTGGGTTGGAAGTGGCAAATAGTACAGACCATGGCCACCCCTCACCCTAGAGCTGAATCTCAGCAACATTTATTATCAAGGGCTTTAAGAAGCTTCAAGAATCTGCCTTGATCCTTTTCCTTGTCTCTTTATATTGCCCTTCTCTTGTTTCCTAAACATTCATAATTCTGATATTTCCTTTTGTGGCAAACTGAAGCCAGAACACGTGGATACTCTTTTCTTTCCTCTTCTATATCCATGTAGTAAGTCACCTGCCAAATCTATTTGTGCTTTCTCCTGCCTTCCATTCTCATTCATGTAGGCACCCATTCCAGCATTTATTAGAAACATACTAGCAGATTACTTTCTAAGCACAAGACTTGTGGTGGTATCTTATCCGATTACGGATACCAAAAATGAACACAAGAGTGAACCTGACCTGGATCTCATCACCAGAACTCTGCAGTGCTACAAGACTTGGACAGCTGGGAGACAAGGTAGTGTGTATCAAGCGTATCACCAAAGGGCTGCATCTTGGGCAGGAAGCTTGTAAGAGGCAGAGACAATAGTACTCCCAACTGGCTGGACATGAGGAAGGGGAGGAGAATGAAAGAAGCCCTTACCCTGCGTGCTAGGCTTTTGTTGTTAGCACTGTCCGCCATGGAGCAACCCTTTGCTCTGAGCATCCATGCTGGTTACTCAGGAAGCACAGATTCAGAATATTACTAGCGCCTGCATGGCTGTCATTGTCATGAAACAAAATCTTCCCTACGATGGCTCCTTTCCATCACTTGTCATTTTGCATTTATGTTTAGGCACCTGTTGTACCGACCTACCTTACATTCATACCTACAGTAACATCTTGAAAATCTCAGGTGAGGTTAGACTGAAACTGTATCAAGAATAACTTTTAATAAGAATGTAATTTAGCAGAATTTATTAAAATGTTAATTAAAATATTCCTATATAACTGGAAACTTAATAATAAAAATGTGTGGTCAGAACACCAGAGTACAGTGTTAATTGTATTACATTTTGAACTAAACTATACTGAAAATATTATTTAAAAGTTGGAGAGCCCTCCAGCCATGTGCCATGGCTGACTTACAAGAACCTACAAGAGACAGTTGCCACTATTCAGGGACTTTTCCATTTGGTTGTTAAACCATTGGTGCTGTAAAACTGCAAGTGGTGGAATCTTTAGAGCACAGAAATATGGAATTGGAATGCTACAAATCAGGATTTTTTTCCCCTTCTATTTTGTCTTTTTTCTTTCCTTTCCTTTTTTTTTCTTTATTCTTTTTATCTCATGGTAGTTACTCTAGCATGGTGGAATACAGTTAGGACATTATATAGAGATAAATTTAGAACTTTTAAAACCATGAACTGGCAAAAAAGAAAAGCTGGTTGGCCCAACTTCAGGAATTGGGTAAAACAAAGAATGTAGACAAAAAGAAAAAGTTAAAATGTGAGGATAAATTAATGAAATAGAAAACACTGTACAAAAAGATAAAAAATAAAAATCTATCAAAAATGTGAATAAAGACAACTTGAACAAATAGAGAAGCAATGTACAAATAATATGAGGAATGAAGAAGTAGACATTACAAAGCTATTTAACACATTAAAAAGATAATAGGATATATGAATATGTAGTTCAAATATGACTGAAAATAAATATAAACAAATATTTCTGGAAAATATCACTTATCAAAATCATTTCCATGTAAAAATAAAAATAAGTTATCCTTTCACTATTTAAAAAAAAGTCTTCCAATCCAGAATGCTCTGGGTCCAGATGGTTTCACCAGTAAGTTCTATAAATGTTTAAAGATGAAATATTTCCAGGTTATACACACCTCTGCAGATAGTGGGATGAAAGTTCACATTGGCCATTATTTTTTATGGAGCTATCTGAAATCTTGATTCTAACACTCTACAAAGACAAAACAAGTAAATAAAATTAAAGCTCAATCTCATCCACAAATGTAAATGTAAAACATAAACTACAATTAGTAGGTTGAACTCGGCAGCATCTATCTATCATCTCTCTCCCCCTACCCCCTCCCTCTCTTTCCTGTCTGTCTGTCTGTTTATCTGTCTATCTATCTGGCACACCATCACTAATTTGGATTTTTCATAGGCTCGCAGAATGAGCATAATTTTGAAGAAGAAGTTTATGTAATTCACATATTAGCAGAAGTAGTATCACAGAGAGGTAGGAAAACTATCTGGCAAAAGTTAATATTCATGCATGCATGATAAGAATACAACTACAGTGAAATTTATTTAATATGAGAAAGAGTATGCTACTACACTCTTAGTCTATCACATTTAATATTGAAACTTAGAAAACTTTTTCTTTGAGACAAGGTCTTACTATATAGTGCAGGCTAGACTTAAACTCACTTATGTAGCCCAGCCTGATCTTGAACTCATGGCAATCCTCCTGCCTCAGCCCTTGGAGTACTGGGATTACAGGCATGAATCATCATACTTGGAGAAATTTGGACTCAGATAAAAATTTCCACTGTGGCTGCTTCTGTTTACACTTGTCTGTGAGTTCGAGACCTTAATAAAACAAGAAAGAAAGGGTACAAAAATGTAAAAGTAGGCGAAAATAACTGTCACTATTTACAGATGATATAATTATGCATAGGAATTCAAAGGAATCCATAGAGAAATTATTATAATCTAAGAATTTGACATAGTTGTGGTATTCCCATTTAATACTTAAGCAATAAATTTAATTCATATAAGCAGGGAAGAAATCGAAAATAAAATGTTACTATTTACAATAGCACAAACAAGATGCTATCCTTGGGAATAAATCTAACAAAATATCTTTGTCTAAGACCTTTATTATAAAAATTAAAAGTGCTAGCAGACATTAAGAATGAAAATCAAATAAATGGCCTTTACTCCAAATTTATGAATCAGAATAGCTGGTTTTTTGAAAGATGTTTTTAATTCTTCTGGGAAGATACCCAGAGGAGAATAGCTAAGTCGAATGGGACCTCCAATCCGAACTTCTTGAGGAAACTCCACACGATTTCCACAGTGCTTGTGCCAGCCTACACTCCCACCAACAGTGGAAAAGGGTTCCTTTTTCCCCACAACCCCACTAGTATTTGTTCTTGGTTGATTTCTTGATAGTAGCTATTCTTTCTGGGGTGAGATGGACTCTCAGTGTTGCTTAAATTTGCATTTCTTGAATGACCAATGATGTTGAACATTTTTTCCTATACTTATTTGTCATTCGTATTTCTTCATCTGAGAAGTGTGTATTCATCTCAAATGCTCATTTTTGGATTGGGTTTTTGAGTTGCGGGGCCTCATTTTTTTAGATATAAGTCCTTTGTCTGAGGGACAATCAGCTAAGATTTATTCCCATTCTGAGTTTTCTTTTCAAGATGGTGATTTCTTTTGATGTGCAATAGATTTTAAGATGAGATCCAAGGTGTTGATTCTTTGAAGTATTTCCCATGCAGTTTGATTTTTGTTCCTGAACTCTCTGACTACCACTATGTCTTCAAGATTTCTACCTACTTTCCCTTCTAGTACATTTAGTGTTTCTGTTGTAATTTAGATCTTTGATCCATTTTGACTTTAGTGCATGGTGATAGACATGGGTCTAGTTTTAGTCTTTAACATGTAGAGAGCAAGTTTTACCTCCACCATTTATTAAAGAGGCTATCATTCTTCCAGTGAACACGACCCTTTGTCAAAGATAAGGTGGCAGAATGTGTTTGTGGTTGTGTCTGTATCTTTTAGTCTGTTTCATTGATCCTCAGGTCTGGTTTTCTTTGCCAGTACCATGCTGCTTTTATTACAGTGGCTTTGTATTATAATTTCAAGTCAGGGATTGGAATGCCTCCTGCCTTGCCTTTGTTGCCCAGAATTGCTTTTGCTATTCTATGTCTCTTCTGGTTCCAAATGAATTTTAGAAATGTTTTCTCTGGTTCTGTGAGGCATGCTAATTGTATTTTGATCAGGATTACATTAAATCTGTATAATAGTTTTGGAAGTATGGCCATTTTCACTATGTTGGTTCTTCCTATCCATGAGCAAAGGATATCTTCCTCTTTTATGATATCCTCTTTGATCTCCTTTTTCACAATACTATAATTTTCAATGTATAGAATTTTTACTTTCTTTGTTAGATTAATTCTTAAGTATTTCATTTTTTTGGATGTTCTTGTGTTGTTTCTCAAAATTCACTCTCAATGAGCTTGTTGTTTGTGTGCAGGAATGTTTTTGACTTTTAAGTGTTGACTTTGTATCCAGCTATACAACCTAATTTCACTATTAAATCTAGAAGTGTTTTGGTGGAGTTTTGGGGGACTTCTGTGTAGAGTATCAAGTCATCTGTGAATAAAGATAATTTAACTTCTTCCTTTCCTATCCTTATTCTCTTTATTTCTCTCTCTGGTCTAATTACTCTGGCTAATGTTTCCAGAACTATATTGCATAGGAGTGATGATAGTGGACAGCCTTGTCTTGTTTTTTATTTTAAAGAGAAAGCTTTCAGTTTTGTCTATTTAGTATGATGTTGGCTGTTGTTTTGACATAGATGGCTTTTATCAGGTTGAGGTAAAGAAAACCTATTCCAAATTTCTGTAGGGTTTGTACTATGAATGAGTGTTGAACTTTATCAACTAATATCAACACATTTTTATTGAGCACCTACTATAGACAAACTTGTTGCTGGGCTGGTGTCTGAGTTACTTTTCTCATTGCTGAGAAAAAATACTTGACACCCACAAGTTAAGGAAGGAAAGGTTTACTTAGCTGACAGTTTGTAGAGGTTTCAGTGCATAATTGGTTGGCTCCAAGGCCAGGTGGCACATGGCAGAGGAGCACCAATTCATGCTGGCAGAACACAGCAAAACAACAAGGAAGAAGTGAGACAAGCCTCTTTCTGTTCCTTATATTTTATCCATTCTACTGGATGGAGGCAATGCCAATCCAGTCAGTGGACTGACCCAGTAATCACCCACCCTGAATCCCAGCTCCCTTAATCCCAGCATTGCACTGTGAACCAATCTCACACTCTAGATTCAACCACCTCTGAAAAATCTCTGACCAGATAAGGCTTTGGCAGGATATCTAGACACAAACTATTACAGCTGACAAATATAGATGGCAGGATGTTGGAAAATAAAATAAAAGGTATTCTGTTGTGTCCACAAAATATCACAGTGACTATAATGTTTTGCATTTATATGGCACTTTGGTATTTTTAAATCTTTTCAGAAATACTGTCAAAAATATTGTCTCATCTTTTCAAGGAGTAGAGGAAGTTTTGCCTTTGTACTCACCTAGCATGAATGGCAAGTCAGACACAGACTAGCAGAATGTCTCTGATGGGCTGCTGACCTGCAGCCTAGGATTTGTTAGGGGTTGAGAAAGGAAGAGAAGACCTTCTGCTCTTCCTGTAGCATATTATGTGTCCTGGAATAAAGTAGCATGGCTCCTCAGGGCTTGGATTTTCCCTTTGGTAGAATTGAAAATCCTTACCAGAAAAGTTTTTATAAGGGTCTGTTTAGCAGAATTGGTACCAATAGAATAGTAGTAAGAATAATTCTATAAATGTAACAAAAGTTGAAGGAGTCAGAAAAGTGTGGGGGCCCTGGAGCCGGAAGTAGGTTTTGACCCAGCAGTAAGTTTACTGGGAAATGGACTCAAAGGTTGACTGGAGGAATACAATGTTTTCTACTTGGAGCAATATATCCTGAAAGTAATCCTTTATTTGCAGTACAAAGATGTGATTTTTAGCATTGGTTCAATCTCTAATTAGCTCCATGATCTTAGGCAAATTATAGGTCCTCTTTGATCCTCAATTTTCTCACCTATGATCTGTTGAGGATCACCTCTGCCTGCTTTAGTGGTTATAAGATGAATGTGTGTGAAAGATGTTTCAAACGGGAAAACTTATCTCAAATGCTGGAAATCACTGTTGTGGCAACATTACCCTTTGGCAGAATCTGCTGGGCAGGTCTATCATCAGCCAGCATTTAACAGAATATTTATTCCTTATTTTTGTCTCCTTCAGGGTAACTTCCTGTTCTGCCAACCAAACAGGAAATTGCTATATTGTTTCTTTGTTAGACACTTTGCTTCTCAAATCTAATGGTCTGTTTACTTAAATATTTCAGTGCCTCTTAGCATTTCAAAAGAGTGTTTTCAAAAATTATGTATTAAAAAAACCAGAAGAGTAAATAGAGTCACAATTGCCTATTTTCTAGGCTCAGCAGTTGTTATCTATTGAATTCTACCCGTACAGACAGAGAATAAATAAACAGCCCAAAAAACCCACACACATTACCTTGAAACAGAAATAGGAATTATTTATCAATTTGCTAAGCCTTGCTGGGCCTTTGTAGTTAATATTACAGATATAATTTCAACCCACCTCCTCCCCCAAAAAAGCTAGGTATGAGAAAGGACAGTTTCCAAGGAAGCTTGTGCTATCTTAAATTGTGGTTCAGAGGACACATGATCCAATCTGATAGTCTTGTTATGGGGCCTAGAGTGACAGGGTCCCTGTAGCTTTGCAAGCCAGAATCCAGGAGGCTCTAACTGACTTCAGATTCTAGATCTTAACTTTCCTCGTTTTTTCTGTCATGCTACAATCCCACTGAGATTTGATTCTAGAGGACAGTGATTAAAATGTTATTTTTAGCAAATACATAATTTCCTACATTAAAATTCAAAAACCCAAGGGGATAGCTTAGCCTTGTAACTATGTGACCACGGTCTGCCACTGGTGTCCAACAAAATCTTGAGCAAGAAGGAACATGGGAAATGTACCCCCATGAGATATGCCCCAGCCTGGAGAAAAGATGTCAGTGTCCCTAATATATGACTCTCCCTGGTGCCTGCCAGGGAGGAGTTTGTAACTGTCTTTATTGGGACCTCGTGTCCAAATGACATCTCCTTTTCATGCTGGGGTGTAACGCTGGAGATGGGCTGTGGTCCAGATGTCAGGCAACAGGCAGGCTGTGGAGAAGGAGGAGGTGGTGAATTTCCTGCCTTGTTCTACACAGGCCTAAATTTGCAATGATATGATTCAGCGTGCTGCCTGGGATCCTGAATATAGTCACAGCTCTGAGTCAGCCTTGGCTCCCACTCCCTGTGGCTTCAGAAGCCATGTATTTCTGGGTGTGACATGGGCAGTGGTTTGTCAGAAGGCCTTGTTTGCTCTTTATGGCAAATGCAGGGCCTCAGTGGCCCTGACTTCATGTCACTAATGTACACTTTCAAAGTGATATCGGCCCTGCTGGCCCAAAAGTCCTTGTTGTCTCTTAAGTTTGAGCAATGGAGAGTTCTTTCTGGTTAATTTAATAGAGATTTTGATTAATCTACTAACAGTGATTTACTGTGTATAATACTGAACTGGTGCATTTCTGATTATGAAGGGGTAAACATTTATTCACTATTCACATATTGTGTTCCTAGTGCTTATGTCCATATGGAAGGATGTTTAAAATCCAGCTGGCTATCTAGGTGAGTAATAATTAAGAAGCACTGACCCCGAGGGAAACTGGAACTCAGAGAACACAGCTGTGAAAGGGACTTGTGGATGGATAATGCTCTGAAAGAGGTGAAGCGTTCTGGGGCCTTAAAGGGCCACCAGGGTTCACCTGAGTGTGAGTGAGAAGAAACAGCTCTAATAGAGAAGTGAGAAGGTCATAAAATTAAAACCAAAACATGAAAGGAAATAATTTTCTCTGTCTTTACCTGCTTGGAGGGGTCACTGGGGCTTTACAGAACTCCAGGATCCTTCTAGATCATAATAGGCAATGTGCAAAAGCATGGATGATTAGAATGTGCCAGCTGGTAGATGAGCTACTGACAGAGAGTGTGTGTTGACAGCATCCATTTCAGTTCCTGGGTCTCCTTTTGGAGCTATAAAAGCTAATATATTTTTAAAATCAAATAAAAGAAACCAGTGACAAGACCAGCATTTTATTATTCCAATAGTAGAAGGACCAAGGTCTATACACCCAGCCAAGTGAAGCTGTCTTTTCTGTCCAGAGTCATCTTTTACTCACTTGGTAAGTGTGGGTCACACAGGAAAGAGCTTCATGTCTTCGCCTGAAAAATGGAACTAATAATATGTCCCCCTGTGTATAAATAAAACTGCACCAGTGATAAGCATTATGTATACTATTTCTTACGGCCTCTGGAAGAAAAAATGAAAATAGTTCCAAAGAATTACTATGGTGATTACATATGCCTGGCAACTAAGAATTGATTTTTCAGTTAACTAATGATTTCTTAAGTCTCATATTGCCTTCAGATTGCAAGGGACCTTACAGTTGGAATTAGAATTATAAGAGGATAATCTATTGGAGAAATCTTGGGTTTCTGAATCAGAAAGAGTTAGTCTTGAATTCTAGTTCAATCATGTGTGCCATCTTTCCTTCCTGCAAGAAAGAAATGTGCATTAACCTCTTATTAGGTGCTATGATAAATTAAGCTCTTGGACCCTCAGTTTCCCCAATGATAAAGATAAACATTAATGTATAGAAGTCCTGAGGTTATGTGATGTCTGGAACTCAGTACACCTGAAATGAGCATTAGTTCTCCTGCAATTATAGATGAGGAAATTGGGTAAGACACGGCTACTTAAGAAGCCTAGAGTATGACAGGAAGAAAGCCCCGACAGCACCCAATGTCATGGCAGTGCAGAGTGCAGCTAGTGCTGTAGATGGGATATAAATGAGCTGAGTCATCCAAAAGCACAGGAGAGAGATCGTTAGAGGACAGGGACCATGATAATTACAGCAAGGAGGCCAGAAGCAAACAGAATGTGGGAGGCGCAGCAAGCTGTCCCGAGTGAAACTGCACCTGCTTCACCATGGAGTTTAACATTGGCTTTTGGGGAAAAGATGCACACATGGGTGCATCCGTCCATCCATCCTTTAATTCATTCATTCATTGAAAACATGTTTATTTACTTCTTCCCCCCACGTCTTACATTTTCATAGCACTGGAGATGCAACCAAAGAGCTTACTGAAGAGTGGAGAAGAAGGACAAGGAAACAGAGCGTTATGAATTATTTCGATGAATACGAACAGAAGACACATGCAAGAATAGTGCCTGGGGGTTGGTCTTTGACTTGCCACTCGATGGCTGTGGTATTTTAGAGACAAAGATAAACCTGCTCAGTGTCCATGTGCCCCGTGACTTCTGTATTGATTTGAAGATCAGCTGAAATTACGCAGTGAAGAACTTTTTTTTTTTTGATACCAGGAATTGAACTCAGGACCTTGCACTTGCCAGGAAGGTTCTTGTGCCACTGAGCTATATCCTTGGCCTTGACTGAAGAACTCTTTGGGAATTATATCCTGTACACATGCATACATTGTAATATACCAATCATCAGCAAATCAAGTCTACTTATATTATCCCATCAGATGTGGCCCTCTTTTTAATTTTCCTCTGATAAGTCGTATCATACACATTTTATTATCATTCATGTTTTTCTTGTGTAGCTTTTTTTTAGTGTGAACTTCTCTAATTCTTATCTTCTGGTCGTTCCTACCAACGCAGTTGTATCCAAACCTGTGTGTCCTACGGAATTCTAGGGAAGACTAACGAAGTTTGCATCTGCCTTTGTGAAGCAGTCAGGCAGGGAGGGGGAACAGAGGAGTCAGAGGGGAGAGTCACGTGTCATAGAGAGGCACGGGAAGAACATGGAGTGATGTCGGGTGATAGAAGTAGAGGTAGAAAGAAAACCTAAGAGATAAAATGAGTTGAGAGCAAAAGGCGGAGGAAGAGACAGACGCAGCCGGCCAGATGGTGAAGGAGAGAAAAAGGTGGCTCCCATTTTAAAGAGTTTGTCTCTTCTCTCTGCAATATTTCTGCTGCTGTCTGAATACAGAGAAAAATGTATGTGTGTGAATGTGTGTGTGTGTTTGTTAATAACAGCCATCTATTTATAGGCCTTAAATTATACACCATGAAAGCCTCTCTGAGACAAGATGTGTTATTTGGCTGCCAGAAGGAAAAGTTAAAGAAACAAAAAAGAGTTTCTGTATTTCTTTCTATATTTCTCTCTTTCCTTCTTTCTTTTCTTCATCTTCTCTGACCACCAGATTCTTATGACACTTGCCACCTCTGCGTTTTGGAGATAAACCCTAAAGCAGTGGTATAGAGGTTGCTTAAGATCTTTCTTCAAGAGGAGCGCCTCCATGGTTTCCTGAGGAAGAGGTGATCCTCAGATCACATGGTTTTCCAGCTGGATTGGAAGGGAGAGTCAACAGCAGCTTTTCTACTTCTTCTGTATTTCAGACAATGAGACCGAAGCCAAGAGGATGGCTCTCCCCAGAGAACTGGCGACAGAAGAGTGCCTCCTAGTTTGATCTAATGTTCTTTTCCCCAGGATGTCCATGGAACCATGCCTCATAGTTTCAGTCCCAGCCAACTCCAATTCTATCACAGTTGAAAGCAAGAAGTTTCTGTTAACACTTTCTTCTCATCTCCACCTCCCAAACCTCTGTCTGAATCTCCTAATGATCTCAAGATAATCTGCAGATCAAGGGGTTTCAAACTTGTTTCTCAGTCTGTTGTCAGCAGAGTACAAGGGCCAATCAAGACATTCAGCATGTGTTTAAATTTTTAACAATTTATTGCAATAAAAGAAACATGGCCATTAACATAGGCCATCAGCACCACCCCCAGTCTGAACACGTACATCCCATCCCAATATCCTTGCCACTGTCTAAAGCAGTTCTGAAAGTTTTGCTTTGTGCGTGTCTTTGCCAGGTATGATTAAAAAAATATAGTGAATGCTGCTCTCCAGTGCCATTCAAAGGAAAGGTATGCTTGCAAAAAATTACAGTGTGTCTTCATCCACCTCATTTACCAGACCTGACACCTTCCAACTACTGGTTCTGTGCCAAACTCAAAATGACATTGAAAGGTAAATGTTTTGTACCGAGTCAGGGTATTGAAGCAGCTACGATGGTGCAACCGAAGACACACAAGAAATAGAACGTCCAGAAAGCTCAGCAACAGACAGCAAGAATGATGGAATAAAAGTATTCAAGTGCAGGGGAAGGATTTTGAGAGGAGTTAATAGAAATATCCCTTTTACTATAATTTTTTTAAAAACTTAAAATGTCCACCAAAGTTTTTGATCACAGTTTATACAGTGGCTAGGAGCATGGATTTGGGTGTCAGATCTGGGTCCAATTATTAACTGCCTGACGTCAGGTAAGTTATTTAATCTCAGTGTTTCAGCCTCTTCATCCGTAAAGCAAGGGTAGGGATAGAATTTCCTTCATAGGACTGTTACGGAGAGTGAATAATGGCAGAGTTGGAGTAGAGTAGATCCTCAGTATTTTCTTATTGTGTTAACATCCTAATGGGTTTGAAAGCTGGAAATCCAAGAGCTTTGTGAACCTCAGAGGAGGAGTGCCTCTCTTAGAAGACCCTCCTATGCACAGTGTTGATGGAGGAAGCTACAACAACCCAGTAGCCTGCCACGCCAACCTATGGATAATCCATTTGAGGATGTCGGTGAGTAGGAAGAAAGATGAGGAGCTGTGGTGGTGAGAGGCAGTCTGTGAGCAAGCATCAGAAAAGAGTCCGAGTTCTAATCTTGGCAGGAAATATTCCTGTCTTCTCTTTTCTTCCTCTCTGTACAAGCACTGGGGGTGCTGGTTTTAAACTCCTGCCACATGCCCGGAGGAGGGACCACCCTCAGAGTTCTGCAGCCTGCAGCGCTTTCCTCCATCTCACATCCCCGTCTTCCACCCATATAGAGTTTGGCTTGTGTTCAACTTCTCTAGCACCTTTTGCTAGAGACTTAACATTTTCTTTCATGAAATATTTATGACTATTATTTTATTTGGTTCAATGACTCTGCGTGACTTGAGAACAGATTATGAGTGCCAGTTTAGATGCCTATGTCCTCCCAAAGAGCCTGTGTTCATTACTTGTCCTTCTGTGTCCCAAGGAGGGGGCTCTCCCCACCACATCACACAAACTCGCTCTTTCAGTATCTTGAATTTCATTCTTACATGTACATTTAGGTTCATATACACACACACTTTTGAAAATCCTCAAGGATTATATATGAAGAGTATCTGGTTGAAGAGTAAGACAAACACTATCTTTTCTTTTTATAGGGAACAATGGGCCATAAAAGTTAAGTTCAAACTGGACATGATGGTGCAGGCCTGTAATACCACACTGTGGGAGACTGAGGCAGGACGGCTGCAGGTTCAAGACAAGCCTAGGCAACATAGTGAGACTCCATCTCAAAACAAGAAACGGAAAAAGAGCTGGAGATGTAGCTTAGTATGACACGCCTGAGCTCCATCTTTACTATTGCCCCACCTCCCCAAAAAATCAAGTTAAAGCTGATCTGTCAGGGGCTATATAAATGAAGCCTACTATTCAATCCTAGGTAGGTACTGTCCCAGTTTGACAGCTGAGAAAACTGAGGCTCTGAAAATGTAAGTCACCTACTCAATTTACACATAGATATGAGGCAGGGTTTGCATTTCCTAGGTTTGTGTGGTTTCTGCTTGGCTCCAAAACCTGCAAGGCCACTACCCTTTACCACTGGATCTAGTGCAGTTCCCTTGCCTCCTAAAAATGTATTTCCTTCCATGGGTAGAGTCACAATTGTTCCATATGTATATGAGCACGTGTGTATGCATCTGCGTGCATGTGTGTGTGTGTGTGTGTGTACCTGTGTGTAGGCACATATGTGGCAGTGGGTGCTCAAATACCCTTCAAACCTGGCTGGGAGCCCCTTCCGCAGCTCAGTAGGGGGTGCTGTCGGCCGCTGAGAACTGGTGGGGCCTGCGTGGGAGCCAATGTGGGGAGAACTTGCCAAGCAGGAGGGGGCTCTTCCGTTACTAAGCAAGATGTTAAGCGCTGTTGTCAAGGAAGCATCTAGGTCTTTCCATAAAAGGAAGATTCCTTTCTGGCTGCCAGCAGCCAGAGCTGCCTTGAGCACCAAGTCTGGCCGTCCACCTGGCCTTCATGCCCTCAGGCTGCTTTGCAAAGGAAGCCCCACAGAGCAGAGGGAGGAGACCAAGAGGGACTGGAGCCTCTGCTGGAAGGCACAGGCAGAGAATACAATGGAGCCGAGCATGTCAGAAGAGTTGTCACGTCTACATGATGGGTGTCCTGACTTCCAGTCTTGTACTCTCCCATCCATCCTCCAAGCTCTATCTGGGGGATTTTTCGTATATGTCTCAATCCTGCTTCAATGTCCCTTGGTGGTTATTCCTCACTGTCTACAGGGTAACAGTAGACAATGCTCTGCCTGGCAGGAAGGAGTCTTTTACCTGATGTGACCTTTGCCTGTTTAACCAGATCTTTCTCTCAGTACCTCCTTGGCCATTTCTATATACTTGTCTGCCTCAGAGCTGAGCAGGCTCTTTGGCTACTGTGCCTTTACACAATTTGTTTTCTCTGCCTGGAACACTACTCTTTCATGCATACCAAAACCACCACTTGCCTGAAGGTGCATTCAGAGATTTAGCACGAGCATTGCCCATAAATGCCAGGAGCATTTCTTTTTACCAACACATCAGTTATAATACCCCACTTGGCACCGCTGTCTTTTTTTTTTACCCCAACTCACCACAGTCCCAATCGCTTGACTTCAGAGAAGAGTGAGAATGTCCCCAGTTGTGATTGTTAATTCTGATTGCCAACTTGGCTAGTTTAAGTGATATCTAGGAGATTAGTAAATCATATGTCTGGGTGTGTCTGGGTGGGTCATGGAGACATGATCTTGGATAGTATATCTAGTCCCCGATCCCTTTTTCTTTGGTGCTATTTTGTTTTGCTTCTGGGCCACCACAAATGAAGCTTTGACATAATATACCTTTTGATGTATTGTGCCCTTCTGCCCATAATGTTGCTGCCTTGGAGCTAGGCAACCAAAGACTGAGTCCCCTGAAAACATGAGCCAAATTAAACCTCACCTCCTTTAAGTTGCAAGTGTCCTACCCCAGTGACAGGAGAGCTGACTAACACAGAAAATTGGTACCAGAAAAATGGGGCTATGGGGCAAGAGACTAACTGATCAGGTGAAGGAAATTTCAAGGCAGCCCATCACTTGGGAAGTACCTGGGTTCTGTTGGCTGCTTAGTGACATTTATAGGGAGAACACAAATATTTAAAAATCTTAAACTTTGGTCCAAAATGAATAAGGTGTAAAGCTGGGGTCAAAGGACGTGTTGTTGCTGAAGAGATTAGTGCCGCGAAAAAGAAACCAATTACTTTGAACAGGGTCAAGAAGAATGCCTTGAGATCATATTAGGCATCAGTAAATCCCACTCATTGCCAGCTTAAGGGTGCAAAAATGTAAACACTTCATTTGAGAAGAGGGCCTGTGGACCCCTGGTGGAGGAGTGTTGCCTAGGGACTTGGTTCCTTGGGATTTATTTCATCTGGTTCAGCCATCCAAGCACTCAGGACACTGCAGTTATGGTCCAAGGGGGGCGGCAGTCTGACTCCTCCTGCTGGCAGCAGACGTTGGCATTTTCCACATGATGTTGGTTTTACTTGCACATAGAACGCAAGAGCTGTGGGGTCATGGAGGATTCCACCTAAATTTCAGATGTATATCTTGGAGACCAGCGATATAACCCCAAGAAGTGGGTACATAAAGCTGTGGTAATGAAGGCGAAGGTTCAGTGGAGACTCCACAAAGTCAGAGATGCTAGGGCCATGGGATATCTGCTGAAGAAAGCTTCAAGCAGTAAGTAGAATCAGCCTGAAAGAGACCATGTGGGCTGTAACTGGCAAGGTTATAGGGGTGGGACTGCCCAAGCCCTCTTCAACTCATATCCTACTACCAGGTGTCCAGATGCTGGACATGGAGCTATTGCACTCAACATTTGCCCTACTGGATTTCAGTGTTGTTTTGGATTTCAGTGTTTCATTTCCTTTCTAACCCCAATCCCCATTTCTCTTTTTTTTGGAATGAGAATATTTACTTGTGCCATTGTGTTTTGGGATTAGGCAACTAGATTTTATTTTTACAGGGGTTCACAACTAATAGTTTCTCTTGAATCTCAAAAGAAACTTGTACTTTTGAACAACTCTAGAACATTGTGTCTTTGAAGAGGGTTTTAGTGCATTTATGGTTGTGTGTACGATAGTTATATCATATTAGGTGAAACTGTAAATTTGTTATTGCTTTTATTTGGAGAGTATTTTTAAGGAGATGTGTTTGGGTGTCAAGTTGACGAGTGGTACAATATAATGGTTAAACTTAATTATCAATTTGATTAGCTTTAGGAGGTGCCTGGGGGTTTAGCAAATTACACTTCTGGGTAGGTTATGAAGGGTACCACATATGGTATTATATGGGTGCAATAGGTAGTCTCCCTTCTTCTCTGGTGCTGTTGCCCTACTCTGATTCCTAGCCAGTATGAAATAAGAAGCTTTGCTCTGCCATGGCTTTTTGCCATCATGTTCCTGCCTTGCAGCCAAATGACCACAGACTGAACCCCTGAAACTGTGAGCCTATTTAAACTTTTCCTGCTTTTCAGTTGTAGGTGTCAAGGAAAGTTGACTAATACATCTTTTCACTCTGAAACTGCTGATGAAAAATGCAGGGTAGTAGTTTCCCTCAACCTGCCAAAGACTGGAGGAGATTAGGACATTAAATTCAAGTTTGAGATCAAAGTAATTTTGCAAACCTGTAAATGATTAAACCAATCCAAGATGTAACAGGGAGAAGAAGAGGAGGTCAGAAGGTATTTTATATGTGGATGTATATGATTCTCCTTCCTGATTGTGACCCTTAGTTAATATTGCTGTCTGTTTACTTCTTCAGGTCTACACGGAGATATCACTTCTTCAGGTGCTGTATAGACAGCTGTGGGTACAACACAGATACTTTCAGGGATGATGGTTCATTCTTTGCTTTCACTGTGGGTTTCCCTTTAGTATTACAAACAACTAGCAAATACTTCTGCTACTGAAGTACCTTATCTCATGAAATATTTTCAACCAAATGAAATTTGTTTTATTATGCTCGTTTTTGCAGATAGGGCTCCGAGCTGTACCACTGAGCCTGTACTACTGTCTCTAAGTCAAAAAGTTGGCAAATGCTGAGGCTACCAGTCAACTACATTGCTGAATTCCAAGGCCACACTCTTTGCACTGTTAAATTCAACTCAAAGTAAGCCTTTAATAAGTTCCTACTGTGTGCAGGCATTGTGCTTTGAGCAAGGAAGTATAGGAGAAAGAGCTTAAGCTCTTGCCTTGGAGCAGCTCACGTTATATGTATCCAAGACAATTATTTCGGTGCGATGTGACCAAGGTGGCGGTACAAGAATACCTCAGAAGCAACAGGGACACAAAGAGAGACACTCAACCCCACCTAAAATTAAAAAACTGAATTTTAATAATGATTTCACTAAAGTTTGGAGTGCAAGATGGAAGGAGATTTTTTTTTAGTTCAAGAGGTGAGCAAGGAGACCAGCTACAGTATCTCCATTGGTACAGACTGGGTTGTAATTTCTCCTCCCCACTTCCTCTTCTGATGAAATAATCACTTGCTTGCTCTTTAGTCTCAAATCTGGGCCAGTGTTTTATTTCTCTGGTGCTTTTATTTGTTAAGCTCTATTTCAAAGTAAGGAACTGAGCTTGATGTTCAGAAAAAATTTTAATTATTCCCTGGGGAGGGAAGCAAGTCAGGGGAAGATTATCTTAAGGGACAAGAGGGCCAGTTCCTGACCTCTAGACATCATATCACAGGAATGGCTACCTGTTACACCTGCCAAAAAGCTGATTTTCAAGGTTTTAGAGAATGCAGGACCACAGAGATGAGAGTGTATGGAAAGAATGTGTTACGGCTAATATGATTGAAAAGAGGAAGCATGAGGGCATTTCTTCTTACAAAAGCCTTGTATCATCAGAAGCTGGATTTTCCCAGTGACGCTTGAATTTTATAGCTGCTACTTATAACTATCAAAAGATTTTATTTTTAAATTCCTGAAGGACAAATGTATATATTTTATTAAAAGGCTGAATTCCTCTAGTCTTCAACCATGGAAACTATTGTTCTTTCAATGTGCTCTTTGAATTCAAGGTACTTTAGACACACAAAAAATATTACACCTGAAGAGACTACACAATTGAGCCCAGATATGAAGTAGTTTACAAATTCACTGAGAAGACAAAATACATACAGAATTATTAAAACTAATACTCTTTACCAAGCATTATAATATGAGTCAACTTTTACCTCCAGCCATCTGAGTTCTAGGTTCATATATGTGAATATTTTTCAGTTTTCCCTTAGCATCCATAAGCCATTAGATAAAGATGTTTGAGTTCCATATATCAAATGGCATAGTGTTTGCATCTACAGTATTCTATGGAGAGCCTCCTATACACACCAAATGATCTCCAGATACTTATAATTACCCAAGAGAATGCCACATAACTGTTATATAGTTGTTTTACTGTATTGTTTTTATTTCTGTTATTATTTTTACTCTTTTTTTTCTAATATTTTCAATGGCAGCAGAACCCAAAGACACAGAGGACTGATTATATTTTCCAAAAATGCAACATATTTGTAACTGGAGTCTGTCCCCACTGCTCCAGCATGCTGTCCTAGCATAGCCTACTCGGCATTCTTCCACTAAGAATTATTTTTAAAAATTGTGAGCCAAGAGTGATGGTGCATGCAAGTAATCCCCTCATTCTGAGAGGCTGAGGCAGGAAGATTTCACGTTAGAGACTAGCCTGAGCAACACAGGGACTTTGTCAAACAGTTTCAAAATTTTAAAATATACAACAAAGGATGGAGATATAGCTCAGTGTAAAGGCCCTAGGCTCAATTCCTAGTACCACAAAATAATAACTTAATTATGAAGCAGAGAATCTCTGATGGTGCCTCGGATTCCTACGTAAGCCACCTGAAGCCTGAGGCAAACAATAACAACAGCAAAACTCTAAATCCTAACCCACCAGAAATTAACTTCTAAGGAGTTCCCATCAGATCAGACCCAACTACAGTAAATGCCTTGTTTAGCTACTCATGTAATGTCTTTACTTTGCTGCCATATTCAGCCTAGAAAAGTCTGCTGCTCATTCTACTAAGGCAGGGGCTTCTGAACCACTTCCTTTGGCAGTATTGCTGGGATAAACATCTTCTTGCTGCTGATCCCTCTTCCTTCCCTGTCTTTGCCCTCTCCATATCCACGAAACATCATGTTCCTAACCCAGCAGCACAAAGATAACCCTACAATCCAACCTATCCCAGCTGAAGTAGCATCTTCTGGAGGCTTCTCAGAAGCCTCGGACTGGTGCTGAAGCAGAGGGTTTCCAAACATGCCAGATCTAGAAAATACCAGAACACATGTCTGAAACCCATACCAGGGCCCTGGCCACACCAAAAGAAGCCACTGACAGCACCAGTATAAAATTTCCTGGCCTGGCTTAAGGTCCTCTGGGCGTGGCAAGGCTGAAGAGAAGGATTATGTCACAACTTTGATGTCAAATCCTTCCTTCTCGGTCATCCTGGGGCTCTCAGCACTGATTCTGGAGGGAAAGGGTGAGAGGAAGGAGGCCTGAACCCGCCCAAAGCCATCTAATGGATCGCGAGGTTTGAATCAGCCGGAAGCAACTGCTCTGAACCCCAGAACCCATATCTTGGTTCCACCTGGCATCACCAATTATCTGTGCCTCTGACACAGGGTTTTTTTTCCCTTCTCATTCCCTCAAAATAGGACTATAATTAAATCCAAAATTGTACTGGAGACTTTGTCGTCACGGCAATAGCAGAACACAATGTCTGCAGACAAAAAACTCTTTCAATAAAAATTAATTATGCACAGCTCATGTCCCAGTCCCACTGGCAGTGTGTGAAATGCATACGAATGTGTGGGGAGAAGCCCAGCAGGGTGGCACTGCCCAGGGTGGCCTTACCACCCTCCCTAGGCTCCTGTGGTGCTGAGAAGGTCTCAGATCCATTCATGCAAAACCCTCACCACACACACTGCTCTCTCCCTCCAGTCACTGCTTGTTCTCTGTAATCTCAGAGGTCACTGCTTTCCCTCCCTCATTCAGAGTCTGAGAAATTAAAAGCAGCCATAGAAAGGATGAAGGGAGGTAAGAGACGAGACACAAATGGAGAAAGTCAACTTGTGACCTGTCATTCCTGTTTAATCTCTTTTTTTTTTCAGGAAGAAAAATTGTCACTGATAGGGAATGTAAGAATTCTTCTGGCAGCACGGGCCTTACTTCCTGCTGTAGTGAGCATGCAGCCTACAGAAGCTCTAGATGATGGGACCTAGAACTGATACTATATGATGCCCTTATGACAGAACCTGTGACAGACCACTTCCCCATGCCTGGTCTTTACCTTTCCTATCATCCAGAGCCTGAGCCCCATGCAGTGGGGTCAGACAAGAGTTTAAAGTGGATGTCTCCCCTGGGGTGTAAGCACAGTGGAGAGCCAGAGATAAGGATGCTAAAGGGGAGGCAGGGTGGGAGCAGCCAACCCTGTAAACTACTCACTAGACTTGACCAGAAAGAGGAAAAGGAATGTGTAAAACCTGAATGGGACATAGTGTAGGCTTAAATAGCTTCCAATTTATTTAAGGAAGTCATGACAGAAGAAGGGAACAATGAGTTGCAGATAACTGTCATTATCTAGAGTTTCTTCTTGCAGTGGATCAAGTCTTCACAATGCATTCTGCAGGAAGAGAGTCCTGTCAGGCCTCCCTAAAGACTGAGGTCAGGGCTCAGTCACCTTGGGTACTGAACACTCAGGAGCAGCAGCTCATATACTGGGCTCACCCATAGCTATACAAATGGTGCATCAAGATATAACCCACAGAAGCAGAAAAGGTGCTGATGGAATGTGAGATCTACCTCCAACATTGTGAGAGGGTAAAGGGTAGGTAGTTATTCAGGGTAATAACCTGTAGAAAGGAAGCTGGAGGGAGTGCACAAAGCCTTCGAGATAGATGGTATTGGAGAAACTCTTGGGTTTGAGAGTGAGAACAGTTGTTTTCCAGCATCAAGTGTATCAAGATGTTCCTCAGAAATCAAGCCAGGGGCAAAAAGATTTAATGAGGTACTCCCCAAGTCTAAGATTTGGTGATTCTGTTCAGTCAGCCATATTTATCCCAACTTAAAGGGATTGTAGGGTCTTTGTCTGAGTTACTTTTCTCATTGCTGGGACAAAATACCCAACACCCAAAGTTAAATTGGGAAAGGTTGGGGCTGGGGGTATAGCTCAGTGGAATAAGCGCTTGCCTAGCAAGCGCAGGGTCCTGAGTTCGATCCCCAGTACCGCAAAAAAAAAAAAAAAAAAAAATTGGGAAAGGTTTATTTTGATTCACAGTTTGTAGGTTTTAGTTCATAGTTAGTTGGCTCCAAGGCAAAGTGACACAGAGGCATCTCGAAGAGGAAATAGTCTGTGGCAGGGCAGGCAGAAGCACTAAAGCAGAGAGCAGCAGCAACAGCAGCAGCAAGCCTGCTTTCTGTCTGTTCTTTTCTATTCCATCCAGGTTATAAGCCGATTGATTGGTGCCACCCACATCCGGAATGGGGCTTCCATTATCCACATGCTTAATCCCGGTGTCAGACCCTTAATCCACATGCACACACCCTAAATGTAATGAATTCTGGAAATCTCCACCTATGACCACATGAGGCTTTGTGGGGACATCTAGATACATGCCCTAATAGTCTTATATGGATCAGTACATTTTTCCTAATGATGATTCCTGCTTTCCCTTCCAAACTCAAACCTCAGCCCAGATACACAAACTGTACCAGCTGCATTACAGGTATGCAAATGTAGGTGCCACTGTTCTCCAATTTATTCCTAGGGTTTTCCTCACTTTTTTTTTCTGCTGAGATAAATTCTACCCACCAATCAAAGCATATGGGAAAGCCCAGATTTCTCTACCTTGGAAGAGAGGAGGGTTTGCTTTAACTCAGATGATTAAAACTGCTACTAAGTCTCCCTGTAACTGTGAATTATCCAATAAGAACTGTTCACACTGTGATCAACACTGTATTGCAGACCTCAGCCAGGACAACAAGACACTAAAATGTAAGGATTAGAGAGGAGGAAATAAACTGTATTGTTGGAATATGGTCAGCTGTTTAGATAGAAAGTTTAAAAACTATACAAATAATGTCTAAGTAAAAAAAGAGCAAGAATGCTATATTCATAATAAAGATAAAATTATTTTATATTTTGTATACCTGGAATAATTTTTAACAGTAAATGTTAAAACTTTTTTGAATGCCTTAGTTTCTTAAAATTATTTTAATTGTTATAATAATTGTACATTGTGGCCCATAAATAATTCAGTACATGTATACAATGTATAATAATAAAACTATGGTAGCTAAAATTTCACTCTCCTTAAATATTTACCAAGTTTTTGTTTGGAGCCTATGAACTCCTCTCTTCTGGTTATTCATAAAACATATATTAAGTGGGAGTATAGACACTGAACTGTGCTGTTGACTACTAGAACGTATTTCTCCTGTCTAACTGTATAATTTTTTTTTTTTACTGACACCTTTTAACAGTTCCAATTTAAAAAAAAAAACACCAAACTGTGGAATATCCATGAGCAAATCTTACCAAATTGTGCAGTTCTACTATACGATAAAATATTATTGAGGCAAATTTTAAAAACCTAAACAAATGAATGGATATATACCATTTTTATGTAAGGACATAATGTAATAATATAAATTCTCCCTGAATTGGTGAACATAATCATAATCAGAATCCTGGAATGATTGTGTGTGAGAGTGTGTACAAACTGGCTGTTATGGTTGTATCTAGATGTCCCCCCAAAGTCTCATGCAATCATAGGTGGGGAGTTTCAAATCTGGCTGGATCTAGGCTGGGATGTTGGGATTCAGGGTGCTCTGCCCTTGGTGTGGCTGGCACCACCCAGAGAGTGGATAGCCTGGATGGGATATCAAGGAACAGAAAAAAAGCCAGATGCTGCTACTGCTTCTGCTAATGCCTGTCTGCTGCTTCTTGTCTGCCACTGTTTTCTGCCCGCCCTACTCTGCCAGGAAATGTTTTTCCTCTGTGACACCTCTTTGCCATGCTATCCTGCCTTGAAGCCAGCCAATTATGGACTGAGACCTTTATCAACTATAAGCCAAAATCGACCCTTCCTCCTTTGACTTTGGATGTCAGGTATTTTGGATCAGCAATGAGAAAAGTAACTAAGACGCTGCCAAACTGATTCTAAAATTTATGTGTTGTCAAGGAAGAACAAAGCTGAACCCTTATACCACCGCGTGTTACAGCTTCTTACACAATAGTAGTATTGAGAGGCTGTGATACTGACACAAAGATAAACAAATAGACAAATTAACAGGATAGAAGCCAGAAATAGACCACACTTGACTTCCTATGAAATTGACAGTACAATACAGTTGGGAGAAAACAACCCTTTTATTAAATAGTACTGAGATGATTGAAAATCTACATGGGAAAAATGAAGTTTTTTCAGCTTTTATTTTTTGTTTGTATGTGCTTGCATTACATAATGATTACATTCTTTGTTCGAAGTTGGTACATGTACATAAAACATTTCAATTCTTTTTTAAAAATTTCATTTTAAAGAGGAAAAAAGGTAAAAACAAAACAAAAAAACAATAAAAAAGATACAGAATTTCAAAACAAGGTGATACGAAATTAACAATGGTTGTTATATATTGTTATCTTCCAAGTAGTTTCTCAGATTACCAGATTTAGGTATGCAAGATTAATCAAACCATTAAGCATTAACTGTTCCTTTCAATAAACCAGTAGTAATTCGTAGTTTTGGTTTCTTGAGGAATCTGTGTACTGATTTCCATAGTGGAGGTGCTAGTTTACATTCTTACCAACAGTGTAGAAGTATGGCTTTTTCCCAGAGCCTTGCCAGTATTTGTTATTGTTAGATTTCTTCATAATGGCCATTATTTCTTGAATAAGTTAGAATCTCAGTGTTGTTTTAATTTGCATTTCTCTAATGCCCAGAGATCATGAACATTTTTTTAATGTATTTGTTGACCACCTCCACTATGTCTGAAAAGTTTCCATTCAATTTAAGTGAGGCCTATGACCACTTATTAGGGAAACATCTAGACACAAACCATAACAAGGGAGATGAGAGGAGGGTTATTTTGTAGGATGACTTTCGCTATCGCTAACATAAAGACTGCTCTCTATTGGCTCAATAAAGTTCTTTTCTTTGTGTGCAGCTTTAACAAAGAACCTATCAAATGACCCTTGCTTTTGCCTTCGTCTGGAGGTTTTGTGGAAATGTGACATTTTGCTGTTCAACAGATTCTTCACTTGCACTACTATAGCTGTATTCATCTGGTGGTTTTCTACAAAATTTTGCAGTATTTCCAACATTTTATACACTTCCCTCATCTCATTTGAAGCGAAGAGTCCCTCTACCTTTTTCTCTTCCTCTTCTGCAGATGAGATCTCTTCCATAACCTCTTGCTAGTGGGAGTTCATCACCCACAATCCTAAAGATGAGAAGACAGACAGAGAGAGAGAGAGAGAGAGAGGAAGGGAGAATCATGACTCGCGTGTGATCATGTGATGGTCAGCATCATGTACTACTCATACTGCAAGACATTGCTTGTTTGTCATGTTGAAATTTTTAAGCAGTGTTTGATCATCTGTGGAACACTCACAGAACAAGTTACTCACAATCCAAGGTTTTATTGTAAGTCTTCGTGTTTTAACATTTAGCTCTTTGATCTATTTTTATTTTAGTTTAGCACATGGCGAGATACATGGATCTAGACTTAATTAACTTCTGCATGGGGATAGCCAGTCTTCCCAGTATCATTTATTAAAGAAGGTTTGTTTCTCCGGTGTATGTTTTTCACCACTTTGTCAAATACCAAACAGGTAAATGTGCCTGAGGTTGTTTCAGCTTTTTCTACTTTGTTTCACTGATACACATTCTGTTTTTATTGCTGTAGTTTTGTAATATAATTTCAAATCTGGGATTGTGATGCCTTCTGTTGGTTCTGCTTACCCAGGATAACTTTTGTTATTTTGCGTCTCTTTTGGTTCCATATGAAATTTCGGGATTTGGAAAGTATGAATTGTATCTTGTGTTATATACCATACACAAAATTAATTCCAGAGAATCGCAGGTCTAAAGATGAAAGCCGAGGCTACAACACATCCGGAAGAAGACATGGGAAAATATCTGAATAAGGTTGGTATAGAGAACAGCTTATTAAGTGGAACATGAAAATCACAACCACAAAGGAGAAAACGATAAATTGAAATTAATAAATATTTAAAACCCTCTTTGCTCAAAAAATACTAAGAAAGAAAATGTAAACCACAAAGCTGGAGAATGTATTTACAGTATATGTTTATGTCTTTTGTATCTCCACAATATAAAAAAAGCCCCTATAAGTCAACAATAATCATTTTACAAAAGATAGCAATTTACTCTGAAAAATTATGAATAAAAGGCTTGAATAAGGATTTCACAGGGATGATCTAATGACCAATGACCATTTGAAAAAGATCACAAATTGAGATTCAACTGATTACCTTGAGAATGGCTAGTCTTGAAATTCCTGTGGTGTTAAGTATTGTGACTATGTGGAGCAATGAATTCTCTAACACTGCTGGCAGAATGTAAATTGACACAACCCTTTGCAACACCATTTGGAAGCATCTACTAACGTGAGGTCTAATCTACCTGATAACACATAAATCCAGTCCTAACCATGTACCGGACGAATATGCAAGTCTACAGCATCAAGAGACAGGCATACAAATGGTGAGAACACCACAGGTTGTACTTTACTCAAATTAGAAACAACCTAAATAATCCAAATATCTGCCAAAAGTAAGATAGGCAGATAAGTAATTGTTAAGTTCATATAATGAAATACTATACAGACTTTTGCTATGCACAACAAAGTGATGAATCTCAAACTTTTATTGAGCAAAAGAATCTAGATATAAAATTATGTACACTCAATGGTTCCATTTGTATAAAGCACAAAATAGGCAAACATAATCTATGCTATTAGAAGGAAGAACAGTGTCTTCTCTTGGGAGGAGAATTAGGAACCAAATGGAGTTGTAATGAGGCTTCCTTGATGCTGGTAATGTTCTATTTATTGATCTATGTGTTTATTTTTCTTAAGAGGTATTGAGCTAAATTCTTATGATTTGTACCCTTTTCTGTATGTTTCACCTCAATAAAAACTTTATTCAAAGGAAAATTCTATAGTGAGGAATCCTCAGGGGAGCACAGTCCCCATATTTAGGGAAAAGATAAACAAAGTAAGTGAGTCACAGTGCAGCTAGGTCATGGCTTGAGGTAAGCACCGTAAGAAAATTGAGAGGTGACTACCTAGTCTGTGTGATTGAGGTTCCTGTTCATATTGTGGTCTTGGTGCCAGAATTTCAATATCACAAATACGTCCATTCATTGAACTTCCAAAATTCTCCTAGAAGGCTTGCACTTTATGCCCCATTGTCAGCTAACTTGTCAAAGGGATTTGCTGACTGTAAGCTAAGAGATGGGCTAGGCCTTTAGAACATAGAATAGGCTCTGTGAGCTCCAGAGCAAGTGAATGTGAGACAACATGTTCCAGGGTCACCTTCAACCACCCATAATCACTTTTCTATATCCACATCCCCAGTCCCTTGCTGGGGTCTGCCAGATCATCCTTTTCTTCATTTCTTACACTCCAAATACAAAAGCCATGTGTCTGAACTATAGTACATTACAAATATTAACATCCTCCCTCTTGGAGTATATGTTCTGGTAGGTGGGTACACAATGTTGATTCCTAGCAGGAATATTAGCTAGCTTCTTCTCCAAGGCAAGAAACAAGTTGGCTTTGGTTTCCTGGCTCTCCAAGCCCTGTGCCTGACAAAGTGATCTGTGGTGGAACCTGCCAGAAGTCCTCTTCCCAGCATATTGATCAAGAGGAACAGGCTTGATCTCAGGGTGAAGCTCAGAACATTAAAGATTACTTTGAAATGGTTGGAAACATGCAGACACATTAGTGTCTTGAAATGAATTCTAGCCAATATTATGAAATTTCTATAATCCTATTTTATGTCATAATTATAGGACACCTGCTCTTTGTTGTCATCAGCCCAAAGAGGTTGTTATCAGCATATTTTTCATTATAAATGTTATATTTATAATCACAGAAATTTGTCACTGAGGCAACAGAAGGAAGAGAAATCATTGAGGAGGGGTATTTTACCTATTGTAATATGCAGAAATGATTCTCAGAAGAACATACCACAAGCGCAAGACCTCAGAGTGCCTTTCTTCACCATGGTTTTCATGGCTGCATTGGAGCTCATTTGTCTTCATCTTGGAAACTGGAAAGGGAACAATTATCAGTGAGAGAGAGAGAGAGAGAGAGAGAGAGAGAGAGAGAGAGAGAGAGAGCGCAGCATAATCAGAGGAACCAAAATACTGCAAAATACTGTACAATGTTTGGGGGGAGTATGGATTCACACTGAGCCAGGTATGTATGCTTTCTTTTCCTTTTATTGATGATGTGCTTTAAGTTTTCATGTTTTAACTTATGAAACTTAATCAGCATTTCATAATGAAAACATTCTCTGGCCTTTTCGCATTAGAAGACAAATGGGCATTCTTTGTCTTAACAAATCCTGCATCCCAGGCTCCACCATAGAGGGTGAAGATGCTGAAAGAGAAGAAGCTTCTGACGTGACTGGTATAGCACACATCACTGGGCAAAGCTGATCACTTGTTAGACCTCAACACACTTCATCTGAGTTGTAAGATATTCTGTCAACTATCATTCCTTCAACAAATGTTGAATTCATTTCCCACCTCACATCAGGAAGCATGCCTATGTTCCTTCTACCTGAGGGAGTGCTCACCATGGACCATTAGGCAGTCTGATGCAATCCCAAACTTTAGTCTATCTTCCAGGCTTGTCCTCCAACCTGCCAGAAAATCTTTTGTGAGATTCAAGATGTTCATTATGAATTATATCACAATCTACATGTGAGAATCTGTCTGGAACTAAGACCCTTGCTTGTACCCATTCTGCTCTTTCCTGTGTATATCAGGCTGAGTTTTACTAGCAGTTAGTTATGCCATCAGCTCCTTGATAGGCATCTGTTGATTTGTTCTTTACAGTGGCCAGATCCAGACAGGGTTTTCCCCCTGATACCCCTGAGATCCTGTATATCATGTGTTTATCTGTTTTGTAACCATGTGACCTCACAGCACATAGCCTAATTCCCCATAATTCCTGGTGTATATAGATGAGGCTGTGGTTTGGGAGAGCTGTACATATGTCATGGGCATGCACATTGTTAAATTAGTACCTTATCAAGTCACACTGTGTTCCTGACAACACACCTGGATTCACAGGGAAACACTCCACAGCCAGTAATTCTGAGATCACAGTGAGATCCTTTCTATTAACGCCACCTGGGAAGTTTAATTGTCAAGCCTCAGGGGATAGCTGAATCTGGTGCAGGGCTAGGCGGTTTCCTAAGGTAACTTGTCTTCTCCTGAGGCATAGAATCCCAGGCTGACTCAGTAGTGGTGCAGTGAAGATGGTAAAGGACAGAACTGTGTGCCCCCTGGCAGAGGAAAGTGGAAAAATTGCTCAGAAGCAGGGTGGAGGCCAGATATATGGTGCACAGGGAGCTGTAAATCTTATGAGAGAGTTCCGAGCACTCAATGGGACTGCCAGGATCTGGGGTGAGTATTTGTGTTATATATTTACAAATTCATCTGATGAAGTTTCAGAGAAAATTCAGACTAAGCTATAGAGGGAAAAGACTGGGGAATATTTTAAGTTTCACCAAATCTATTTTATCACTACAGACAAAAAGCCACACAAGTTCTAAGTATAGGATGAAGGGCCCAATAAATGATCAATAATCAAACAATAACTAATAAAATGCTCCTCTTTCTTTAGAAAGGAGTGGATGACAGAAATAGTAGGTCTAATTTTTCTTTAAATGACCAACGTCATTCCAGTTACTGGAGTCATAGTCAGCCAAAACATTAACTCAAGAGCTAGTGATTTTAGTGTAAACTTACCAAATAACCAAATCTCCAAAAATAACAATTTTCGGTTATACATACAGGGAAAGATTGCAATTAATGGTAATACTGACAAAGGGCAATGAAACTCTGTGAAATAAAGGAGATCCACTGTCAGCCTCAAGGAGAGAAGGTAGGAGAGACTTCTCTACTGGACCAAATAGAAGAATATTTATTGTCTGTCTTCTAGGATTAAACAGGGGCTGGGGGCCAGGGTTCTGCTGCAAGGAAATCAAGTTAGCATCAGGAACCCAAATAAGACGCCCAAAGCAAGTATCTGGGAGGTGCTTGAAAGACCTATTAGCTAAGCTGGCAGGATTGACAGCAGAATGTACGAATACACTTGAACTTTGAGAGTGTCTCTCAGCAAAGCCCTAGATAGACTGCCAAGACAGGCAGGTCTCCTAGCTGTGCTTCTCTTGGTGCAAAGATGTGAAGAAGGTTGATTGGAATTTAAAAGACTCATAGTTCCTGGGAAATATTTCAACTTCTATACTATGTCCATATTCAGTGAAATAATGTGTTTATGAATGAATATATTATAAACACACACTATAGTTTTTTCAAGGCTTTGACCAGCTTTGAGGAAACCCACCAGTTATGAGTCAAATTATTATATATTATTATATATGAAAGAAAAATACTATATACTGTCCTTGGTCTTGTTCCATAGTCTTCTAGAAATATTTCACAGAGCAACAAATGCCACTCAAGCAACCAGAAGCTCCTTAGTGTTAAATCTATTATTCTAGAAGTCAATGGTTTTAAGAATAATTTATTATAATTACATTAGTATACACACCACATAGAAATAAATTTTTAAATGTACTTTTAAGACAAAACACTTGTCAATGAAAGGAACCAGGACACCATGGAATCGTGGTGATTGATTCCAGGTCTGGGGCATGGTGATCCCAGAATATGTTGTACCTGAAAGCAAAGAAGTGCTTAAAAATTTCCTGGAATGTATTAAAAGAACCGAAGTGGCAGCTTCAGAAGAGTCATAATGGCCAAAATTTGATATAATGTGAGCAACAAAAATAAAAATGTAATGGATATAAGTAAAACAAATAATGCTGGAGCCTATAATATTACTACAAAAAGGGGAAAGGATCTTTTTAAACAACAGTGACAGCTAATAGATAAAGAGAAATTACAGAATTATAATGGATCCCCTTTGTAATCATCCACATAATTTAGGTTAGCGTTATTCACAGACGCTGCAAACATTGGGTAAATATATGAGATATTCAGATAGCCTCAGAGAACGACCCACTGGTTAGAGGTTAATCATAAAGGAAAGCAGCACACTGCAATGGGAAACCTAGAAGTCATCTTCTTAACCAAGTGAACTCACTGTACATCACCAATAATGGGATAAACAGAAAGTGTCTCCTTATTTGGTGTACTAAGAAGGTAACAGCACCACCTGTGAAGTATTGTTGGCAAAAATGTTTAACCTGAATCTCATCATGAGAAGAGAACCTGACAAATGTAAATTATGGGATGATATGCACAATAATTGGATTGAAATGTGTTAAAATAACAATATTACTAAGACTTTTTCTTTAAAAAGGGAAGGGGAGTGTTCTTGATTAAAAGAGATTATAGGGATATATAAAAAAAAACAGTGCATGAACTGTGATTGGGTTCTAGGCCAAATGAAAGAAAAATACTATGGATAATAGGAAGATTTGGGAGATTTGCATGTGGGGTATAGATTGGAAAATATTCTCATATCAGTGTTATCTTTCTTGACAATTACAACTGCGCTCATAGAAGACACCTGCTGAAGCACTTGGGGGTAAATTGTCATCACAATGCCTGTAATTCTCTCTCAAATAATTTGGTGGAGGTGGAGGAGAGTAGGGGGCCCAGAGGAAGCAAGCAATGTGGTAAATGTTAATTGGTAAAATTGAAACAGAAATGAATCTTGATTGCAACAGTCTCTCAATTATTTTGCGTGTTTGAAATTTGAAAATAAAAGCTCTGTGGAGACGTGTCTGTGTGATTCTAGAGGAAATATTGAGATGTACCACTTGTGTCTGTCCTTTTTCCATGAATACAATGGAGTATCTGAGGCACTGGGCAACTTTACAAAGAAAAGAGTGTTGTTTTGTTTTGTTTTCAGCTCACATTTCTTCAGGTTCAGGGACATGGCACTGGCTCAGCTCTGGTGAGGACCTAAAGGCAGATGAGAGGAAGCTAGCATGCGGCAAGGCGGACAACAGAGCAAGGGCAGGACCAGCCTCCCCTTTTATAACATGTCACCCTTGCAGGAACTAAGTGGAGTTCTAGGAGAAGGACATGAATCCCATCTGAGGGTCGTACCCACCATGGGCTCTAGATAAGCCCACCTCCTGAAGGCACCAGCCCCCTCTCACATTGCTGCACCAGAAGACAGCCGTCCAGCAAGTGAGCCCTGTGGATCACACTTGTACCATATCCAAACTATAGCACCTTTCAGTATCGTCTGCATTTTCAGCAACAAAATCAATCATGAGTGTGCAGCTGAAAAGGAGATACTCCTTCCTGATACTCGCACACTTGGATACTTATGTGTGTGCCAGGTACTGTGCTAGATGCTTCAGATCCTTTAGTCTTGTTTACATTTCACAGAAGAATTCTGAGGCGGGCCCTAAATTGCTGATGAGGAAAGACTCAAAGAGGTTAAGTAGTAACAACCCCATGTGAAACAGGAGTAGACGAGCCAGAACAGAAACATCTACCGGACTTCACAGCATGATTTTCAATCTATCCTCACACTAATTCTGTGACTAACACTGAATACCTTGACCCTGTGTAGAAAATCAAAGGACAGGAGTTTTATACTCATGTTTGCGACACACAGAAAGGGAAAGAAGTGGGCAGTGAAGAATATTCCCTTCTAGGTCATGTCCAGTGACTTTCTCCAACAAGGTCCCACTTCTTAGCAATATATTTGGCTATGGAATCATCAATCGATTTATCCATTAATGAGTTTAACACCCTCACGATCTAACCACCTCCCAAGAGTCCCACTTCTGTACACATGAGCCTTTGGGGGACATTTTTAATCCCAACTGTAATAGCATGTTATTTGACCTTCTTGATTTTCCATTTGCTCATTGGAAAAGTGGGAAAAAATGTGAAGGCCCATTTCAATGCTACCCAACTTTGGCACTTTGGTAATAGAGTCCTAATGCTAGAGGTAAAGTCATCTCAAGATGAATGAAATCCTCAGACGTATTTTCTTCCAACCCAGGTTATGAATCCCAACACATGGCTTAGCAAATCTGGCATTTCATGTGACCAAGAGTGGAAGTCTCTTCATGGTCATTTGATGGCACCAGACACAATACTCTTGAAATATTCTAAGTAAGTTCAGCTGGAAATGAAAGTTTTTAATCATAGGTATTTATAAAGTTAATATTCTTTGCTGAAATAGGTTATAGGGCCAGAATACCTCATCTGACAAAGCACGTTATGTGGAGTTTACAGGAAAAGGGCCTGTAACACAAACCATCTGGCAGTATTTTCAGAGACAATAGCTACTTCTTCCTAGTGGACCCAATACCAGGAGTGTTGTAAAACATACAAACAAAATAAATGAATGCAATTCAGTATAAACACCAGAGTTTAACTGAATCTGAAGAGTAAGCAAAGCCTATCTTTGGTAATTCCTTTTTCTTCCCTCTGTAACTTGGCACCAGTACCTCCACACTGACTTGCTACATTGCTTACAGTAATCTCTCCAGGCCTGTGCTCATAGGAAAAAGCAGCTCACCTCAGTAAAAGTATGTATTATCTTATCTAGCAAGAAAACAAATGGATTAAGGTTATTGATAAGGACTTGTATGATAATGATATGCTTGAATCTATAATCTGAACTTGAAATAAGTTTTCCTTATAGGGTTAAGTGATGAAGGAACTATCTAAAAAGTCACCTACTGGACACTTATATAGATCTCTATAGCTTACACATAAATATGCTCAACAGAGGAGAATAAGTTTAACTACTTCAATTTGCCAACCCCAAGCTGGTTCATGGAGCAGCAAACCAAGATGTATATGTGGCCAATATCTCCATGGAGCTACAGAAACTCTGTAGACACACATGAACAGCTAACAGTGACTGCATTTATTGTCAACTGCCACAGTGAGGTGACTGATTTTGAACTCAGTAAGTGAGTCATGTAGATTGGGGCCTCACTTCTTCCATGATTCCACTGGGAGGCTAGTTGGCATACAACAAAGGCTCTTCCTGGACTGCTACAGTGTCCTGGAGGCATGATCCTGGGTGCTCATCCTTAGTACCCAATATGCTGATGATAATAAATTCCAAGAGAACATTGAAGGCAGAGTGGATGAGGCCTTGGAAATGACAAATTAACCAATGAATCAGGAAGTGGTGGGGAGCAGTGGCAGCCATACTTGCTCTGTCCTAGGGATAGCAGGTGCATTTTTAAACTGACAACATGTATGTAGGTCTCTCTTTTTATAATGTGTGTTTTCTCCTTGCATCCATGCCTGCCCTACAACCTGAGTTGAAGGATCTCTCTGCTTGGGTTATCCTTGATGGTGAAGAGAAAGTGCACTCTGACAGTACTGGTATCTTTGCTGATGCTGATGTTCTATAAAGGTGCCCCTGGGTTCCAACAGGATTTTCATTTCCTCAGCTGTAGCATGGTGCTCATGGACTTTGTTTATGATAGGCCTCTTGTTGAGCATGAAAGCTGGTTTCTTTTTTCCTGTGAGAAAACCTGGCTGTCTCTCATTCGCCATATTTTCTGAGTCTGTTGGAAAGAGGTAAAAAACGCCTCAGCAGAGTCTGTCTTCAGGGAAAAAGACAGCCTCTGAGAGAGGGCAATTAAAGGTAGTGTTTTTTTTCTGATTGTTTTTTGTTGCCATGTGAAGGCTACCAAGGCTTCACCCTGTCAGGTGAAATCACAGACAAGGCCTAGGCCCACAGTTCACATACAACTTGATTCCACAGTGAAGCAGCTTTCCATACGGTCTTGCATTCATAGTAGGAGCATTTGAAGAAGCTTTCCTCATGGCATCAGCTAGGGGTGCAGGATATAGGCCAATTACTTGCACGATGAGACAAATGTCCTACTTGCCAGTCTGGAAAAGTGGGCAGAAGGAGTACTGACCTCCATTTTTCTTGGAATACAGTTTATCTCTTTGGCGCCATTTCCTCCCTGGTATCACTGTTAGACAGAAATGTCCTGGAATTAAAGGTCATAATTAAACCCACGTGAGTCAGAGGAATGTTGCTTGTAAGTAACACATGTTCCATGTAAGTAGCACATTCAGTAACACATTTTTCTCAGAAAGCATCATCAACTTCATCCACTTCTGCATGGGGCTATGGTCTGAATGTTTATATTCTGACTCCCATCCCTAATTGATAAGTTGAAACATTATCCCCCAGTGTCAAAAAGTGGAGCTATTAGCAGTGAGTAAATCACAAACACAGAGTCCTCACAAGTGAGATTAGATCCCTTACAAAAGAGACAGAAGAGACATGTTACCCCTTTCCACCATTTGACAACACAGAAGTTGCTGTCTTTCAAAAATGGACTCTCACCAGACACTGAATCTGACAACTCTTTGATCTTGTACACCTCAGCCTCCAGAACTATGAGAAATAAATACAGATTACTTGTAAGCCACCCAGTTTATGGCATTTGTATTCAAGTAGACAGAGACCTGCAGCTTAGAAATTTATATAAGGTTTAGCAATCCCAGGGAGACAAAAAGAAAAGGGACCAATCTTATAATGTCCTCTTTACTTGACTGCAAGGTTCTAGGGTTATCATGGGAAACATTTTGTAGATGGTTATCAATAAAATAAGCCATGACATCTTTTCATTATTGTTATTATTGTTTCCTGGACTCTAAATAAGAGATTCTTGGCCACCACTCAAATTTCATGTTCAGTTTAGCAAAGGTAAAAATAATCCCAGCACAGCAGAACAAACTCTTTATCCTGGGATGATGCTATGTGCTAATTGGAAGAATGACATAATCTTTTACATAAAATGTAAAGCCAAAGAAAAATATTGATTGATGTTATAGTTTATTTTTTAAATTTTATTTTAAAGAGAGTAGGAAATGAGAAACAAACAGCAGCAACAAAAAAGAGAACAATAGCAGGATACCAGCATCACAAACATAAGCAAACCAAAGCAAGAACATTTAAAGTGATACAGGGTTTAAGGACAGAATAATATGAACTGCAGTGGTTGTTATATTACATATTGCTATCCTCAATTACATTGTTCAGATTATCAGGTGTAAGAATGGAAGATTGTTCAAACCATTAAAAAGAATAAGAAAATAATTATAAGGTAAAACATTAGAGATAATACAAAGTTTCACTAGACAAGGTGGTAGGAATTTACCATGGTAATTCCATTTTGCATATTGTTACCCTCAAATCAGTTGCTCAGATTCCCAGATATAAGCATGCAAAATTGATTAGAACAGAAAAAATTTTAAGCATTAACTGTTCCTTTCAATATACCGTCAGACATCAGCAATATAGCTATTGCAACTATTCATATATATATTTATACTCTGCCTTCTTTCTGTTTTTCTTCTTTCCCTCATCCCAGTCATTCCTTCCTTTGAGCATTTTCTTTCCTTTTCCAATCATCTATTGTACGTTTTGAGTTTTACTTATTCTTTCAGGTTAATGTTATAGTTCAAATCAAGAATACTCCCCTCAAAGCCTCATGCACTCAGAGGTGAGGCTCCTGAATGTGGTGGGATCATAAAGGCAGTATATTCCCTGGTGGATTAATCTACCGATGAGTCGATAGCCAAACGTACTGTTGGAGCGTTCGACCTGCTTGGAAGAGGTGGCTCACTTGGGGTCTGAGCCTCCCTCGCTCTTCCCTTCACTTTCTTCTTCCTGCCCACCGTGACATGCGCAGTTTTCCTCTGTGCCGCTGCTCTACCTTGCCGTTTTTGTGTTTATACCTGCTGAACGTGGACTGACACTTCTGAGATGTGACACAGAATAAGCCTTCTTGTTATGGTTGATACATTGTGTCCACTTGGGGAATCTGGAGGTTTAGCTGAGTGATTCAGCAGAAAGCCGGGATGCTTATTTTGTAAACATCCTGAGCCTGTGGAATTGGAGGGCATGGACACTGTGTGAGAGCTGCGCCCCCTGGGTGGGGGTAGGCTGTTTACAATGTAAGAGAAGGAGAGAGGCTGCTTGCAGCCATTCCTCCCTTTTGCTCTGGTTGTTTTTGCTGTGCTCTGCTGCCCTGAACGTTTTGCCCTCTGCCATGTGCCGCTCTGCCTCTGAAGCAGCTAAGTTTGGACTGAAACCTCCACAAACTGTAAGCTAAATAAACCTTTCCTTGCTTCATTGTGTGCGTTGGGTATTTTGTCTCAGCAACGAGAGAAAAGTAACCAAGACACCTCTCTTTCTTATGTTGTGAGTGTCAGCTATTGTAGCTCAGTGATGAGAAAGACAGTTAACCTTACAGCGCTTCTTTAGTTGGCCAGTCACATTACCTTTGGTATGAAAGTATGATTATCCTGTCCCTAAAAAATATCACATGCTCTTTATTAATTAAAACATGAGTTTAAGAATATTAAATCCAGGAAGAGAAGATGGCTGTCTAGAGGGCAGCAGCAAGGTGACAGGGTCCAACTCAATTAAATTAAATATGCTGAAGTGGAAAACAACACCTCTGGACACACACAGTCAAGAACAGATCACTGGAAAACAGGATCTAACTAGCAAGAGCCTCAAATGAACAAAAAACTCTCTTTACTTGACCTTAGCCCTCAGTATGAGTGCACATGTACGAACGCACACAGAGAGAGACAGAGAGAGAGACAGAGACAGAGACAGAGAGACAGAGAGAGATGAAAAAAGACAACAAAATACTCCTAGACCCCCAACTCTCCAAAGTAGAACCAAGGGACACTGATAGAGAGAAAGGCAAATACTAGACAACCGAGCTTTACAGAATGATTGAAGAGGAAGTAGAGAAACTGCAAGTTCAAAGAGGATCTAACCCAAAAGATAATATAGTTAATTAACACACTGACTGATGTAGCTTTGCAAGAAATAAAAAATTGGAAGAGCTGACCAAAGTGCTTCAAAACATTAATGACACATTTACTAAAGAAATAGACTCCAGAAAAGGGTGCCAACAGAAACCTCAGAAGGAAAGAATTCTATAGAATTCATAACCAGCAGAAATGATCAAAGTGAAGATAAGGCTTCATAAATCAAGGACAAAATGGAAATACAAACTAATTTTTAGAAATCTTTAATAAGATGAGAGAACAAGAAAAATTTGTCCAACATCTAGTAGATAATGCTAAGAAGACTAAACTAAGGCTAATTGGAATCAGAGAGAAATTAGAAGACAGTACACATAGAATAAAAAATCTGTTGACAGAAATCATACCATAAACTGTTCCAAGACTGTGGAAAGAATTCATCATGCAGGTAAGGGGGCTTATAGAAAGCCAAATAACTGTGATGAGAAAAGAGGCTGTCCATAGCATAGCATAGTAAAAATCCTAGAAGTCCAACAAAAAGACAGAATCTTAAAAGATGGTACGGAAAAGCAAAAAAAAAAAAAAAAAGTAATACTAAAATAAAACAAAATCACTTATAAAGGTAAACCCATTAAGATTACAACAAACTTTTCAGCATGAATTTGAAAGATCAGAAGAGTTTGGAGTGAAATGTTACAAACCCTAAGGGGAAACAATTTCCAAAGTCAGACTAAGATATCCTGGAAAACTACCTTTCAAAATTGATGGAAAACTAAGGTCATTCCATGACAAATAACAAATTAGGAGGTACATGAACCCTCAGGCTTGCACTCCAGGAAATACTCAAGAATAGCTTAGACAGAGATACCAAAGTGAACAAAGCCAAAATGTCAGATAGAATGAATACATCAAGCAGGATGTGTAGTTAAATAAGAAAAGAAAAAAAAAAAATAGTCAACAACACAAAAATAACACAATAATAAGAATAAGTTAATACCTCCTAGTAATAACTCTCAATGTAAATAGCTTCCACTTCTCATTTAAAAGAAACTGAGGGGTCGGGGAATAGAGAGCAGTACAGCTCCTGCCTAGCAAGTGCAAGGTCCTGAGTTCAATTCCCAGTACCCGCTAGATCAAAAAGCAAAACTCAGTGGTCTGTTGCAGTCAAGAGACTCATCTAATCCAAAAGTAATGCAAAGACTAAAAATCAAAGGGTGGAAAATGATATTCCATGCACTAGGGCCTCAAAAGCAAGTAGGGTAGCAATTTTATCCTCAGACAAAGTAAACTTGAAGCTGAACTGGATCAGAAGAGCCAAACAATGTCATCACATATTAAAGGAAGGGGTAACAATGGTAAAATCCAACATCTGTTCATGATAAAAACCCTGAAGACAGTAGATATAAAAGGGCCTCATCTCAGTCTCATAAAAGCTATTTGTGATAAAACAACAGTGAGCATCTTATTAGATGGAAAATAGCACAAAAACTGCCTTATTTGAAAAAAAAAAGACAAGACAAAAACAAGACAAGGATGCCCACTGTCACTCCTGCTCAAAATAGTATTCAAAATATTAGCCAGAGCAATCAGGTAAGAGAAAGAAATTAAAGGGATATGTACAGGAAAGGAAGAAATCAAATTATCATTATTTGCAGATGGCATAATCCTTTTCATAGAAGACCCAAAAACTCCCATCAAAACACTCCTAGAAATAGTAACCAAATTCAGTAATGTAGCAGGATATAAAATCAGCACACAAAAATTGGCAATAAAGAACCAACCAAAAATAATTAGGAAAACAACACTATTAACAATAGCATCAAGAAAAATTAAATATTTAGGAATTAACCTAACCAAGGAAGTAAAAGACCTTTACAATGAATGTTACAGTAGTCTGAAAAAGGAGATTGAAAAAGTTTTAGAAAATGGAAAGATAGCGTCTGTTACTGAATAGGCAGAACCCACATTGTCACAATGGTCTTACGTGTACCAACTCCGCACAAGGAATGTAAATGTTATATAGTATACATGTATACTAATAAACTAAATGTTTAAAAAATGGAAAAAATAAAAGTGAGGAATTTTTAAAATAGCCATTTAAACTGCTGTATAGATTTAGTGCATTCCCAATCAAAATACCAAGGACAATCCCCCAGAACTAAAAAAACTAATCCTAAAATTCATGTACAACCAGAAGAGACCCAGAATAGCAAAAGCAATCCTGGATAACAAGAGCAAAGCAGGAGGCATCACAGCCCTATATTTGAAGTTATATCACAAAGCTACAGTGATAAAAACAGCAAGGTACTAACGTAAAAACAGACATACAGACTAATGGAGCAGAACGGAGGATGCAGAAACAACCCCAGGCACACTCAGTCACCTGATCTTTAACAAAGTGGCCAAAAGCATATGCTAGAGGAAAGATAGCCTCTTTAAAAAATAGTGCTTGGAAAACTGGCTATACATCTGCAGAAAACTGAAGCTAGACTCATCTCTCTCAAAACATGCTAAATTAAAATCAAAATGGTTTGAATAGCTAGATATTAAAACAGAAACGCTTAACCTGCTGGAAGACAAAATAGTGAAACTTGATGAAATAGGCAAAGACAAGGACTTTCTGAACAGAATCCCAGCGGCACAAGAAACAACAAGAACCAACAGGTGGGCTCACATCAAATTTAAAAGCTCTTCACAGTAAAGGAAACAGCCAATAAAGTGAAGAGATAACTCACAGAATGGGAAAAATTCCAGCAACACCTTGTACAAAAGTATTAATGTTTAGAATATATAAGGAACTCAAAAAATTAGGCCCCCCAAAATAAAAGAGCCAAAAAACGAGCAATTGAAATGAACAGACACTTATCAGAAGTAGTAAAGCCAGGCATGGTGGTGGACATCTGGAACTCAGTACTGAAAAGGTAGGAGAAGCACTGGGAGTTCAAGCCCAGGCTGGGCTACACAATGAGTTCAAATTTTTAAAAAATAGTACTACAAATGGCAAAGAAAAATATTCAACATTGCTGACTATTAGAGAAATGCAAATTAAAACAATATTGAAATTTCACCTTACTCCAGAAAGAAGTGGTTATCATCAAGAAATGTACAGTAGATATTATGAAAGGGAAAGAAATTGCTTAAAGGAACACCTGGGATGAGGGAAAGGAGAGAAAGAAAGAAGGGAATATATACATATGAGTAGCACTACTGATGTCTATATTGAAAGGAACAGTCAATGCTTAAGTTTTTTGGACGAATTTTGCATGCTTATATCTGGTAATCTGAACAACTAATTTGAAGACAACAATATGCAATATAACCACTGTTGGTGAATTCCTACCGTCTTGTCCACTGAAGTACTGTATCATTTCTAAGGTTTTTCAAAATCATTTTTCATTCTCTTCAATGGCTTAATCAATCTTGCATTCTAACGCCTTGTAATCTGAGCAAGTTCACTGAAGATAAAAATATGTAATATAGGGGCTGGGGATATAGCTCAGTGGAATAAGTGCTTGCCTAGCAAGCGCAGGGGCCTGAGTTCGATCCCCAGTACCGCAAAAAAAAAAAAAAAAAAAAAATGTAATATAACAACCATTGTTAATTCCTATAACTTTGTTTTGAAACCCTGTATCATTTTTATTGTTTTTGTGTCATTTTGTTTTTGTCTATGTTGTTGGTATGTTTTTATTCTCTGTTTTAAAACGTAGTATTTATACACTAGAGTACTAGTCTGCTATAACTAAGGATATAGTCATCACTTGTATGAAACAATAATTAAACCTTAAATCCATAATATTAAGTTGAATGAAAACTGCACAAGTGCCTATCTGCCAAGTACAAGGTCCTGAGTTTGATCTCTGGTACCAAAAAAAAAGAAAAGAGCAGAATATTTTTTTTTTAAGTTAAATGAATCCGACACCCACATTTAAATGTCATACAGTTTTTCTTATATGATAAACTCAAAATATAAATAAATTTAAGGGCAAAATAAGATATAGACCACAGAAAATGGGGAGATAGATTTTCTGCAAGAGGCGAGGGGGACCAAGAGATGGACAGGAGGCAGGAAAGGGGACACAAAAGAAATAAGCTCTTCCATGTTTGTGTACCATTTATACCAATAAATGGATTCATTACCTGCCTCAAGCATATACTAATAAAAATAAAATAAAAATTAAAAATTATAACCACCCTAAATATAGAGTCTATTCAATCCTTTGTTACTCTGTAAAAAGTTTGGTCATGCTGTCCCTGAAATACCAGATGTTCTTTCTCCTTAACCTCCTCTTTCATATTAATTCATATGGGTTTAAGAATGTTAAATCTAGGGAAGAACTATTACACTCCTCCTTGACTAAAGCCAAACAAGTACTGAATAAGTACTATTTCTGGGGTGGGTATTCCTTTTCCTCTTTGTGAACCTACTATGGATTACGGCCTTCATCGTTTAGAATCGTTCTGTCCTCAAATGAAAGTTTTCAAAGTTCCATCAGTGCTGTTTGGTGAATCATGAAACACGTACCTTTTCAGCAAGGAGACACCTTTCCCCCTTCGTACCAATGAGAAACACGGGGGCTCCCCGGGCAGCTTTCACGTGTCTCTGTTTGTGATCCAGAAGTATGCGGCTAGTACCAGCTCCCACGCCCTGCATCACTGGCTCTACCCATTCGAATGCCTTTGGCTTTCTCTGTTGCTTCACAAATCCTTTCCTCCTAGGTTGAGTCCTCGATCACCATTCTAATCCAGACTTACTGCTTCTGTTACCTCGCCGTGCAGCTATTTATGTACACATCTCACCTTGCTAAATGGACTAGAAGGCATCTTAAGGCACATATCAGGGTTATTTTTGTGAAATTCTCTAGAGCATAAGCTATGTTGTTCCTCAATAAATAATTCATGAATTAAATGTTAATCTTCAGGGGGAGGGCCATGGAGTTCTCTTTCAAATCCCACATGATCACCGTTCGGTTAGTGACTAGAAATGCCACCTATAGAGGAAACATGCTTTTTCCTGGTGAGGCTCCTTCTTTGCCGGGAGACTGTGCATGACCACCCCTGAGGGAGATATCAAAGTGAGCAAGCGGGAAGGGTTGATTAGACTTTATGCCCATGGTAGGTTAGACATCTCTTCTCTGAAAATTAAGTCACAGAGTAGAGTAAAACCTCATATGATAATCCCTATAGCCACTTCATTAGCATGAACAGAAAGTGAAAATATAGAATGAAGTAGCCAAGTGGAAAAGACTAGCTTAGCATGATATTTGACTGAAGAATTTCCTAAGCGATGAGCCGGGGAAATTCTCTCTAAAGGCGTAGGTCAGGGAGCCATACAGAGATCGAGGCTAGAAGGCTGTAGGAAAAGACAGTATCTAGGAGGGAGAGGCTTATAAGTTTGGCACTGTTGGGGTGGATTCTAGGTGGCAAAATACTAATGCATTCTTCATTCAGACATCCACAAACATTTTGAGTTCTTCCTCTGTGCTAGATAGTTGAGAAATAAGGGTGTCCTTCTTCATGAAAGTCGTCATTCAAAGAGCGATGGCTATAGTGCAGTGAAGTACGTAAGTGCCAAGGAGATTATGTACAAAATAGGTGGGATTCCCTTATAGTGGCTGCAGCAGAGACTTCTGAGCTTGCTAGAATATATCCTGATAGAGTGCGGTCACTGGGTGTTGTTTGACACCCTTTCCAAGGTTGCTCTCCTTCAAAATGCTAGGACTGTGCAGAACTGAAAAATGATGGATGGAGTGGGGCCAACAGCAGTTTGCTACAATCATCAAGCATAATAAAAGTCAATGATTTAAATACTAAGCTCAACGGAAGCATGTAAAGATGAGAAAACTGAGGAAGAAAGACTTCATAAGATGACTTGCTCAAGCAGGACACCCCATTTACAGTTCAAGCCAGAGGGAGAACTAAAACCCAGGTCTTCTAGCCTCAAATAGTTCTCTCTTCATCTAATTGCACTGCCTTCTGACAAGTAATATTACTTAGAAGCCAGAACTACTTCTCCAAAGATGGTAGGAACTAGGAAATTGTGAAAGCATTTTTACGAATGTTCTATAACAATTTTCACAGCTGATAAAGTCTTTTCTTGGACATTATTATCTAAAGCAATGTGCCTAGCAGAAATTTCTGCAATAATGAAAACATTCTGTAGTTGAACTGTCCAATAAGATGGCCACTAGCCTCGTGTGGTCACCTGCACTTGGAATATGATACGGCTAGTTTGGGTGTGAAAATAAAATTTAAAATTTAATTAATTTAAGCATTAATTTCAATAGCCATGGAGTGCTAGTGACTCCCATATTAGACAGTATGGGTCTTACGCATTGCCTACCCCTTTCATTATGTCACCAGGAGTGTTGCTGCCCTTTTCTAGCTGCCCTGCCCTCACACCCTACAATCTCATTTTGTGCAGTCCCTGAGCCACTAAGACCCAAACAAACCTAATATGAAAGAGGCCTATTCTCACTGGCAGGTGGAGCCTGTGTTATTCTATGGCATGTATAATCAGTCATCACTAACAAAGCCCCAATTCCCAGCAGTGCTGCAGTGAGGAATCAAGTTTCCAACACATGAATTTTCGGGGACGCATTCAAACTGTCATAATACTGCAGCATTTATATTGGAGCTGTCCCTGTAACAATGGAAGCATGCAGTAGTCTACTCTCACCGAGATATTTTATTTTTGTTCATTAAAATATTATGTCCACTCGTCCACTCGCGAGTTAAAATCTTGAGATTTCATTATGAACTCTACATAAAAGCCAATTTCACAACCATCAAAATACCAAAATTAGTTCTAAGATAGTTAACTGCTGCTCTATGATTATTTCACCAGGCTATTCATTGTGCTTGTGAAATTTAAATGCCTGTACAATTACTGTGGGCATTTTTTAAAGAATCTGAACATTTTTTGGGAGAAATAAATGCAACACTTATCATAGCAGCAAAAAAGTACCAAATATGATACACTACATTGCATCAAATCTAGTGTGTCATAAACTTTAACACGTATCATGATTTTAGGTACCAGAAAAAAATGCTGCAAATTACACTGTGACACAATGTATTATCATATCACATTGAGTTTTTATGTAAATCTTTAAAATGAAGCTCTTTGAGTTTATTTAAACATAATTTTTATATTACTCATTTGCCCATATCAAAAAGAAAATGTAAGCCAAATAATTTAGTTAAGGAATTCCTGAAATGACTACACAAGGAGATTATGACTTTTTAAAATTGTTTTCAATTTAGAGACATCAGCATCTGCATTTCTGAACACGATGACAGCTTCTGAGTCATCAAGGAGTGTTGGGATATGAAATTTCTTGAACACTTCTGGGATTTTTCTCTTAAACTGTTGACAGTCTTCTGTGTAGTTTGAATGTTTCTTGCTTGGTGCATGTATCAGTGAACTGACATCATAGGGCATCTTCCTTGTGTCTTATAAAGCACTTGGTTGTTGCTTTGCAAGTAAAGAAAGAATAGTGGTCATTGTTCCAGTACCCAACATTTACTTCAGCATTGTCAACTTTCTACCCTGCTGTTCTGTTTCTTTGCCTTTCTGTGTCTACACAATAACTTTTCATATCAAAGTCAAATCATAGTGTACTCTTTGTAAAGATATTTTAAAAGGATTTAGACTCAACGGTGTAGCACAGAGAATAACAAGTAGCCAATTGCAGTAGCCATGATACAAGCTGCCAAGGGGATCTTTGCACAAAACAGAATGATAACAATGTCAAAGGTGCTGTCAGCTTCCCAAGGTTATGAGATATCTTGTTTGTAAGACGCAACCTAGTTTCAGATCTGGTGAAATGTAAAAAAACAGTGTTTGAACCTGGGAATTATGGATATGTGGATTCCAATGATGTTAGTCAAGCTTATCTCTCTTGTTTAATACAGAAAGAAAACTCAGTTTTGAATGCTCTCAGAGAGAGAGAGAGAGAGACAGAGGGAGGGAGAGGGAGAGGAAAGGAGAGAGGGAGAGAGGGAGAAGGGGGCAGATCAAATTCCTCTTGTTTCTAGAAGTGATACTTTGTGAAACAAAAAGACTCTTCAAGCTTTAGGGTGGAGCTACTGAATTAAGCTACTATGAGCATGGAGAAATGAAATTACAATCTGAATTTGTGGCTTTTCTCATTTTTAAACAGCTTCTCACCCCTGTCATCAGATACTAGTGAATTTGTAAAGCAACAAAATGGCATGTAGTTCTTACTATGTTCTTTTCTAAAAGATAGCTTCTAGTGTCTCACAGTTATAGGCACCTTTTACTTAGTCATTAAGTCTTACATTCCAAACTTATTAATTAGCTACTGTGCTCCAGGTACTGGCACAATATGGACCCCTCACCCAAAAAGTAATTTGTTCTTGAGGAGTTTCACTAGAGAAGGAAAAGGTGAATAACAGAGTTCATGAAAAGAACCCTGAAGGAAATCTTAGAGGAGTGAAAGATGCTTACAAATCCCCTTAGCTCATCGCATCTGGTAGGTGAATCAGTCAGGTTTACCCCCACCAGTGTTGCCACCTTGGCTATGGCCATGCAGGAAGGCTTCTGGCTCAGACAGGTCACTACAGAGCTTCTCCATGAGCCCTGCCATGTGAGGGTCAGGTTTGGACTGGACCTTCCTACTTCCTTCCCTGTACTGTACATGCTAGCTCTCTTCATTTACATGGCTTGGTTGTCCTTGTGCCCCTTCAGAACCTACCTGAACCTGTCCTTTAGCACTGTGGGAGCTGTCAGGGTGTTTTCTGGCCACTTCACCATACATGCTAGCAGGTGACATACAGCTCTCACTATTGGTCATACCATCTGGACAAGTTATCTGAAGGACCGAGGAGGAGTTGAGGGTGGCCCCACAGGAATGCCATCCAAGCAGGTCCCTCACTGCCTGCTTTATCCTTTGTGGACATTGGCTTCCACCTTTTAGACCTTTGCAGGCTGGAGAAGCTGCTTCTGTGATGAGGAAACCATGTGCTGTCCTCGCTCTCTAGTTTTACCTGGAATTACCAAATCCCAAAAATGAATCCAGAGAGCCAGTGGAGCACAACTTCTCAAAGGAAGAGAAAGTGACTGAACCCCACTTCTGGGATGGACTTGGGAGTTCAGGTGCAGGCCACTCTAATGGCAACCCACTATCAACTGCTTCTCACCTAGGGAAGTGTACTGGGAGACAGCTGGCGGCCTAGGAGGGCTCAGCGGTGCCACCACAAGCAGCCTGCACAGCTGGTGGAGCTGGCTGGTACCCACAGACCCCCTACTTGGTGGCTGGGCTGGAAGAATTTTGTGCAGGCTCCACAGCTCCTGCAGGGCAGGGTTATACAGAATGCCTGAGGAGAGGAGACAGCAGGTACTGCTAACAGGCAGGGAAGGGCTGGCAGAAGCAGTGCCTTTCACAGCAGAGGAGAGGCTTATAAGCTAGGGTTTGGGGGAATGGGGATCCATGGAGGGGATGGGTTTCCAAGTCAGACAAAGAATGTGGGACCAGGAGCTTTGTCGTAAGTGATAGTGAAAATTGGGCCCCTGTCCTACTGGGAAATTTGTACATGATTACTAAGACATAGCCAAAGAAGGAGGGGTGAGAAGGTCTAAGATAGAGATGATCAGTTAATAATATTAATCTCTTAGAGGGAAAGGAGAGGCAGTTTCTCTGACAGAACCTGTGGCCTTGGAGCTCAAGGATTATGTACCCAACAAGTGCTTATATAATGGAGGTTGTGCTGACCCCTACATATTTATACACAAAAATCCAGTGACCCAGGAAGTTAAAATCTTACCCTAGCAACAGAGCTCTTACCCTAGCAAAGAGACATCCTTGACCCCCTCAAGTGCAGACCAGAGCTGCTGTGATCTTCTGGCTGGGTGTAAGAGGTAAGCAGAGGAAGTTTGGAAAATCAGTAAGGAGCTGTTAAGAGATGGAAGCTGAGTCTGTGGAAGGGGTCAGGGCAGGACCACTGTGCTCCAGGACCACAGTCAAAGCAACAGATGTTAAGGAGGGGATGTATTTGAGAACTGAGTCACAGTGTAGAGAGAACAGAATCTCCTCAAAATTCACACCCACCTGTGGCCTATAAAGGTGACTATATGTGGCAATAGGGCCTTTAGAGATATAACCAGTTAAGATAGGTGGTCCCTCTTCCCTGTATCACTGGGTCCTTATAAGAAGAGGACAATTTGGACAAAGAGACAGACACACAAGGGAGACTACCATATTAAGACTCAGGCAGAAACTGTTGCAAGCTAAGGAAAATCAAGGATTGCAGGCAACCCTGAGAAGTTAAAGAGAGAAGCAAGGAATTTTCCCCTCACATCTTGGGAGAGAGCGTGGACCTACCAGCACCTTGATTTTGGACTTGTAGCTTTGCGATAACAAATTTCTGTCGTTTTAAGCTCCCCAGGTTGTGATATTGTGTACAGCAGTCCTAGACGGCCAGTGTATCCAGGACCCAGCAATAGTTCAGAGCCTAGGGCCAGGTTCTCTGGGAGGTGCTTAGCTGCTGAGGTTTCCTAAACTCTTCCTCTGGGGCAGGCTGAGCTCTGGGTGATCTTGACATGAGACTGCTCCTCCTGATTATGTTTTACAAGCCCTTCAGCAACTCTGGAGTTTCTGCTCTAAGTGAGGGACCATGGAAGGCTGGTAAGCGAGGGGCCATAGGCAGGTCACCCCAACCAGAGCTTGCTTATTCCTGGAGCCTATAGCTTCACTACAGGCTCAACACTGAGCATTCTGCAAACCAGCGAAGATGAGGAGGCACCAGAAAACCTGCCATGTGCCTTCAGTGGTTCCTTGCAGAGATACACCTTGCTCCACCTGACACATTTTATCTCACCCCCTCATCAGTACTGGTTTTCATAACACACATCAGCTCACCTTCATCCTTGATTGCAAACTCACTCAGACACAAACTTCTGAAGGGTGAAGCCACACTTCTGCAATCAAGTGTTTATTTTTTCCTTCAGATAAAACTGATCCTGGGGCTGCCTACTCTGATCTTCTAGCCCCTGGCACATATAGACACTAAGGTGCTTTCTCCTTTCCCCTTTATACATTAGTTATCCATCGCACAATGAAAGCTTATCCAAAAGTTGAGCAACTTAAAGCAACCTTTATTTTCTTACACCACTTCTGAAGATCGAGACTCTGGGAGTGGTTGGCTGGCTGCTTCTGCCATCATTTCTAGGTCTAATGGGAGCTAGAGAATGCTCATCCATGCTGGCTCTTTGGCTATTAGTGGGTCTTAGCTTCCCACCAGCTATTGGCTATAGACTTCTGTTCTTCATCCTGATGGTGACTCCATGGGATGTCTGAATGCCCTGGTGACGTGGCATCTGGCTTACCCCAAAGCCCATGGTCTGGGAGAACATATACAAAGGAACAATCCAGACAGAAGCCATGGTCTATAATAACCTGCCTTGGGAGTGACATACTATTAGTTCTACCATTTGCTGTTGGTCAGAGAGACCAATACTGGTACAAAACTGGAGAAACTGAATGTGTGAAAACCAGGAGGAAAGGATCTCTGGAGGCCACCTGGAGGTTGGCTACTACATCCTAGCAGAATATTTCCTACTTTTTCTGAGCATGGAGTGACAGGCAGATTACTTAACAGCCCCAGTATCTGGAAAGCTGACAACTCTACCACTTTGGCCCATCTAGAGAATGCAAATTGTCCATTGGCCATCAGCTGAGAGATATAATTGCGATACATCTAGGCAAATATAGTGCTTTGTGCATTTCTCTTTGATTAGACTACCTGGATTCAATTACCAGCTATGTGACCTTGGGCAAGTGACTCAACTTGTCTGTGTTTATATTTAATTATATGTAAAATGGCACCAAATAGTTTGTACCCATCCCAAAATAAAATAAAATAGTTCATACCCCATACGATAGTGGTACTGTTTGAATGAGACTAATGCATAAGTAGAACAATATAGGTGCTCCATAAATGCTAGCTATTATGCTTTATATTGTTGAAATATACCCTGTTTTAGGACTCAGAGAAGAAAGAGAAGGGATTGTAGGGACTGGTAAAACAGTAAAATGTCACAGATTATTCCTCAAGTGTGCAACTCTTTACACTCTTGTGTAAAGCTTCAGGCTTTCTGGGCTGACTGTTCATACAAACAACTATTCTCGCTCTATCCTGCCTCTTCTCTCACAGACACAGCGATGTCAATTCAAATTTATCTTGTGGCCCAAGCAGTGAGACCTGTCTAGTTGCAGCCTGAACTGTGTGTCTGTGATTTGCTAAGGATTGATTAGAAATCTTTGTTTAGGTCTTTCAGCTTAATGGAATTAATTTTAAAATGAAAAAGTTAACCAATGAAGACAATAAACATTTCTGAATTAAGCTTACTCAATTTATTATTTTTACTATCCCTTTGCTGAGTTTGGAATGGTCAGATCTGCCAAATTTCAAATGGGTCAGGCAGAACGTTTTCATGTGTAACGTATTCACTAGGAGAAATCACCATGCCCTATTGTTCAGAAACCTTCACAGAATGGAATGGGTGCTCGGTTTAGGGTCTTTGGCCTCCATGTCTAGACCTTAGCTCTTTAGATCAATGACTGATAAAACAGGGAGCCCCAGATATCTGGCTGAATATTCTTCCATCCATGTGTGCGTACCTAGAATTAGAAAGAGAGAATTCGAACAAGACTGTCACAAATAAAGGGGACAGCACTGCTCCAGGTTTGTCATCAGGAAAGGAGGGCTAGGGTGCAGATCAATCGGAGAGTACATGTTTAGTGTGCAGGAAGACTTGGGCTCATACACGAGTATCAAAACAAGGGAGAACGAAGTTGATTATGGTTGCCAGCATTCTATTGATGGTTGTTTTGAAAGCACACTGGAGAGAGGCTTTCTCTATTGGTAAAGCAGAGGACCATGTCACTCTTGTAGCTGAGTTTCTGTCAACAGTTCAGGGCCAGAAACCACGGTGATTCTTCAGTAATCTGTGGGAACAAAGAAGCAGGTTCCTTGCTAGCTGATGTCTATAGACGGAGGCAGGGCCTGATGGCAGAGAGGCCTCAGGCATCTTCCCTTGTTACTCTCCTAACGCCTGACAACCCTGGGGAGAAAACAGCAACTGTTTCTCAGAAAAAAAGGGTGTGGGACAGGTGGTTCAGACAATTAATGGTCAAAAAATTCAGCACTCAGGCCAAAGACACTCTGAACATAAACAGGCTTCTTTTCCAGCCAGTTGTCTGCATAACTTACCCTTTTTCAATCCAGAAGCCCTGCTGCCTGACATAGAGAAATTCATAATGGCAGTGGAAGACTGCCAAGCTCAGCACATTCCTCCAAGCAGCAAATTATGAAATTACAGTAAGGAGTGTTCAAGTTCGCAATAATAATAATGATGAAATTAAAAATGCTTTATTTACCTAAAGCAGTTCTCACCCCCAGTCTATTATTTAACATGTGAGGGTTGTACATTTGCATATGACCATAGGAGAATGTGCAGTGTCTGTTAAGTACACAAAATAATTTAGTGGAACATCACTGGTTGTTTAATTAATTTCCCCAATTGTTTCATCCTACCTATTTAAAAAATGTAATTTCAGATATTACATTAACCACCACTTACTACTATCAGTTTCTTGCATTCATGTTTCCAGCGTGAAAGTTTTCATCTATTAATGCCTTATACTTAACTAAGCAATTACAGGCATCTTCCTCTGTGTGCATGATTTCCAACACAGAAAGCGAAAGGGAAACAGAGACATGGGAGTGAGGGAGAGAAAAACCCAATTTGTCATTAAGGATTGTGGCTTATTTCTGGTATCTCTACTGAGCTTTTCTGAGGTCAGAAGCTCATGAGACAGAATGCACTACTCTGGCTGTATTCAAGTTTAGAAGTGAAACAGTAGAAACAGAGAATTCTGTGGAACTGAAGATTCCCGTAGCCAGAGTGACTCATACACACAGCCAAAGAAATATATTTGATTTGAGCTTTAGCCTTTAACTGTACTACCTTAATCTCTTTTGGCTTCTCCTCACTGCTAAGGGTTCCGCTTAGGATATCAAACCAGAGCTGAAAAGCTCCCCAACTCTTTGAAGAGAAAGGCTGACTCTGTGCAAAGCAGAGCTGTTGTTTTATTAAGGAAAGATGAGAGAATATAACCAGGCTTCCCAGAGTGACAGAGACGCTGCTGGTGAGTTGAATCTCAGCCATCACTGGCCCTTCTGAGCTTTCTGATCTCTTCTGTGAAGATCAAGAGCAGTTTAGGTATTGGGACAAGCAGGACACAGAGCATTAGATCAAGAAGGAGAGAAGGAATTTGGTGGAAGAAAAATTCAGCTCAGCAAGCATTCATTGACCTAATGCTAGAGACAAACTCCAGAAGTTTCCTGCCACAAAAAGACAAGCAAACCAATAGTTGCAACATAATGTGGTAAGAAATCATGGTAGGAGGTGGTCGTGGACCCTGGGAGAAAGCATGGGTCACTGGTCACCGTGAAATATTTAAAGAACAGTGCCTGAAAAATGGGAGCCTGAGCTGATTATCAAGATTTACATAAAGGACAAGTGTTCTAAAAGTGACAAGAGAACAAGAAACTGCAGGGTATTTGCCAGGTGTTTCTACCCCTTTTTTATTAGAGGGAGTGTTGAAAACTGAGGCGGCACAGGTACACAAGACTGGGTTGCACTGGGCATTGCCCACCATGCTACAGAAGGGAGGCATCATAGAGCAGGAGGCCTGAAGTGTTTAGGGCAAAGGAGATATGGGGAGTGTTTTAGAACATTTCACTAGCGGTGGAAAGAACCCACTGGGACACTGGAGGCAAGGAGAAGATAGACAAATTTGGAGACATAAATCAATGGAAATTGATTACTTACTTGTATAGGAGAAAAAAGAGAGGAGGGTGTTTCTAGCACCCTCTTGACTACCAGCAGCAGTTGGTATCTCCTAGGAAATTATTAGAAATGAGGAATACTCTCGATCACTTATATCAGCTGCTGAATCAGAAGTACTAAGGCTGGAGCTCAGCAATCTGTGTGCTACCAAGCCGTGCAGGTGGTTCTGATGCTTGCTTATGTTTGAGAGCCACTGGCGTGGAACATGCTCCAGGTCTGGCTTTGGGCTCCTGAGTAGGTGATGTTGCCATTTGTTGATCGAAGGAACCCTTTAAAAAGGGGAGGAATGTTTTGCTTTCTTGTATTTTTGGGGGTGAAGGAAGTGGAGTAGTCAAATACAGGGAGAGAAGGTAACATGGCAAGAAAACACTAAAAATTAGCATGAGAAAGCCTGGGACAGTGAAGGAATTGGTGACAGATCTTTGCTTGAGTTAGGAGTTGGCAAAGGGAAAGTTTTGAAAGCCATTTTTCTATTTCCAGGGTAATAGTGCAAAACACTTTGCTGACTAAAAAATGTGGCAGCATATTTTACTTAAAATACTTTTTATTTTATTTTTAAAATTTATTTTAAAAATAAAAGAAGGAAAACATGAACAGACAGACATCCATTTACAAAATAGCATGAGAACAATACATGCATTAGAGAGTTACAGACAAAGTAGTAGGAAATTAACAATGGTTGTTGTATTACATATTGATATTTTCAAAATGGTTTCTCAGGAGAACAAATAAAGACATGCAAGACTGATCAAATAATAATTAACTATTCCTTTCAGTAAACTGATAGAAGTCAGTAGTTCAACTATGTTAGCTATCCTGTATATACTATTTTATTCTTTTGAAACAGGGTCATCCTGTAGTTCCGACTAACCTTGAACTCACCATGTAGCCCAGTTTGGTCTCTAACTTATGGCAATCCTCTTGTCTCAGCCTCTCAAGTGCTGGGATCTGAGAAGTGTGCCACCATGCCTATATCTTTAAAATATTTAAAACACTTAAAATATCTGACAACTACTGACTGTAACATATCCTATTGTCTATACTAATGCACAGAAGCCAAGCACTTGGGAAGATCTGAGTGAAATCCTTCCAGCCTTGCTCAACCGAGGAAAAATATTCAGAAACAGAGGACGCAGATCCCCATGTACCAGAGCTTGTACTCTTGTTATGCTGTAAGCATGATTAATATTTGTTCAGGCAGCAAAGTGGTGAAGCTTGGAGACCATGGCAAGACTTGGTCAAGAGGTGATAAAAGCCTGCTCTTTGGGGAACAAGATTCCCTATCATTTGCTCTGAAGTTCCCTATCACTGTGCCAGGGTCAAAGCCCAATGCCACCACAGTGAACATGTAGTTTGGTGCAGAAAGTCATCCAGCCTTGCTGGAGGATGGTGGGCAGGGCAAGAAAGTGCGGTTCTCCTGCTCTATCAAGTGTCTTGATTGGAGTCTGTGATGGAGAAAGCTACCAAGGAAAAGGAAGAACCCAAACCTGGAGGAGGAGGTAAAAGCAACACTCTCTGTCAAGAAGGTCTGCCTGGATCCAGCCCTGCATACAGAAGAGATGAAACAGCGGCCCCATTCTGTGAAGTGGAGCTGCTTTCCCGGGACGTTCAAGCCTGAAAATAGAAGATTTAATGCACCAAGCAAGCCACTCACTCACTCAGCTATGAGAGATGTATGGAAGCTTTTCCTTAATATGGTATCTAAAGATAAAAGCAGTCAGGGTAGACACATATTTTAAGTGCTGTCCCCTGAATTCAAATCCATCATCAGTTATATATGCTCTTTGACCAGATTTGTAGCAGTGAGAATGGTTTGCACTAATGAAACCTCATGTTCTGTGCCAGCATTTCCAAGCCCTTGGCTTCACAGCACCATGTTCCAACCAACTGTTCCTTTCTCTGCTCCAAGTCCTTCTACATATCACTGCCAGACTGATTTTCTAAAGTGGGTCCCGTGTCACTCTGTGTTCAAAACCTTCAATGGCTCCCTCTTGCCTATACCATTGAATATAAACTTTTCAATTTGGCCAAATTACCTGAAACTCCCAGCAGTAATGCCTCTGAAATCATAGTCATAATGAACCATTATGACACCTGGGAAGAACAGTACATTCACTCATTAGCATCAGTTGAAAATTCAACAGTGGGTGCATTTAACAGATGGACAGAAAGTAGGCTTCTGGTGGACACAGGATGAGCATTTTAAAATCCAACTTTCACTGTGCCTTTATGCAGCTTTATAACAGTGATTTCAAGGTGGTGCATATTAATAGACAGGTCACAGGAGAGTATCTGAGGAGCTCTGATGTGAACTGTGAGTAGCTTTCATTAAGACAGGGACTCTGCACCCACAATAGCGATGGACCACAGGACCACCCAGGAGCCTTAGAAGAACTTTGAGTCCTTCGCATAAAAGTAGCGGCAGCCCAGCTCCTTGTAGAAAGATCAGGTTCAGAACTCTGAGTCAGGGAAATGTTTTTTCTGAGGAGATGATGGAACTCTGCTTGTCTCAACCCCACAGTTACTATAGTCAGTCAGATGTCTGCTCTGGACTCCACCACCTTCAAATATATAGACTTCCAGGCTTTCCATATGTTTGATAATACAAAGGAGCTGCAGAGTATTTTCTTGGGAATGGGAACACCATGTTCTCCAGGAGGACAGATGATACATGGGACTCAGCAGGTAGCCTAGTACATCCTGATTTCCTGCTCTTCCCAGAGTGCTCAGTGATCTTGGCCCCAACATTTTACCTACTTGTGCTTCCATGTCCCCAGGCTTAGCCTGGAGACAAATTATGACAGGTCCTATTTCACAAACTGTCATGGAGATTAGGAAAGATGACGTCTGTGAAGGACTTAGAACAGCACCGTGTACTGGATGAGTTCCACGTAAATGCTGTTACTGTGGTTCTGCTGTTAGTGGTGGCTGTGGCTTAGATTTGAATGTCCTCCCAAACCCTCATGAATTCAGAAGTTTGGAGGGTAATTGGATCATTAATCCACTGAAGAATCCACAGCTAAATGTGCTGTTAGGATATCAGGTCTGGTTGGAAGAGCAGGGTCACTTGGTTGTGACCTGGAAACTTTTATTTCCCTCCTTACCTCTTCCTTCTCTCCTCGCTTCCTGGCCACCATGACTGGAATGGTTTTCCTCTTCTAGACCCTTCCATTGCCTTGGGGTCAGTCAACTATGGACCAAATCTTCTAAAAACTAGATATTTTTTCCCATTGACAAAGACAGTGATAGAGAAGGCAAGTTCTGAGGTCAGATTTTTCTGGGTTCACATCGAAACTCCACCTTGCAGACCATGGCAATTATTGAAACTTTCTGTAGGCCTTGAATTCTTCTTTTCTGTAAAATGGGGATCCACAGTAATACTTAGCTGTGGGGCTTCAGTAAATGTAAATTTGAGCTGTGACCAGCATACATATTAACTCTCAAGTATTAGCTAAAATTCTAATGATCTTAGCTATCTTCCTATCCTCCTTGCCTTTCTCTCTCTTACCCCACCCCTAGGTCTGTTTTTAAACTTTGATAGTTAATGTTTTAGAAAGAGTTAGGACTCCCTAAAGCCTTTCTTCCTGCAGGTTTATGTTATATCGTATCTTGCCCATGAGTCATGGATTTAGGCTCGTTATAACATTCCGAGGCTTGGGTCCCAGCCCAGAGACTGATTTAATTTCTATTGCTCCAGGGATCTAGCACTGGCATTTTTAAAAAGGTACCCATCTTATTCCTGTCGTATTGTAATGAGCATTTAGGATTAAGAATCCCTGGTCCAGACTGATTCAAATCAAACTCATTTCAGGAGAGGAGACATACAAGGCAAGTAATCAAAATGCACCAGAGCCAGCAGGGTGTGGTAGTACATGCGTGGAGTTCCAGTCCTCTAGGAAGCTGAGGCAGAAGGACTGCAAGTTGAGCTCATCCTGTGCAAATGAGAGACTTAGCAAGATTCTGTTTCAAACTGATAAATAAAATGAGATGAAAGAGACCAGGGTGTATCTTAGTGCAAAGACTCTGGATTCAATCCCTAGTATTTCCCCCTCCCCTCAGAACAAGCACCGAATGTCTTTGCCAAGGAAGAGATCAACGTGCCCTGATAAACACTCCAAATTGATTTTGGAAGACATTTGTGTTTGTGAAACTTAAAAACATCTGAAAGTATGGTTGGCTTCACCTTAGATTCCTGTTGTGACGACATTCCCTTTGGAGCCCTGCTGAGATGTTCTGAGGGGAGGGGCGGTGGGTACTACTCTGGGGATACTTGACATTAAATTCCGAGCTACAGTCTTTAAGAAATCAAGGTTGTAGCTTGCATTACAGAGGAAAGGGGGAGATAACTCATCTGAAAGTGTCCCAGCTGCTGGAACAGAGACATTCAGCATTTCTTTCTTTGTCCAAAGGCAGCTTTCTTAGACATTGTAAAATGCTTTTTGGCTCAGGGTAAGGATTTTGAACTTTACTCTGTAAGCTACAGAAAATCTATGAAGATTTGGGGCAAGAAAGCAATATGATGAGAGCAGAATTTTAAGAGGACTGATGGTGGTGTGCAGAGTGGATTGAGTCAGGAGCACAAAGACGGAGAGTGCAGGGATTGTCATTGGGAGGCTGTGGGCATAGTCTGGGTGGAGGTGTTAGGAGAGAAGGGGGTGTGCAATGGAATGGAATGGAAGAATCAGGGCTCTGTGGATGTGGGCTATCAGGGATAAGATCGGCATGACAGGAAAAGGAGGATGATCCCCTTCGAGCACATCATCTGCTTCTTGTAGCCTGAGTTATGAACCCCGAAAGCCACTCACTTATCTCTTGTTCAGCAAGAAAGTGACTTAATCCCTCGAATGTTCCAGTTGTGGGCACTAGTGGCATAGAGAGAAAAATTTGCATAGAGCTCTCTGTCTCTTGCTAGAGAAGAGGGTGGAGGAAGATAGATATTAAAACTCAAATACATTAGAATTAAGTTCGACGCAGAGGGTTAAAATAAAATAAAATGAATGAATGCTTGCTTAACAGGTAACCATGTTACCCACTCAGTGCGCGGGTGTCCTGAAGCTGAAATCTGAAAATGCTAAGGAGCCAGCCCTGTGGCAACTGTTGCAGAATCACTGCATGCAGAGGAGCAGCAGGGCAAAAGGAAACAAAAGGAAAGCGGGTGCAGCTGGAATACACAAACTGGGAGTGAGTGAGCACACTCAAGGTTTGGGGAGGAGACCGGGGCCAGATCTCCAGGGACCTGTATGTCAGGCTGAGGCTGGAGCATAGGCTCGTATAAGGATGGTGCACTGTCGTAGAGTTTGTAAAGTTTATAGCGCGATCTCATTTGTTCATCTGAAAATGGTTTTGGCTGTCCTGTGGAAAATAAACTGTGGCAGACTCTGTATCACTTCTAAGGGTTTCTTTTGTTTTTAATTTTTATTCTCTTTCATGCTTTGATCAACCTTGCGTTCTTACATCTGGTAATCTGAGCAACTTCACTGAGGATTACAATATGTAATATAACAACCACTATTAATGCCTATCATTTTGTTCTGAAACCCTGTATCATTTTAATTGTGTTGGCTTTGTTTTGTTTTTATCTATGTTGGTATTTTACTATTATGCTTTTTAAAAAAATTCTCTTTAGAATAAAGAGAAATAATTGGAAAAGAAAAAAAGTGGAAAGAGAAATAGCTTGTGTTAGGGCGGGAAGAGCAGAGACGGAGGGGCTGAGTTGAGTTGGAATATACCTGGATGACAGAACTGGCAAGACTGTAGCTGTTTCAGGGGAAATCAGAGAAACAAAAGCTGTGTAATAGATTTTTGGCACCAGAAATTAGATGCTGCTTACTGAGGTAGGAATTTTTAAAGTAGCGTGGTAATGGGGGTGGGGCTTCGGTGATTCTGATTCTACCGTGTTAAGTTTTAGATTATTATTAAATGTTCAGACAGAGGGGTGAAATAAATAAATATAAATATTTGAGTAAAAATATCAAAGTCGGAGCTGGGGAATATGGCTTGGTTATGTAACATTTGCCTTGCATATGTGAAGCTCTGGGTTGGACCCTAACATCACAGAAAGAACAAGAAGAAAAATAGGAGGAGAGGGAGAGAGAGCTAAGAGAAAAAGAAGAAGTGTTTCAAAACGATCTAGGCTGGGAAAAGGTCCCTGAGGGTAATGAGGAGTTAGGAAGGCGGAGAAGGAGTGAAGTTTGTGCTATCAGAGTAGAGGGGGTCACTAGAAAGAGGGCACAGGTAGAACGGAGAAAGAAACCTCACTGCAAGGCCTTTGCCTCTTCAGTGTTTTGAACTGAGCACAAGTTGGAGAGTGGACGTCGTAGTCTCTGAAGGAGGGACCAGTGAGTGGAGGAAGATCAGAGAGACAAGAAGAAAGAATGCACTTGCGAAAGGAGAAAGTGATCAACCGCCGGATGCTAAGAGTGAGAATAGTGTGAGAGCAGACCATGGGATTTGGCAACGCGGAGCTCACCAGGCAAGTGTAGTCACCATGGAGTGGGTATTGGAAGCTCAACAGAGACGGCTTAAAGAAAGAATACAAGGACAACATATGGAGAAAGTGAAGCAGTGTGCTATGAAAGTGAGAAGAGAAGTGAGCAAGTGGTTGATGAGACTGTGGTGGTAAAGAGCAAGTTTTATTTCACAGCTAAATCGTACTAGACATGTTTGGATAATGAGCAGAGTGATCAGTGGAGAGAACAAAGTGACCGATGCGGGAGAGAGCTGCAGGACTGAGGTCCTTAAGGGTGACCGTTGCAGGGTTGGATGAGAGAAGGTTGGCTCTCAATAAGAACAGGGAGGGAAGGTGATAGGTGTGGACACCAGTCCCGGAAGGATGGTGGACGTGGTGGGGGAAAGGTACAGTTGCTGTTCAATTGTTTTTCTTCCCGTTATTTTTATAACTTACAGTCTTAAAAAATTTTAAGTGTACACTTCAGCGCTATTAAATATATTCATATGTTGCAACCATTACCACTATCTCCATCTCTCTGTTCATCTTATAAAACTGAAACTCTGTACGCATTGTATTAGTGTTTACTAGAGGAACCGATATTACACAGTATATACAAATATATAAGAATTTACAAGGTTGGCTTACAATAGCCACCCAGAGTTGGATGAGGAAGCGTGCAGAGGGCATCTGCACACTGGAGACTGAAGGATCTACCCAAAGGTGTGGCGCTCACTGCGGTGTCCGGTGTGAGTCCATGTCGGGAGGCTGATGGTCCGTGACAGAAGCCGAAGGGTCTGAGCTGGAAGCCAGATGATGTCCAAGCTGAAGGTGTAGATTGAAGCTCCTCTGAAGAAACAGAAGCAGATCTGTCCTTCCTCGTTTCCCCTTTACTCCATCCAGGTGATAAACCACTCTAGGGTGGGTCTTCCACACCCTAGGGTATGGACCCTGAGCCAGTGTATTGAGCTTCTCATTCCAATTGACACAGCCAATCAACCATGACATTCATTAAACAGTGACTTTTGCTCCTCTCCCTCAGCTCCTGCTATTTTACTTTCTCATAGAAGTGGAATTTTACAGTATTTTTGTGATAGGTTTATTTTCCTTACCATAATCTCCTCAAATTCATCCAAGTTATAGCATATTGTGGGATTTCCTTCCTTTGAGCTTGAATAATATTCCATTGCATATACACATTACATTTTGCTTGTCTGTGAGTCTCCTGATGAGAAACTTATCTTGCTCCACATGTTAGCTGTTGTGAATACGTTACTGTAAACACAAGCACACAAACAGCTCTTCAAGACCCTGCTTTCAGTCCCTCTGGATATATACCCATAAATGTGTTGTTATACTGTTCAGTCACTTGCTTTAATTTTTTTTGAGGAATGGCAATAATGCTTTCTAAGTGAATATACTCTCCTATATTTCCATTAACTTGGCACAAGAATTATAATTTATCTCTGTAGGGTAAAAGGAACCTTTCTACATTGCTGGTGGGAAAGCATATCACTATAGAAATCATGGAGATTACCAAAAAAAGTAAAAATAGAACAACCATAAGACCCAGCTGTATCACCCCTAGGCAGTACCTCCACGGTACTTTTTAAAAACTTTTACAGTTTGAATTATTATCTTGCTAAGTTGCCTGGCTGGGTTTGAATTTAAAATTCTCCTGTTGCAGCCTCCCAGAGTGCTGGAAATATTTTCCAATTTTTGTTGAGGTTTAGGTTTTTACTATATATTATGATTATTAATCCTCTAGCAGTTGTATGATTTGTAATTATGTTGTCCCATTCTATGGGTTAGTTTTCACTCTGCCTTTTTTTTAACTTTAATGATTTCTCATATGTTTTTAAGAGCAGTTTTATGTTAAAGTAAAAATTAACAGGAAGATACAGGACTGGGATTGTAGCTCAGTGGCAGAGCACTTGCCAAATAAACTTGAGGTCCTTGGTTCTATCCCTGCCACCAAAGAACAACAGAGGACAGCTCTGATATTTCTCGTGCTCTCCACCCCCATGTGTGAATAACCTCCCCCATATGCATAGTGTTCTGATGTAAATAATTTTAAAATTTTCATAAATTTTTGTTTGTCATTTTTTTATTTTGTTGCTTGTGCCTTTGGCTTTGGATTGCCAAATCTGATACTGTGAAATGTTTGCCTTGCTTTTTCTTTTAAAAGTTTTATTGCTTTAAGTCTTACACTTACATCTTTGATATACTTTGAGTAAATCTTTATGTATGATGTGCGTTAAGGGTCTAATTTCATTCTTTATGAATACCATTTTCCCAATATGACTGATTGAAAAGAGTGTCCTTCCCCCATCCAGTGGTTTTTCACACACTTGTCAAAGCTGATTTGGTCATATAGGCAGGAGCTTATTTCTGGGCTTTGTTGATTTATGTTTTTCCTTTGGACATACCTTCATATCCCTTTATATGCCGTCATTTTGTTGTTACAAACTGGACATTTGAATCTAATAATGCGGTAACTCTAGAATCACACTCTTATGCCTCCCCAGGAGTTTAATACTTTTTGTTACTGTTTTTATTTCAATTGTTATATCTGCATCTGTACCCAGGGTCAGCCTGAGGTATAAACTGAGGCATTCTCAGTTCTGTTTGAGCCTGTGCCTTTTCCTGGGCATGCAGATCCACTTTCTAATTTTCCCCACATTTGTAGTTGCTTTTTAATCTCTGGCCCAAAAGAGGAAAAGAAAAAATTAAGGTGGGTGTGGCAGCTCTTCAAATGCCACCGAATGTCACTACAGCCAGAGCAGAGAGGACTTGGAACAAGGGTGGCGTGGAATGGCAGTCCCCGTCTTTGTGCCTTTGGTAGCAGAGCGCAATCAGTGATCAGCATGAAGATCCCCAATAATTAAAGAACAGGGTCTCTTGTGACCCTTACTCTCAAAAACTATGCAACAGGTGACATTTGCCAGTCCTGGGGTGAGGTAGAGGACATGAAGTTACTACTATGCTAAGAGCAAAACCTGACTGGGATTACTAGTTTACTACTCAGAACTTCCTCTGATGTGGAAAGACTCCAGACCCCCAATTATTACATTGGGAAAATTCTGTGAGTGCAAGTGTTGTCTTCATAGAAACGGTTTTGGTGTCTCTATGTTTCCCAAATCCTCTCTCAGCTGCTTTTATATTCAAATAAAGTATGAAGCAAAGTTATTAATCAAGTGAACAGGGAAAGAAGAAAAAGTAGAGTGACCTTAAGGAGAGAAAACAATAACCATACTGCTTTAGAGCTTATTGTGTTTCCGGAAGTATATGCATTTTAAATCTATTATCTCATTTAATGTTCACAGCCATCCTGCATGACAGCTCCCCACGTTGCCTATGAGGAAGCTGAGGCAGTGAGGTTAATCGCAGCGCTGCTAAGTGACAAAACAATGGTTTGAAGCAGCTCTAGAGTCTAAGAATGAGGCACTAACTTTGGTGATTGAAGGAACAGACATACTACAGAAGAGATGTAGCGTTGCTCATCACCAATGTTGGGTGCCATTTAAAATCTAAGCTCATAAATTTAAGGGGAAACAGCATACTATACACTTGTATTCAGAGTTCAGTAGTTAGTGAGCAGGCACAGAGTAGGCCAGCAGTTTTGTTTAATGAGGCTTTGCCTGGCAAGTTTTCTGGAAAGAGAAGAGGGCACATGAGCCAAGGTGTCTGTGCAGGAGGCAGCGTGACAGCGGAGGGCAGGGAAGGTGTGTGGCAGTGATGGCGGGTGGAGACGGCTGGGTGTGACCACGGGGCGGGAAGATTAATCTAGGTCAAAGCACCGAGCAGGGCTAGAGGAAGAAGAGTGGAACGAGCAGGAGGGCAGCGGGTAATGAAAACGCAGCTGGGAGGGAGCCGCGGTGTGGGGCACAAGGCCAAAGGCACAAAGCCCATTTTACCTATTGGTTATGTTCTTCCCTCCCGCAGTCCTTACCGGAGAGTCTGTGCTCCTTTCAACACGCACTGCCATCTCCCCACTCTGCGCCCGGAAGCATCCCTTCTCTGCCCGTCCTTTTTCTCCTGTCTTCTTTCCCTAAGATAGTTCACACCCATTTGTCAATTCCTTTCTCAAGGGAATTCTTTCTGGTGTCTCAGGCCAAAAAGCTGTTTTCTGTATTCTCTCATGGCACCATTTACACCCTTCAGATTGTATGCATTGCATTTTGCTTTTTAAGAAGCTATTTCTCCTCACGTCTTATCTATTCTGCTAGGTTTGAAGTGTTCAAAAATAAGGACAGTAACTCCTCAATCTGTATGCTGGCCCAAGCGTCCCTTTGTATTTTTTGCCAGCAGGACCTGCAAAAGTATAGATTCTAATCTCCTATGTATGGGCACAGTGTAGTAAATGCTCAATAAATGTTTATTGCGTGGAGTTAATGACTCAGCACATTTGAGGTATCATTTTATATTTCTCACATTAGCCCCGTCCTCACATAACTATAAACCAATGTCCTAGTGACTCTCTTCTCTTTTCTCCTGTCCAGTTAATAGTTTGAGTCCAGTCCAGTTCTTCAGTATAGATTCCAATAAGGATATCCACCTATCATATGTCACTGTCATATGAGCGCAATATATAATTATAATACTACAGTAATAATGGTAAACAGATCCATCTAATGCTCACTCAATGACAGGTATTACTCTAAATACATGTTTCAATGCGCTGGATCTTCATAGTAATGCTGAGTGTTATTATTATTTCCATTTGGAGAACAGAAAACTTAGGTTAAAAATTATCAGTAGTCACACAGAGAGTTGGGAGTGTAATTAACAATAGAACTGCCATAAATGCTAGTGGTTTGCTAACTTTTGGGTTGTGACAGGTAGTAAGAAATACACTGCAGCCCATTATACACACCTGAAACCAAAATTTCACAAGTACATGCAGTGTTTACCTCTACAATGTGCAATTTCTCTGATATTTTCTGTTCGATTTTATTCTACTTTATTGCATAAAAAATGCCAGATGGAATTCCCTAAATTGATTTCTTAACTTACTTATAGTTTGAGATTCACAAGCTACAAAATGGGGCTCTAACCAGTGTATGTTTTGCCTCCCTCTCTTGAATAAATGAGTGATTTGCTTGCTATCCTTCTCTGCTTCTCCCAAACCACTGGGTCAAGTTTCATGTCTTGAAAAAAAAAAAAAAAAAAAAAGCAGCAGCACAGCCTAACTGTACATGGGAAATACCCACTGAAGCTGGTGTTTAATTACTGAGGGCTGAGCACAACTTAAATGACATATTCCCTTTCGAGTTATAAGTAACCCTGCTACAGAATTGCTGGAGGATTAGTTAAGACAATTCTAATTGAAAAAGAAATATAATTAAGTTCAGAGAAGTCAGCTTCTCTCAGAGGCACGTCGCTCTCCCATTCAAGGTCCTCTTCTCATTTATATCACACTGGGCAACGTTTTGGTAAGTAGAAGGTTGAATTCAATTTTTCTTGTTCATGCCTTCACTCAGTTACCAATTTACCAGCACATTTATTTGGGAAGGGTTTATTAAATCTGAATGTTAAGCACTGTGCCTTCAAATGAAATCTGTGTCCCAGTGCCCCAAGGAAAGATTGCTCCGGCCCCGTGGGAGGACACAGAGGGGGCACCCTTCACTGTGCACAGGAAACAGGCTCGGGGAAGACCTCAGCCAGGTGATGATGCTGGGACTGAGCTGGGCGAGGAACAAGGATTTCACAGGGAAGGAGGGGCTGGAGAAGCAGGGGCGGGGTGGGAGGCAGGGAGATGCTCCAAGTAGAGGAAAACGTGTGCCAAGGAAAGGTCATGATATGTTCGATAAAACGCACCTGGAGGAAGCGTGCTGCTGTGCAGGATCCACGGGACGTGAGGCAGGGAAAGTGAGCAGTGTTGGCTATGAAGATTTTGTGGCCTACAAGGAGTTGGCACTACAAGCTGTCGGTGACAGGAAGCTATAAAAAAGGTCTGGCAGTCCAACGACACAGACAGTGTAGTGTTTAAGGCAGCACGGGCCATGCGTAGGAGAGGTGGTGAGACAGGACAGGCAATGTGGGAAGGGCAGTTGAGGTAAGAGGTGCAGACTGAGAAATCTGCAGGCAGTAGAGTGCACGGGAGTTGCTGACTGTGCCAAACCTGCAGTGGATCCAGATTCTGCTTTAGAGATCCAGGCAGATGGTAATGCAGTTTTTCCAAGATAGAGGCTGAAGGAGAATGAGCACATAATGAAGACAGACTAATAATTTTTTATTTTAGAAGGCTGCATTAGAGACCACCAAGAGACATGTAGGTGTGACACGCCACAAGCAGGCAGATATTCTAGAGTTCGGGCATGTTTCTGGTTACAGGTATGGATTTTGCAAGCTGCATTTCCAGCTGGTCGTGGAAGCATTATGTGTAAATGGACGTGTATCTGTAGTAAAAATTAGAGGGCTAAACTGGGTAGCACGAAGTATACAAGGTGGACCAGGGAAAGAGAACATTTTTGGAAAATCTCTGAAAGTATTAGACAGAGGGAGTGACATAGAATTGAGAATGATTGCCAGGCTGGATATCAAAAAGGAACGAATTTCAACAAGGAATTTTCAACAGTGTCAAATAGCATAGTGAAAGCCTGGACGCGTTTGCTGGCAAGTTCAGGGGCGGACAAAGTGTGTGGTCCTAGGGAGAAAGTGGGTCTGCGTGAGCAGACAGCATGGTTATTGCAGCAAGAAAAACAGGGAAAGCGATTGGGAATGGAGCAGAGGATCATGGGAAATGCAGCATGGGTGGGGGATGGGAAACAACACGAGAGTGGGGGTGGGGGGCACAGGAACAGCAGCAGGAGGGGACGTGAATGCCCAGGAAAAAACCGGGAAAGCAGCCCGGGTGGATGGGAGTGAAGCAGCGGGAATGGAACTGCAGGAGAGGACAGGGCAGCACAGCATCACGATCGAAAGGAAATCCTGGTGCCGGTTTCATTTGTTCCGCTGACGCGGATTGATCACCCTCTGTGTTTTGAACACTTAAATAAGCCCCAGGGAGCCATCAGTCAACAAAACAAGAAAACAGTCTTTTTCCTTGCAAAACTTACATTCACAGCTCACCTGGGACTGAATCCTGAACCTGTCACTTCTTTCTTGTGTAGCCTTGAGAAATTACTGAGTTGAAGTTAGTCTCAGTTTACTACCCATCAGTCGTGATGACAGCCCCGCTGACGTCACTGCGTAGCTGTGAGCCACCACTTGGCTCAGTGCATGACACTTAATTATCTCTCAATAAATGTTAACTATGTTAAGTAGGCTGTGGGCTATTTTTTTCCAGAGATGTGTCTAAGAGGGCAATTAAAAGAGTCTTGATTACAGCTAAAAGCAGACCCATGATTAAAGAGTGTCTTTCTCAGGATGGGAGAGGCCTAGCTTGTTTGCACACATGGGAAAAAATGAGGAGAAACATAATCTACAGCAGGAAGACCGGAGGGAGACTGGAGGGCCTGTAGGATGTCACTGGGTAGACAGCAGTCCGCAGCCTGGGCTCCTCACCCCAGGGCTGGGTAAGAGAGACTGTGTCTGTGCGCGTAATCTCCTGAGCCCCTTTTCTTCTCACGGTCTATTCGAACTGTTTCTGGGTTTAGGCTGCCCGGCCTACCCAGGGAGGAGGTGTGCCACTGGCACATTCCAAGGGGAGTGGTCCCCTCACTGGGCTGGCTGTTCATCCCACAGTTCCAACTCTTCGTTTTTTATATCAGCCTGGAATTTCAGTGTTTTTCACATCCACACTCTCTCTCTTCTCCGGATGCAGGAGTGCAAAAGGCATGCATGAACTGGCTGCGTAACTCCGGAAAAAGCACCCTAAACCTTTGAGCCTTTCTTCCTGGGAAGACAGGACTACTACCTGTGTTGCGGTACCCCTGTAGGATGATACCTGACAATGGGGAGTTCCTAGTCCACCTCCTGGGGCACAGTGAGTGCTCAGTAAGTACTGTTCCCATCTGTAGTAATGCACAAGGGCACAGCCATTTACTACTCACCTGAAAATGGCAAATACAAAGAACCACCAGAATCCATAGTAGTTTATGGTCATTTACTTAACAATTTCTCACTTATAAAATGGAGTGACAATAGCTACTCCCTTCCCTCTAGCTTGGAGAAGATTATATAAATATGTAGTGTCCCTCTTTGTGGTTATTTTGAATATTGCTATTCTGAAGGCAAATAAGAAAATGCTCAAGGCCCACTTTCCCATCAGGACAAAAATCGTACTAAGGTGAGAAATCCCTAGTTTAGATGCTGCACTGAGATGGAAAACTGACATGCGATTATATGCTGAAGGCAGGGTAAGAGTCCTTAAGATGGAACAGCACTCAACAGCACAGCTCCTTAGAAGTCAAGCAGAGCCACTTGCATCTTGAGGCAGCATTTCTATGACTCTCAATGTAGAAACCCTCAACAGTTAACCTGGTAACACCAGGCACCAAATTCTTTTCTTTTGTGTGATCTGGAACCAACACAATTTCGAGTGGAAGAAAATGGAAATGAAGATGCATTTAGACAAGGCAAAGGGCAGGAGAAACATAGCAGCATGGGTCTCCAGTGGGATCTTCCCTTCACAATGCCAGGAGGGAACCCAAGATTCAGCCCCTGCCAGATATCACCATAAGAATTCAGCAGCAGTGTGGTTCTTGCTAGTGTGGCCACCCTGCTTCTGTCATTCTATTGGACACAGCTGTACTGTAGTCTCTTAAATTTATGTGTGTGTACACTGCACTTCATTAGACTGGGGTTCTGCTCTGTCCCCCAAGGTTGGGTGCCTCTCTTCTGACTGATGCTGTTTGCTATGGTGGTGTCTGCCGCAGCAGTAAGCTTCTGTTAGAAGTTGACAAAATCTTAAAACTTTTTTAACTTTAAAAAAGTTAAATAAAAAGAGAATATTACATGTATGATTTCTCACCTTTCTCCAACACATCGTACATGAGGCCTCCCCTGAGCCTTTGCACTGCCGGTGCCTTCTGCACACTGGACTTTTCTCCAGGCGTCACACAGCTACCTCCTTTTTTCCCTCTCTGTTCATGTGGGACCTTCTTCTCAAGGAGGCCTCTCTGACCACCACCCTGGACTCTCTTCCTTTATTCCTGTTTTACTTTTCTTCGTAGAATTAATTACCACTCAGCACACTAAATCTTACTAGCTTTTTATTTTGTTTTTAATCACTTGCCTTCCTTAGGGAGGGGACTGATTAGTGCTATACTTTCAGTCATGAGACTTTACCTGGCATTGAGGAGATGCTCCCATATTTGGTGAAGGGAAGGAAAAAACAAAAAGGGAAAATGAAGATACCCAAAATAATATATAATATTATATATATATATATATATTATTCACCTAAAATTCAATTTAGCAAACTTGGTGTCACCTGTACTCTGTGCTATCTCCTGAGGGCAGAAATTTCTTTATGGTCAGATCTTTATGGCCAAGACCTTCCCATCTTGTTATGCTCTGGGGACCAGGTAGAAAACAATTGGTATGAGATAGGAGATAGACTCAGAAAAACTCGCATTGCTGAAGTGACTGAAAAAGACTCCAAGGAGGTGACATTTGAGGTGTCATTCCATGGGGCAGCAGGACTGTACTCGGGAGTTTTGCTGTGAGTGTCATGGCAGGGAAGTATTCACACTCATTTAGACGTGGTGAAGATCCATGGTGGGTTAGGGTGCCAGGGCTGTGGTGTGCTATAAGGAAGTCGCTGTATTGTACCAGCGTTCCTATGGCTGCTCAATGCAATACCCAACACCTACAGCTTGAAGGAGAAGAGGTTCAATTTGACTGAGTTCCAGTCAGCTGCCTTCCAGGCAGTGACGTTACAGTGGAAAGTTATAGTTGAGCACCGCTGCTCAGTTCATGGTGGCGGGAAGCAGAGCAGGGGTGCAATGCTGGAGAGGTAGGAGCAAGCAACCAAAGACCCCAGGGCCACACTTCCATGACCTGCCCTGATGCTGCATCCTGCACAGCCCTCAGTGTTCCCAGGGTGAAGACGGTGAGAGAATGGAGGGTAAAGGACCAGAATAGAGGAAACTGAGGCTGTATGGAGCTGCTTCTCCTGATGGGAGGGAGGGGAGGAAGAGGAGGAGGAGGAGCGAGAGCTCCAACAGCTGCAGTGCGTTTATTTATACACTTATGAGGCTGACTATCACGTGAAACCTCTCCGCCTAATAGCTTATCTGTATGGCTTGTCTCAGGTGTGCTGTGTTCTTGAGACTGGAGCAGCTCATTTATGTGACTTGCCTAGGGCGTGGTGTTCTTGAGGCTGGCCTTGGTCCATCTCCAGCTTCAGCTGCTCCCCATACCCAGACACACCCGGAAGTGTGCTCTGCCAATCCTTGGATAGATCCTGAGTCAGTCAAGTCCACACTCTCTCCTACCCACAGTCACCCTAACAGCTCTGAAGGGTGGATGGACTCAAGAAGTTCTGAAGGGAGAAGATCCTTCCTGGCAGGGGAAAGGCAGGCCTAATGCAGCGGATGGGGAGTATTTACACATATTTCAGGCATAGATTTGCTAGCACTTGGCAGCTGATTTATAATGGCGTGGGGAGTAAGGGACAATTGAATCTAACCTTGGCCTTCTGCCTGAGAATGGCCGTGGTGTACAAGATGGGGCAGCTCGCAGGGGCAGAGGGGCTGGATCAGTTGGCTCCCCCTCACATGGATTAGGGAAGCCCTAGAACTAAGATAGTCAAGTAAGTCTGTTGGAATTGGGTAATGTTGATTTTCAATAACCTGCTCTGCAACATGAAAGCCTGATGACAAAATTTGTCCTGGGCACTGAACTCCTGGACTAAAAGCAACTGTGGTAGAAACGCTGTGGGTCTGTCCACATCAAAAGGTTATTACATCTGAAATGTTACTAAGGTCCTGCTGTGTGTTCGTAAGGTGAGGAGGGCTAGAGTGGGGTTATCTCAGGATCAAGCCCAATTCCAGCTGGTGGAATTACACGCTCCCTGCAAGCGCACTCTCTTGCTTTTCTGGTTCCTTTTTGCGTCTCTTGTTCTTGCTCTTGGCCCTCAGCGGCTCTGCTGTGTCCCTGTGCAGATGATCCTCCCCTGCCAGGCCCCACTAGGGAAGGTTTTGCACTTGGGCCAGGAAAGAAAGGGCACTAAATGTGCCCGAGAGACACAAACTGTGACACTCCGGGATGTGGGGACACTGCTGGGGCCTGAGCAAGGCAAAGTGATAATTTTTCCTCTCTCTACCATCCACACACCAAGCTACCTGTGGCATCTAAATTGCAAGGGCTGTGCTTTGAGAGTGCATTGGACCTACTGACTTTGAGTAATTGGGTAAAGAACAAGGAATCATTCTGCACTGAATGCCACCTGCAGGGACCCGGACCCCAGGTGAATGCAGTTACTGCTGTGATATGGAAACTCACGGCACAGGGCCTATGCCTTTCCCACAGGAGGCAAGGCAGCCACGCTTCTTGCCATCTGCTGTGGAGATGGCAAGAGACCGTAAACATTTCATGACCCTGACCCTGAAAAGCAGGACTCTAATCTAACTGGCAGGGTGGCTGGGGAAGTTAATACACATTGAAGGAGAGCATGGGTCCAGGCTTCACAGGCAGGGAAGCAAGGGCGAGAGGCCTTGGGGTCTTTCCTGAAGCACCATTAAGTCTGACTTAGCTTCAGGGTTCAGGAAGGGCTCTCCAGGGTTTCAGGAGGCAGCACTCCAAGAATGAGCATTTGGAGGGAAGAAATGGTTTGGCATCCTTCTAGGCAAATAAGGATGACAGGCTGCACCAACACATAGACAGCACTCGCTTGAGGTCATGGTGTCTGGCTGATCATGCCACTCAGGACAGTTCCTGTCATCTTCTTTCCTGGGGCTGCTCTTGCCAGGCTGAGGGAGTTAAGCCTGAAGCAGGTTGGAGATGAAAACTAAGAAAGAAGAGAAAGGTTTAAATCAAAAATAGAGACTTGGCCCAAGCTGGGTGTTCCGAGTCATGCAGCGAAGAAGAGGAAGATCTGGGTTTCTGTGTGTTTGTTTTGTTCTGTTGCTGAGATGGTAACTTAATCACAGTGTGTCTTTGTCTATATTTGGATCCCTCCCCCCCGCCTTCCGCCAGTCCTCACAAACCGTTGTAGCAAAGCATTCAATCCCTTTCCCAAACTCTCTTGAGAAGGCTGCTGTCCCCAAGTGTATTAGCCAGCTTTCCTGTCACTGGGACAAAGTACCTGCCCCCCATAAGGTAAAGGAGATGAGATTTCATTTGGATTGTTTTAGTGTGTTTCAGTACATAATTGGCTGGTCCAGTGCAGAAATGCCCTGGTGGAAGGGCATGGTTGAGGAAAAATGCTCAAGCCATGGACCTGGAGCGGGGATCTGGAGCAGAGAAGGGGGGACCTGGAGACAAGAATCCACCCTCCCAGGTCCCACCCCCAGGCCCCATCTCCTAAGAACACATCCAGACATGAACTCATCACTGGATTGATCCCCCCACGAGGAGTCTCCGTGGTCCAACTACTTCCCCACAGCCCCACCTCTGAATACCTGAGACTGTTGGAGACAATTTAGACCTAAATCATCTCGCCAAGTAAGCTCCTGCCTTCATTTCTCAATCATTTTTGTTATCTCTTTTCAGTTTTCTTTCTCCGAGGCTCACCCTTGTTGATAAAATCCAACCATGGCCAGAGCCTATGTGAGGGATTTCAGGGCATCACAGCGACAGTGCTGGGGTAATCTATGAGTTTCCTTTGCTGATAAATACAGTACAAGTGCTCGGCAGTCAGTGTCACATGTGAGCCTCCCAGGGCCAAGCCCGCTTTGGAAGGGCCATGTGAATTCCTTCGTAAGGTCATGGTAGCTGAGAGTCTCCTGGTTCATTTTTCTTTTGCATGTAAATAAGAATGTTAGTGATTTGTAGAATCACGTGGGAGAGATGGTTTACAGCATGAAATGCCAGAAGGTCATGGGTAGGAAGTGCCTCCGCTAGGAATTTGGCAGTTTTCTGTCCCTAAGCAAACATCTGTGTTTGTTAACCTAGCAGGCGGGCAGGAGAGGGACAGGGTGCAATCAGGAGCTCTCTGGGAAGCCTCAGCTTTCCTGAGATAGGCTCAGCACACGGGAAGTCAGACTGTGGAGCAGCTGGAAATGCAACCGAACTCCATCTCTCCCTTGGCCTTCTCCTCTGGTCCCGCCGTGCAACTAGCCATTGGCGTCCTGACACTCGGACGGGAAGGCAAGCGAAGTCACAGCAAGGTTCATGGCTTTGTGCAGCTCGTTTCTTTCTGGTAAATGTTTCAGAAGGATCTGCCAAGTTGTTTTCTTCACACACGGGGTTAGGAATGAGGACTAAATGAAAGCCATAAGGAAGGGCATATGTCCCTTTCGGTCTTTGGGCCCGTTTTGCCTTCGTGTCTGCCACTTCATCCTCATCACCTTACAGTACATTTTCTCCTCATTGATTCCTGCAGTTACCCATACCTATCATCACGAAAGGAGCAAGTGCTGTGGAGAGAACACTGGGCTTGGAGAAGCTGACACCACATGCTTTCTGAGCGTGTGGCCTTGGAAATGTAATTTCTCCTCTTTTTCTTCTGTACCACGATTACACTGTGTATCTACATCTGCCACAGATGTCATGAAACATTATAAAAATATAATTGTCTGGGAGCAATTTCTGTTCCTAAGTCACCTACCTCTTTCTGCCTCTTCCTTCCTTCCCTCTAATTCCAGGGTCTGATATACTTGTATGTGTGTGTGTGTTACTGAGTGTTGAACCCAGAGTCTTAGCAATGAACCAAATACTCAATTCTTTAATTTTTTTTTTTAATTTTGAGACAAAGTCTTGCTGAGTTTCCCAGGCTGGGCTCAAAGTTATAATTCTCCTGCTTCATCCATGCAGAGTACTAGGACTCTAGATGTGTACCACCATGCAGAGTTTCACTACACTCTCACAAATAAGTGTGTTTATTCCCATTGCAATTTAAGTACAGCATTCCCATAATCTGTTGTGGAGTCATTCCTCAAAACAAACTGGGCTAGATGAGTACTCCTTTCTCTGAGGAGGAATTAATACATCCATCTCAGATCCCAAATTCCTTTCACTGGAGCTAGCACAATAAGCATAGACATGCTTCCTGGAATAAGTGACTGGTTCCACATTTTAAGTGTATGTGACCACCTAGGTAGGATCCTCCATTCCCTGTGTTTGGAGTCATATGTGATTTCCCAAGATTCTTCCCACGGAAGCACGAACAGAATGTTCTTTAAAGGCAGGACTTTTTTTTTGCAACCTGCTGTGTCTTGAACTTCTAGAATAATGCTTGGCACATAACAGACACTAAGTAAATATTTGCCTGAATGAATGAGTCAAGAAAAATGGAAACTCTTTCTCTAGAATCTTCACAAGGATATTATACTGGAATCATCTCCACAGGCTCCCCCAGCCTTTGTGATCATTGTTAAATTATAGCAGATGAGCTTTATAAAAACTTTCCAGTGTTTATCCTAAGCAAAAAGGCAGACAAAATAAGACTTCCATATTGTACTGTCATCACAATCACCAGAGCAAATAAAGCATCGATATACAAGCATCTACTTGTATACATATTACTATTAAATACTGTACAAAATAAGTGATAAATTATACATTATGTAACCAATCTTATGTAAATATAATCATCTATATAAAGTTGTCAGGAAATAACGGTTACTTATTATATTCAGGCTTTAAATTAATTAACTGGAGTTCATCCGCCATTATGATATATGAAAGCAAAATACAGTTCAAAGTTAACTGTCAGAGATGAACTAAGCCTGTAGCTCATGGAGCCTTTGCTTAAATCACCATAAGGGAATAGACACCCTTCTTCCTGTCATACCCATGAGATTTGTTTCCAGGAATATAGTTCCCTGCATTGGTTGAAAAGAGAGGAAGTTTTCCTCCATGCTCACATGGTGATCTGGGAGCAGGAGTACAAAGGGCACTCACTGTTCAAAAGTTTTCAGGAAACCCAGTGTATAATATTGCCAGTGAGGAAACTGACCAGTGCAATGCCACTGGAGAGAAATTTTAACTTAGAGAATTGTTTACCAGGAAATTGTTGACCATATGTTTGCTGAAAGAGAACTTTTAGCTATTATACATCGAGCAACTGTAGATAAAAAGAACAAACTGAGGCAAAAGAACATAACAGGCCTTGGAGAGCCCTGCAGTCTAAGTTTCAAAAACTGCGTCATAGCCAGGGCTGCTTCACCTTGAGGATCCAGGTGGTGGCTGTCCTGGGATGGGGTACTGGTGTCAGGGTGGGGAATGCTGCAGGGCCAGCTGCTCAGGGCAGAGGCTGACTTGTGGACAAAGCCAAGTTCTCATCCTCCTCCACCTGCCTCCAGCCCCCTTCAGTGCCCACAGCACTAACCTGCTGCAGCTGGCAAGGGATACAGAGCCCTGGGGGCGTCCAGCTCAGTACCACAGAAAAGAGCGAAGAGGGTGGTGCATGTTTGGAACTTTGAGACCACAGACTAATAATGAACACACTCCTGTGTGATGTAATGGGGGTAAAAATGATGTCTGAGTTTTACATATTTTGATCATGAGACCTCTGCATTCACAGGCTTTGAGAATTTGCGTGGGTCTCTTTCCCATCTCTCAGCCCTGATTTTATTTTCTTGCATTATAAGACATCATTTGGGCCCAGTCTTGGCTCTATTTTAGCATGAACCAATGAATTTTTATAAATACTCAGCAGCAGAGACATTTTCAAAATCTTGTAAAGCAACTCCAATAAGCAGCCAGGGATGAAAATCTCTGCGCTAGACTGGCAAGAAATAAAACTGGCACTGGAATCATGTGTAGGCTCTGAAGGCCTTCAATGGGGCCTTGAAGTGGAAAGGTTCTGGGAAAGACAGATCTGTGATACCCTCGCTAACCCAGACCAGTGGTCACTTTGTTGAACCATGATTTCCTTCTTTGCAAAGTGTGGAGTGAGAGGGAAATATGATCTGTCCCATATTATGAGGAAGAGCAAATGAGATAATATAGTTGGGATGTTTATCACCATGCTGTTGATTATTAAATTTGCAAAAGATAATATTTTGGTAACAGAGGTGGTGGTTATTTTCCCTTGCAAAGACCGTTTTAAATGGCATTCTCAGAATGACCAACCACAGTGACATTTTCCAAGTTTGGGTGCCAAAGTATAAGTAACTAGCTGTTGAGCATCAGAAAGAACTGAGTTAATGCAGAGGCATTGCTAGACATAATGGCATCACATTACTTTTATCTCAAGTACTTTACAATTTGCAGCACAGCTTCATGTCCATTGTGTAATTGACTCCAATCGCTGTGAAAGGTTATTTGAGTGAGGATAAGAGATTGGCATTCGGGGTCAGCCTCACTGGTGTTCAACTACTGATCTTTCACTCAGTGTCTGTGAGGCTTTGAACAAGTTGATAAGTCTCATCAAACCTCAGTAATAACATTTGCAAGTTGGGGTAATGAGGAAGAGTCCATGAAATAATGAATGAAAGGGCCTGGAATATAGGAGGCCCATATTAAATGATAACTTGCATCAGGTATAAGCGAAGGAAAAAAATATCCCCTCCTCTAGTTTCTGGAAGGCATTTTGGAAAAGAGGAATGATCACACTGCTGTGTATACTGGGATTAGGGAAGAAGCTATACAAAAAATAATCTATTCTCCAAGACTAGGTGAAAGAGAAGCGGCATGACCTTTAGAGCTCTCGTAAGTGTGTGCAAATGAATGGTGTAGGCAGCCTCATACCAGAGGCATTTTGTAATTTGAAGATGGAAACTTCTTGGTGTGTAGACTGAGAAGAGGAGGAGAAACAGAACCCGGCACTGCTATTTCTTTGGTGGACATACAGCTGTACCTTGTGCTGCAGTCATTAGGAGGGTCGATGTCCATGTCCATGATGTGCATGCATTAATGTGTGTGTGGATGTGATTGTTGTGGGAAGGCAGGGGAAGGAAAATTTCTTCCAGACACAAATGCTTCCTGAGGTCAGGGGTCAGGAGCAATGACTCGGACTACACTAACCGGGGAAGCAGATACTGAGTAAAGGTTTTGAAATCTAAATACACCAATGTTTGAGTTCAGATTCTATTATCTCTTGGATGGTGCCAGAAGTATGGACTGGTTAATCAGCAACAACAAGTCCCAAACTCTCATGGAACAGCTTAAAGGTTGGATATGGAGATCCAGAACCCAGTTTGCTTGCCCTAACTAAGCCACCTGTGATGTCAGATGAGTGTGAAACATTCAGATTATGGGGCTCATACATGGGGTAATTATAGATACTTAGGGTTTTCCTGGAAGAAGGGGAGGGAGGGAATAATTGCCAGGCAAAGAACATCACTGTGGACATACTTCCCCAAATGAAGGGAAAGGAGAAGCAAGATATGAACTGTGGAAAGCTGGAAAAAGAGATGTATCCTTAGAATATCACAGATTCTAAGTTGAGGAATTATACACATGAACTAACCTCTTATAATAGGTTTACTTCTTGATTTACATCCCATTATCACAGTGATAGTCATATTTAACGTCCTCATCAAATTTGAAATGTATATATAGATTTCTGTTGGGTAGATGAACTTGCCTGTGTGTCTGTATCTAACCATGTCTAACCATGTATTGTGGTGAGGCTTAGAATTTCAGATCTGAGCTGGAACAGTCAATGGAGCCTTTCTTGTGTTCATTCTGCCCCTCCACATGGAGGAGCAAAGGGCTCTGGGCATTACGAATGCTGGCTAACCACGAAGTGAGAATCAGTCCATAGTGACATTGGAAGTTAAAACAAACAGTAGCTGAAGCATAGAACTGAATTAGAAGTATGTGTGAGACCCCTCCTTTTTCCCCAGTTGCAATGGACTTCATTCTAGGTGTATATTAAAATCACCCAGGGAGGTGTTAAACCACCCTGTGCAAGCTACACTTCAGACTAATTGAGTTAGAATCTTTGAGAGATGAGACTCAAGCATTAACATTAGAGAAATATCCAGATGTCTCCAACATGCAATGAGAAGTTTAGCTCAAGGTACATTTTTGTGGAGGGAGCAGAGGCAGATTGACAGCTGGGATTAGGGGTAAGAAAGCAGAAGCCTATTGAAGTTAAATGACTCATTGAAGAGCACAAATGAAAGCTTCAGAACTTTTTGACAGGATTCCCATACTGTCTCGCAACCATGCTTCCAGTGGTCTTTCTTATTGTTCTGATCATTCAAGGAAGTTGCTTCAGAAAACAGTTGATATTTATGAAAGGATTACTTCACGCTTGTAAAAGGAGGGAAATAGAAAAGCCACAAGCTCTCTGTGTCTGCAGGTTCCACATACACGGATTCAACCCACCACAGGTCAAAAATACTTGAAAAACATTGCATCGTGCTGAACATGTGCAGACCTTCTTTTCTTATCGCTACTCCCTAAACAGTACAATGTAACCACTATTTACGTAGCACTTACATGATATTCAGTATTATGAATAATTTGGAGGTAATTTAGATTATATAGGAGTATGTGAGAGGTTCTATATAAATGTTATGCCATTATATGTAGGAGACTTGAACGTCTATTGGTTTGGGGATGAGAGGGGTCCCAGGACGAATCATTCACAGATACTGAGGGACAACTCTTTTCAGACCAAATGATGAAAGTAAGCTCCACCGTTTCAGCTAGGTGTGCAGGGAAAGGAGATCAGCGGAGCACTTGCTGGGACAGATGGCTGACAGGGGTGAATGTGAATAGGTGCTTCTTGGCCTTTCTGGTGACCCCATGCAGTGGAACTCAGGGGGCACAGAGGTGTGCAGAACATGTGCATAATATGGGCATTTAAGATGTAGCTCTAGATGTAAAGAGAATTACTATATATAGAAAGAACTGTAGCTTTATGTTTCCAGGAAAAATGAGTCTTTTTTTCCTTCAGTACAAAGTGAAACATAGGAGAAAGCTGGCATAAAATCTGTCTAACTGAATAGCTTCAAAGAGGTAACAGTTGTTGGAAGATGCCCCAAACTGAAGGATTAGCAAGGCTGGCTTGTTTTGGGCAACACCTGGGTTCCTAAGGACCTAAAGTGGGTTCCTACTAACTGGGTGCCTTGTTGCCCTTTCTGGTACTAGGATTATAGATGAGCATGTCACTTTGAATAAAGTGATATTGGAATGTGCTTTATGACTACCAGTTGGAAAGCTAGGTAGTCCTGTGCTATTTTATCACTAGAAGCAGCTAAAAAGGAGATGCTATCATTTACCTTGAATAATGTAGAATTAAGGTATCCATAAATAAATCATTCTTCATCTACATATAAAACCAGTGACAGAACTAGAACTAGAAAGGGGGGAACCACCATTTGGGTAAATGCAATAGCTCAAAACAGGTTGGAGAGCAAGATCAAGTCTTGCTTCTGCTCTTGGATGTGTGCGGAGCTCAGTGACCTTGTGACTCAGTGCTGCTGAACTTCAAAACACCTGGTATAGGACTAGTTAATTCATGTAAATACACTTTGTGCTGGTTAAAATGAGGGCTGGTTTGACATTCTGTAACCTCCAACCAATTGAAATATATATTACTGAGTAAATCAATTACCAATTTCTAGGAAATACAGAGGACAAAGGCATATGTTAAGCATTAATGTGGGAAGTCAACTCCCAAAACCGAACTCAGAGAATCATCATAGGATAAAATGTTCCACTTTAATATATTTCAGGAAAAAAGAAAAAGAATTGAGCGATGAGCCTGTAGATTCAAGCTATATTTGAGAAAAAGCAACCAAGTTTGTGGACTGACTCTATTTGATATGTTTTAAAAAAAATCTGAAATTTTGTAATGTGAACTCAAGAGTTACCCTCACTGTAGCCCTTCTGCATTGGTTTGGTGAGCTTAAAAGGATGAACAATGAAATCCTGTTGAACTAGTGCACATTCATTCTACAGCACCTAATATGTTGTTATTTGGTATATATTAATATTTGAGGATCCATGTCAAGCAGGCTAAGTAAGCTAAGAATATGTGTGTTTTGAAAGGAGGTGACTTCTTCAAAATATTTTACAAATCTTGAATTCCTCTAATGGGGCTAGGCACTTCTTTCTTAAATCGCAAAAATATTTTGGAATCCTGTAATATAGTATCACCTCTTTTGTAAAACAACAGTACAAAAAAGACTTTCCCTTCATTACAAAGGGAATCTAGGGTTGGGGGGGAGGAAACAGAGCGGAGAAGGAAGTAAAAAGGACTACGATTCGATATGTAGACGTATCAATTTCCCACTGTGGATGCACTGGTTATGCACCACAAATATGCATTGATAAAAAATAAGATTTTAAAAATAAAAGAAATTCCAACTAAGTAATAAAGTGAGAGAGCAGAATTCTCTAGAACTTTTTAGTGCTGTTTCTTGATGGAGATGACAGAAGTCTACCTTGTATCTTCTGCATGATTGTCCAGGGAAGGTTTCCAGAAGGTAGTATATTCTTTTGAAAAATATGTAAAGGAGATTCAATAAAAAGAATTAAGTTAGGTATTGTTTTTGGTATGATTTAATCTTTCTCAACTAATTAGGAGTTTGAAAAAGCTTGGGAGTGCCAAATGATACTGAACTGTACAGATACCTCTAATTTCTTATTCTTAAAACATTGCTTAATAAAATTCATTTAGGAAAAAACCCTGAAAGCAGTATTATATCTGAGATAATATTTAAGTAGATATTTGCTAAGAACAACTCATGCTGAAGTTTTATGTCATGGTGGTATTGTGATTACACTGACGGTTCTTAGTAACGTATACTGTAATGAACATGAAGTGATACAATCGTTGGATCTATTTCAAGATGATATGGGAGGATTGAGTTGAGATATGATGGAAATAAGACTTATGTAATTTAACAATTATTGAAGCTGTGTGCTGGACACATGGAAATTTGTTACACCATTCTTAACTACCACTGAACATACTTAAAATTTTTATAGTGAAAAAAACAATTGATAGGTATATAATCAAGAAATAGTCTCAACAGAAACTTTAAAAAATTACTGTTTGACCAATAATGGTTAAAACTCTTCCAACTCGTAACCAACAGACTTCCACATTACTTGGTAGAAAGAGATTTCTAACCCAGCTAGAGTTGCAGTGCGGACCACCACTAACAGCCATAATCAACTGGGTTTTCTTGGACAGCACCTGCAATCGTTTTTTTCTGAGTTATAGTAAAGAAAGCACAAAGACCAAGAAAACAAACTCTGATTCTTGATTTTTTTTTTACCCTGATAATTTGTGGTAGGTTTCTTTATTTTTTGAATATAAAGTGACAGAAATAATTTGCCATTAGAAAAGAGAAAGAATCTTTGACTATTTACAGCTTTTATACATCACAAAGTTTTTCTTGTTTTTATGTTGTCTTTTTTAAATTCATTTTAATTTTTGTTCCTGCATCATTTGAACAAGTCCAAACTGGAAATCTATACAGCTCACAAAAAAGCCCTCCACCCAAAAGACCCCCCCACCCCCACCCAACCCCAATGAGAAACAAGATAAATCAAAAGAATGAAATCAACTTATTTCTTTTTTAAAGGTAAGTCATTTGCTTATATATATACTTGTAAGTATTTTTTTTCAAGTTCAAACACCAAAATCCAAGAGAGAAAGGAAGAAATTAAAAGACCCAGTCATCCGCCCCTCCCCCCACTCCAGAATCTCAATTGATCCCTGCATGTCCAAAATAAGAAATATATATTTACAGGAAACAAAAAACAAAACAAACAAAAAAGAACTTGGAGGTGGATGGGCTGGAGATCTGAGAGTCAAGAGGAAGGCGAGCCAGCCCCCAGGGAGGAGGTTGGGCTCGGGGCCTCACAGAGTCGAGGCAAGCCTGAGTCGTCTGTGCTTTCCCTGGGCAGGGGAACTCCACGTGGGGAAAGCTGTGACCATTTCCCCTCCACTATATGACTTTGGGAGGGTGTGGCTTCGTGAATACAACCCAACCCACTGTGGATGTGTATTTTGTTTCCGTCATCACCCCCTCACACTCACACGCACACACACACACAGGCACACACCCACACATGCATCAGTCATTGTGTCTAAGTGTCATCATGACACTGCTGGAGCACTCACTCCTCCTAAGTGGAGAAAAAGAGATTGCCCTCGGGATAAGATCTCCTCGCCCTCTCCTGTCTCTTCTCTGATCTCTGCTGTCACATGCCAGCTAGCTCCCTTGAGAAGTTCCCATGCACATCTGGGCTACTTGGAAGTATGAATACGGGGATGGTCACTAGGTAACACAGCACTGATGAAGAGTCCCTCTCTTCTATCATTTTTGCCTACATTTCACACAAATACCAACATCTATGCTCAATTAACCCAGTGGGAGACAGCCTGAAGCAAGGGCAGTATCAGGTAGAGTAAATAGACGCCATGTTGCTTTCTGCTCACTTTTGAAAGGTTGGGTTCCTGCAGGTCAGAAAGCAAAGAGAGGTCCTGACAAAAGCATCTCTGGCTTCCTTTGCTTCCCTCTGCTTTCCTAAATGGACTCCATGTGGTCCTTGGTGCATAAGGTATGGTATAAGTCTTTGAGTTGGTTGTAATACTCTTTCAGCAGAGAAACTCAAGACAGGGCATTAGATGTGCCAGGATGGACACCAGCTAATCTTTTGGGGGAAAGCCAGACAGGACACAGACACATGGAAGGGGGAAGTTGGTGGAGGGCAGAGAAGCTGACGGCTGAGCCACCAGCAATGGCATTGTGATCTTGTTAATGCCCTGTTCAAGATTCTGTGGGATTTGGGAAAATAGTTCATGAAAAATAACTGAACAAGTTGTGTCTCTGAAATTATGATTTCTTAGGGCATAGGAAATAAAACAGAATCTGCCCTTCATCTATGTCAAAAATATGTGGGTGCTCCTGGGACCAGACTCTAGTTTGTTCTCATTAAATCTCCAAATGCTTACACAGTGGACGTTTTTCCTTGCTTCCCTTGGACAAATTTCTTGTTTTTTCAGGAGTTCCCCCAAAGTTCTTATTTGTTCCCTTTTCCTTCAGCGACCCTCCAAATCCTTTTCCCCTAAACCCTCTCCTGATCTCGCAAACTCTCTCCCAAAGGGTTTGAAGACTTTCATTTTCTATTACTCCTGTCCCACTGTTCCTCTCTGTCACAAAAGAAAATACTAAATGACAATGGCCAGGCAAAAAGAAACTTGCATTTGACAGAACTGGAAAGCAGCAAAGCCGCTTTCCAATCCTTTAGATTTTTTCCAAAGATGAGCAAAGAGTAAGGTAAGTAAGAACAAAGAATTATGATACCCCCATGGAGACCCACTTAAGTAGAAACCTTTAAAATAGAAAAGATAAGATTTACTGTGAAAATATGTTCTTTCTAGGGTAAATAATCAAAACACCATGTCAACCCAGGACCACACTTAATGACCTCTATAACCATATGGGGTAGCTCTCCCGTAACAGATGGCAGTGTGTTTTTGGTGGAATTTAAGAAAAGCAAATATCAGATGGAAGATGAGGCCCTAGAGTTCTGTATACTGCTGGTGAAGCCCTGCTCCAAGTGCATGCAGCCTTACCACCTCTGTCAGACAAAACCCATCAGAACCAGCCTGGCATGTCTGTGAACCTTCCTTTGCATGTGAGAAGCTCACATCACTTGAACTCCTCTTATCACTCGGACGTTCATCCCCAAATAATCAAATACATCTCCCATCTGAGCCTGTTTCCCATCCCTTACTAACTCTCCAATCCTTCCCATGGTTTGCCATCAGTCACACACCCTGTCCTTCTTTCACCTTCTGGCTCATCCCTGGGGTCCCTAGAGCCATCTTGAATGTTAGGTCTCTCAACTCACACGCTTGTCACACCAATCGGCCTGGAGATAGAATAGGTCCCTCCCTTGTTCATCCTTGTCATTTCCAGACCATCTTCTCACCCTCTTTAAAAACCACACAAAAACAATAAAATCCAGCTGGAAACACATCTGACAGTTATTAATTGTTTGACCCAGTTCAGCCCACTACCATACCACAGTCTTCCTTAATAACCTCAACTCCTCCACAATCCTAACTCCAAGCACCCAGCTGCAGACCCAGCTCCTAATTTCTAGATTACACTTTCTGGAACCCTGATTCAATGATTTGGTAGCCCTCTCCTACTCCCACCTTCTTCAATATTTCACATTGCTTAAAACGCCTCACTGTTCTCAACCTGCTTAGAGTCCCCGGCTAGTCATGACCATTGTTACATTGCCCGTGCTGTTAACTCCACATCCCAACCTGCTTTCATTGCAATCACTTGGTTAAACTCCAACCCTAAGCCTAATTCCCTGAGCAGAATGTGAAGGAAGAATATTTCTTAAATTTCTTTAAACTCATGACCAAGAACCTCAAGCCTGTCTCCTCCAGTTTTTCATATCTCCATTCATCCTGCTCAGTGATGATATGCCTAATGCATAGCTGTGTCTCTTCTTAAACTTCCAGTACTTGGACCCCAATACTCATTCCTAGCTCATGAGCTCCACTAGTTCACCGCTGAGAAAATCATCAATCAGAACAGCATATCTCCGCATTCATCAACCTACTTGCCCAGGACAGCATCTCTCTTCTATTCCTGTAAAACACCTAGTTGGGCTCCAAAAGCCAGTCTCTTCGTTTGTGCATTGGATCCAATCCCATTTCACCTCATCAAAGATGTTACTCCAGCAATTGTCCCCTCTCTCTAAGAATTACTATTAATTTTGCCTCTCTACTAGATTGATCTGGACAGCATAAAATGGGCTATTTCTCCCTTCTTAAAAAAGTATTTCTCCTGGAAGCCCACATACTCCTCCATTGTTATGTTTATACCCTCTTTACAACACAAGTCCTAACAAGACTTGCTTATGTGTGTTGGCGCTGCTTCCTTTGCTTCAACTCTCCTTAGAAACATCCCCTAAATATTCTCTTTCAGCTCGTCAGTGGGATGAACTGCACGTTTCCAGGAAATCCTATTCATTCCTGATTTGCTCAGAACATACAATCTACCACCCACTAATGGTATTTTGTAGCTGAAAAGATCATGTCTGAGTCAGTAAATTCCATGTTGATATGTGTAAGACTTTAAGTTAATCTGTAAATGTTTGTTTGTAATCAAATCCACCAATTTCCTTGCCTGAAGTAGACAGTAATTAGATTAGAAACCCAATGTTTTCACTGGGAATGAGAAGATATAATTTTATTTAAAGAATTTTCTGTCACAGAGGTGACCTAACTTTCTGATTAAAAATCATTTCAAAATTGTATAAAAAACTTCAGCTCATCTAACTCTACTTCCCTGATACACTGCATTCTGTTCTTCTCAGTGTCCTTTGGCTTATCCAACTAAGTAAATGTAATTACTAGGGGTAGGAGACTCTTCTATTCTCAATATTCTTGACTGGAGAATGGAAATCATCTAAGGAAAGTTGCTGAAAGGTTTAGTGGACGAGTTTTTAAAGAGTCAAGCTACATCACTTTTCAGTGTCTTCCTGTAAGAAAGCTCATACCTCTCTATAAAGTTCATCTGTTACCATTTTGGAGCAGTCAATAGCATCAGTTTCTGCTTCTCCTGGATGTCATAGGGAATAACAGATCTTCCAAGGGTAAACCACAACATCTAGATGTGGCCTTGATTGCTTCCTTACCTACAAATCCCCCTTTGGTTTGTTTCTAGGTATTTCTCACTTTGATGAACAAGAACATGTTTTAGAACAAATCTTGATGTCTGCCTGTCACTGAATCTACTTCCCATTCTAATTTCTCTTTCTTGTTTTGAAAGGTACATTCCCTTAATGCTTTAAAAAATAACTGCAATGACTCAGTGCCTGAGATACTTAGAAATGCTTGCTTTCTATGAACCTAGGGTCAAGGAGAGTGGAGGATAGTGTTAGGGCACCACCATGTTCAAACTAAAATCCATGCATTCTCTATCACACCAATTCTTTGAAAAGTCAGAGAAAGAGAGAGAGAGAGAGACAGACAGACAGACAGACAGACAGAGAGACAGAGACAGAGAGAGAAACCAGAAATACTTCCACAGGCACAGCAGACATCTTGACCAAAATCCCCATGCACACCTTCACAGAGGTTGCTTAATATCCCAGAGGATGCCCTTCTCCTTGAGCAGAACCACAGGTTTTCACTGGAGGACACTGGCTATCTCAGCACTTGACCTTGAGTTGGGGCACCCGGGAAAAAGGTATTGTTTGCTAACTTATTGTTTTTTTCCTTCTCCAGCCATATCCAGAGTTAAAAAATAAGAAGAAAACCATGAGAAAATATTACCATGATCTTTTTTTTTAAACAATATAATATTTTAGATAAGAATTCAGTTTAAGGAATATACTCATCCATATTAGGAAAAGAAGGTGGGCTCAGGAAGCAAAGCTATGACAGAGAACCAGGAAAGCTGCCAAAAGGCTGGGAGATGAGGAACAATTTCCATGCAAGAAATGTGAAAAGCTTTTCTCAACTATTAAACGCACTTTGGAATGGCTAAAAACATTGGTATTTTTTTAGTATAGATAACCTTTTTGTTGCACACCAACCACTGAAATTCATCTTGGAATCATAGCTGCCAGGAGATGAAAACGCCTCATGGAAGAGGTGGTTCTTGGACAGATAATACAATATTCAAAGCCCCCTAGGATAAAATGGAGCATGCTGATTGTACTCACTCTTCATGAATTTGCATTCCATAGTTTGCCACTAGGATGTTTGGTGATAACCAGGTAGATTTCTTCACCATGTGGCAACGGAAACAAAAAAAAAATAGGAAAGCAGAGAACCATTATAACTGCCCAGAAGACTGGAATTTTGTTCTTGGTCTAATTCATCTCCCTGAAGACAGAAGCAGCTCTAGCATATTGGTGAGCAGAAAATATTGAAGAGAACAGTGATGCTATGACTTATTTCATTGAAAGAAAGTGAAAGCTCAAGAGCTGGTAAAGCTCAAAAACCCACCAACTTTCTTGATTAGGTTGCAAGTTATTGGACATACAAATTTCCCCAGGAGACTTCTCTTCAGTGGCGCAATGTTGAAACTCTGGGATAAGAATTCCTTGCCCATTTTGTAAGCTCCATCCAGATATCTGGCTTCATCCAATAGGCTTTATCCAAACAGGGTTATACGTATTATTCTTTCATGTAAGCTACAGAAGGAAAGAGAGGTGTGAGCTGCCCAGGTACTAATGACCAAAGGGAAGATATCAAACCATAATATCAGGGGAATTACATTCTTCCCACAAAGTCAGTGGGAGAGTTTAAGCTGATGTGGCTACTACTGATTCAAAGAGAGTCCCAGGCTCTAAAACTCACTTTCTCTTCTTTCTCCCCCCATAGGACACCTAAGCACCCAGACCCACTAATATCTACTCAAATTAGAAAGGGACTGATAAGGATTTCCTTTCTAAAACTTCCTCCATAATGCTTTCCTGAGCTGTACTGCTGGCAGCTAGGGTTGAAGGTTGTCTTTTTCATTTCTACTTTAAAATTTAATACTAAGCACAAGAGCTTTGTGGTTTCAGTTAAACAACTCTCTGTTCATTCTCTTAGGATCTATATGATTTGTTTGTTTTTGCAGTACTGGGATTGAACCCAGGGCCTTCATACTCTGCTACATCCCCAGCCTTTTATTTTTATTTCTTTTAGTTTTGAGACAAGTTCTTGTCAAGTTGCTAAGTTCATCCAACTGAACTCAACCTTGTTGTTCTCCTGCCTCAGCCTGCCCGAGGAATGCTTTTACGGGCTTGTGCTGCCATACTTGACTTCCCTATGTATCTTGTTTCCTCGTACTTCACATGACTATGTACAGCTGTAACATGAGAGAGATAAGGGTCATCTCTGGGGAGTAAGATGCTCCATACACTCATCAGTAGTTGGCCTTGTCAGTTGTTGTTAAGGAGCAGCATGATTCAAGTATCTATAACGATATTCCTAAGAAAGATGAAGTCACGGTGGTGTTAAGGTAGAATAATCTCTTCCTCTTTCTTCACTTATGATAATGGGGGCAAAAGGGTGGGAAAGAAAGGATATTTATAATTGGCCTGACTAAACTTGGAGCTTAAAGAAGATTCAGGTGCCTATCCTCCTTTCCCCCATGCATGGGAATAAAAGTCACCTCCTCCCTCTGACCATATCCTCTCCTGAATCATGTCCTTAACCAGGCTCCGGGAAATCCTGCACTGTAAAACTGATGGGATAAAAGGGCTTTCCCTTGTCTTCCAACATGTCAACAAAGTCACCAAAAATACAAAACAAAGAAACAGAAAACCAAGCCAACATTAAGCTAAGATACTCTTTTCATTGTTCTTAATAGAAGCAGAATGCTCTGTAAATGGACCGAAATTGCTTCTGTGGCACAAACTAAAGACACTCTCCTCTTTGGAAAGATGGATTGCTTCCTATTAACCACACATCAGTCCATGGGTCGGTTGGATAAAAGGTAGCTGCAGGACTCCCTGGTCTATATATGATTATAGAATTTACCATTACAATTTGAGGGCAAAATCAAGGTTGTACAAGTATTCTGAGCATGCTTCCTTTCTTCAGGACTTAGGCAGCCTATGATTATTTATTAAGGGTCTGGGGAATACAGGTCCTTCCTTTGGAAATTCATTGTTTATATGAGTTATTTATACTTATGTTTCCAGATTGATTTGTGCTTTAATATTAGAAGCAGGCTTGCTCTATTTCAACTTGACTAAATGACATGGAGATACACGGAAGAATCTAAGAAGTTCTCCCTCAAGGTAGCCCGCTCACTCCCCACTGCTAATTTGCCTGATCCAAACTAATACTGCCGGCCATGAATGCTCAGAATACATCCCAGGAGGTCCCTGTCCCATGTAGCATCCTGAAAAAACTCATCTGTCTCAGTTTTTGCTTGAGCTTTTTATTTACATGGTGTACACGCTACATAAAAATTTTTTACGATAAAAAATTTATTCACAATGTCTTACTCCACAAAATGCAAATGTTTTTATTTGGTCTACTTTTTTGATTATAGAATATATTCTATCCTTTACTTTATAGCTTCAAATTTGCTTTCTTTTTGCCCCTTTTGACTGGTCTCCTGATTTATGTGGATTGAGGGTACATGTCTATGGGGGATCCATGAAAAATTTAAAAGGTTTGGCTAAATGAGGTGCTTAGGTTTCATAAATTCTTCCATGTTGAGAACTTAGGATAGATACACAATTCAGGCAGCATTATTCACTGTGGTGGATTGAGAGTTAAAATTCCCAACAAGTTACGGTTCTGGCAAGAATTTTTCATATAACTTTTTGACATCTAATTTTGCTGTCCTTCAATTTTTTCATCTGTAAAATTACAAACCATCATATTTCCATGTCAAAGGAGGCCATTTGGAGAAGTGTTTATGGTTAATTGTCCCATATCTATACGCCAACTAGTGGTACCTCAGTTCACGAACTTAATTCTTTCCATGATTCTGGACACAGAATTCACTCAACAATTAATTTGGTTGCAACCAGAATTATCAAATGAATTCTGTGACCAGGATCATGGAAAGAACTAGATTCATGAATTGAGGTACCACTGTACTTTGATTTACTCAATGTTCCACAGACTAATGGTGGCAGAGACCTCACGGGGCTGTTGGTGGTCCTGAAAACTCCCTCCCTCTCCAAGGAGGGCAGGCTTAGCCAGGCTGGAAACTGACACAGAACTGTAACATGGAAGTTAGACTAACGATTCTGAAGAAATGGCCCTTCCCTGTTCTTTGTGTTCCATTTATTTTGCCTGCTATCAAGAAGTAGCCAACATAAATACACTGAACATTGAAAGTGCCCAAGAGTCTCAGGAACACTCTTGTAACAAAATTACTCTCTTTTCTATGGCCCAAGGTGCCCAGTTCTGTATAGCAGGCTCTATCTTGGTTGTTAAAATATGTTGGAATTGATTGAACTACACCGATTGGGCTCTGATTTGGAAACATTAAATATTGTGTGCACAAAATCTGTGCTTTCTCAATTTCTTGTTCAATCGAGTGTGTGTGTGTGTGTGTGTGTGTGTGTGTGTGTGTGTGTGTTACTTGGAGCTAACTTAGGATACAAAATACTTCAACATCTATAAATTGCAAAAGAGAAGAGATGCAAGAGATGAAAAGATAATGAAGAAAAACACAGCTGTGAAGTGCCCCGGATGACTTCCAATTGCATTCATACCAAAAACAATTCTTTAAAAAAAAAACTATTTGTGTTTCTCTCAATAAAAGTTCTACGCATTTGCTTCTTTACCCTTCTCCTTCCCTTCCTAAATGAAGTCTTGCCATTTTCCCTCTTCTTGACTCTGGGAGAAGTAGACTGTAAAAGTTACTAATCTCACAAAACACACAACCCTGTTCCTCTTAGAACTGAGAATAGACCTCTCCAACTTTGCTCATGATACTTAAAGAGCAGATATGGGTATGCATGTTATGAATGAATCTAAGCAACAGGACTCTCTGTTCTCAGAGAGACTGGCTTCCGCTTCTCCTCCATCTCAATACCAATCCACTGAGGTAGCATCAAAAGCCTGCATGGATTCCATAGGGTAAAAATGGACAGCCAGCAGGGTAACTAAGTTGTTCCAGTGCAAAGAACATGTTCCCTCCAGGTAAAGTCTGCATATTTCTGTCAACCTTTGAGATGCCAGTGATCCACAGCTAGGTAGAACAGGGGAGAAAATACTGGATAAATTGTAATATGTCTGTCTATCAAGTACTTGATGAATACTTTTGTCAACTGTGAATTGATATTGGCAGTTAGGGTGCAGTTACGATTTTGTATGTGTACATGTGCATGCGTGTATGTGAGAAGGCACATAGACCTTAGAATGCTCGCGGCAAAGAGACTATCTAATTATATGCTTTAGGAGTGCTTTGGTGAATAGATGGAAGCAATCAATAAGTTATTGAGAGCACAACTCAGCCAGAGGTGACAAAGTGGAGTATCATTGGTTTGCAGATGTTCTTACGTTGCATGCAAATGGAACACTAAAATAAACCTTGATTTAAAAAGAAATGATCAATTATAACTCAAATGTGACAATGACAGTTAACCACAGACTGCACTAAAGAAGACTGAAATTTCAGGTAGGTATTGTTTTGAGAAAAAGCATCCCTTTTGGAAGCAGGTAATATCCTCATCTAAAAGAGGTAAGCAGCTCAGTACATTCCTATTCCTGGTCACATTCTCCAAAGCCCGACTCCCATCAGAGCTCAGAGACTTCAATTCTCTCCCTGAATTAGAGACAGATGGAGTCATGGCTTGGTGGCTCAGATTCTGCAGAGAGAAGAGGTAGGACGAGTCTCTTGCTCTCTTTCCAGGGTGATGGTCAAGGGCTTTTTGGATGGTGCAGCCAAATAGCCTGGACACTGGCTCTGAGGCAACCTCTGGCCAGGTGACTTATACACATTAGGGACCTCACAGAATCAGTTGGAGTCACATCTTACTCATCTCAAGGTGGGCACAGTTCTTTCCGGACACTGCCCTGGAAAACTGTTATTTTCCCTGGAATTTTTAATATTGGATCAATTTACACTCCACAAGTGCATATGAAGGTGGCTCGCAGAAAGTGCTTTTGACCCCTTGGAAGTGATAAAAGAATGAATATCTGGATGTTCTCAGCTGTGTGTCTTGCTTTTGAGGAGTTCTCTACTTTTTGAAGCTGTCACCAAAGACAGTAACCAATGGGCTCCCACCTTTATTTGGACATAAGAGGAAGCTCTACTGCAGACTTCCTGGTCTTCTCCTTCATCCTATGTTCCCTCATCTTTTACATGTACTTCTAGGCCCAAAAAAAAAAAAAAAATGGACATAAATACTTTGTGGGTAAAACTGCATGAGATTTTGGTCCAACAGAGATTCACGAACGTCTTTCTTTGGAGGGTGGCTGCTTTACTGTCCTCCGGCTAGCTGTCACCAGTCTATTTGTTTCATTGTTTTAAAAGTCTCATAATACAGTATGATGAGATATATTTTGCTCTAAAATGTTAACTATCCTTATTCTCAGGATCAGGACTATTAGACCTAACTGTACTTTTAAAAAAAATTATCCATCTAGACTTACATTTTAATTTTTACTAGATGTCTCCCGAGTTGTCACAAGTTTTACCTCAGCTTGCCAATAATAATTTCTCTACCCCTCTCCTGTCTCACTAAAGAACGCATTTCATTTGCTTTGTTGAAAAACAGACTTGTCACTGCCTGTAACTTATTTCAGTTCAGTTTTCTATAGTACGCTTTAAATTAGCACACAGTGACAGAAGATGCTTCCCAAAGGAGAATAATTCACGGCCAATAGCATAATGAGATTTATAGAGGAGGCTGGCCAAGATAAGGAAGGGAAACATGAGAGGTTAACAGAGTAGCCCAAGTGAAAGGACAATGCCAGCTCCACAAGTGTCCTCAGAGAGGTGAACAGAAGCAGATACTAACTAAATCAAATAGGTCAGACCACCAAGTAGGACCCAAGGAACAGGGGAACGGTGAGCAGGGCTCAGAGAATGCAAGAACGGTAGGGATGTAAGTTCAGAAGTGACGGTCTTTCACCCAGGGTAATGAATTCCTTTATACGTCCAGAGAAAGAAATAATTTAGAGACTAGATTCTCTCTCAACCAGCTGATTCAAATCCCAACTCATTTTCATTTGAAATATGCAGATCAGAGGTAAATATGCTCCATTACCTCAACTCTCATCTCTCTGGGAGACGTGACCCTGTAAAAATAAAAGGAAAATGAGAATGCAGAGTCCAGGAAAGGAATAAGTGTTAGCAAGACAAGGTCTTAAGAAGTACACAAATCTCTGAAGCCTGACCTGACACAGTTACCACAAATATGGGAAGTACCAGTGCACTGTGTCATAAACATACTGATCCTGTTAGACCACCATTTGGGAGCCACAGGGCTGTGTGCTTAGTAAGCCTAAACTGTGATAAGTTTTTAAACACAGAGATCAATCCAAGTAGAAGTTGGGTTGTCAGCCTCAGTCACAGTAGTGAAGTGTCTGGGTACAAGCTCTACTCAAAGCGTTGGAATAGCTCCATATGCCTAGCATTTGATCAGTATGCATCGAGGTCTCTCCCACTGTCACTCACTTTGTTTGTGTATGACTATCCAAAATACACTCTACCGACCACAAAACAGGCCCAGAATGACTTCCAAGGACAAAGCACAATTTAGAAAAATCTAAATTCCCGCTGGAAATAATAATTAGCATGGAAATGTATGCATAGAGTGCATTGCTTTGATCTTGTGTACAGAAATATAGAGATACAAGAGAGTGCTCACCCTTAAGTTTTACTTCAGATTCAGGTATCCAATAGGCAAAACAGTGATTCCTTTTCAATTCTAATCTATAATAACATCAAATAGTGCTGCCTTTCTGACAAGGAGCTCATGCTGCCAGGCAGGTGGGTGGAAGGCATGAAAGATGTAACATAGAGGTGCTATTGGCTGGATGGAGTACACCTCGGAGAGGGAGAAGTCAGAGGGTAGGTTTAGAGCACAGGGAAGGGAGCAGAGTTGGGAGGGAAGGTGGGACAGATGGGTTAAGGACAAGAGATACTGAAAGGTAGAGAAAAGAGATAATGTGAGAATTCACAACGGGGTGTTTTCTCTTGGTAATGCAGCAGGAAAGATTTCCTATTGAAAGAACAGGAAAGGAAAGGAAAATAAAATAAATTTAACAAACAGAGAATGTGACATGGTGTGAACACAGTAGAAACAAAACAGCTGTCCGAGCTGGGTAGGGTGCTGGTGAGACTAAATGAATTGAATCTGTGCTTTTCAGCACAGGTTTAAGGCCCGTTCTCGGAGATGTGGTGGATCATGGGTGGTGGGGAAGGAGGACACAGCATTAGATAGCGTAAGTAGAGTGGTGAGACAAGAGGAAGAAGAGATTGCTGGGAAGAGCAATGACACCACAGGGGAGCACAGGGTCACTTGTGTGTTTCTGTGACCAAGGGAGGAAGTCAGTGAAGTTGGATGGGTTTATCCACAGAATAAAAGAGAAACTCAAAAAAAGATACATAAGATGTAGAAATGCAAGGTCTTGGCCGGGAGGGAATTTCAGAATTTTAGCTTCGGGTGGTATTCCAAAAGAAGAGTTCTAGACTAGGCCGTGACGTAGAAAGTTGATTGTTTTTTTTTTAATAACATAATTGGTATCTTGGATTCATACCCTGAAACTAGAAAATATTAAACCTGGATGTATGATCTTCGGTGAACAATACACACACACACACACACACACACACACACACACACACACCACACATTGAAATATTTTATGCTTATGCATTCATATATTCCATGTGAATATGATATACTCTATTTAAAACCTTTTACAACTTTCCCAGTACCAGCCCAGGGACACAGTGTGAACTCAGGAGACACTGGTTTACTTGAACTAACACATTTGCTAGAGATTTTTTTGCATTTTTTTTTCCTGTATAGTATTAGATTCTACTCCACCTTCTAAATCACAATATTAAAATAATTATAGATAAAAAGAATTCAAGCTTAAAGTGTGGGAAATAAATATTTAGGATGATAGTTTATAGTGGGCCTAATGTTGTGCTTCTTAGTGGTACCCTTAATTCTTGCACTGAGCTCCATTTCCCCTTTGTCAAAACAGATGCCACACTAGAGTCCTGGGGCCACAGGGAACCCTACTTCTTCAGTCTATTTTCCACCTCTGGTTCTCATCAGGAGCCCTCACCCTCATAATCACATAAGCAATTATTATATTCAAAAGCATAACACAGTGTCGGCCCTTTGTGCAACAGCTTTTGACATGGACGCACACAAACCCAGGGGCAGAGAGATGTACAAGACTGCTAGCTTTCCCTGGTTACTTCTATGTTAACACTCTCCGAGCAAAATTCCTTCTCTGTGATTTAGTGTTGTAAACTGGAGGCCCTAAATTTCACCAATTGCTCCAAGGCACAGAATTAACACTGACATTCCTCTAAGGATTTTTTGGCAGAGGGCTTTGTCAAGGGTCTGGACAGTGTCATACTGTAAGTCATAGAACTCATAGGGGCCCTTCATGATGGAACTCATGAAGTTTGAATGGGGTGAAGGTGGGATGTATAGATATCATGTGATTTTATGATATGGGAACCTCAACCAAGAATGGAATCCTAGACTTAGATCAATATTAGAAGTTCTCAGACTGATTTATTTGTATTTCAATCTTTTCCCAAACATCTGATAGACCTAAAAATTGCCACACAGGTTGTGTAGCACCTGGTAGTCAAAAGGCTCCTTGATAGTATGGGCTTGGCTAACTGGGCAGCCAGTCTGGCAGTGGGGAATATAGGACAACTAGGTTAATTGGAAGATTAATTGAACCAGGGCAGAGAATGGATAATACAGTTAACTTTTGTTATACTATATAATCTGTTCTTCTAGCTGCCTCCTTAGTATGCTGTAATGAAGGAGAAGCATTGGAAAGTCAGTCCTTAACGTACCATATATGGTATTGAATTTAGAAATCAATAAACTAGACCATCATGTGATTGTGTATTGAAAATAATTCCTAAGTAGGAGTCCTATTCCACTGTCACATGAACCCTAAATGAAAGCAGGACAAAATGTGATTGGACCTACACTCTTCCTCCCCGCCCTGTTCTGCTTGGTGTTCTGCTTTCTCCTTCTTGCATCACAGCCTATTCCCAGGAAAAGGAATGAGAGTCCTAATGTAGATTAGGTGTTTAAATGTATAAATCCCTAGTATGGCTTAATAGGTCACTTCTCCTGGGATCCCTTTCATTCCAGTGATAGATGACAAGCTCAGTTCTAAAGAACATCTCCGTATGGGAAGCCAGCAGTTTGAAAGCCTTTGTAGGACCCTGATATCACATCATGGAGCATATACCATGTAAAGCCAGACCTGCTCCAGTGTGACTACCCATCTTAGACAGGAAGAAGAAACTCTGACACCCAAGTGAGGACAGAAAAGGCTCGAGCATAGTGGTAGCAGCAGCCCACCGAGCATACACTTCCTATATGGCTTTGGACTTGGAGTGCATATAAGGTAAGGTCACAATACTGGAAATACTTAATCAACAGCACTGCAGTTATGTCCTCTATATACACATCTGAAACACCCTAACATACCAAAACAGACACATACAGGGTGTCAAGCAATGACAGGGCCTTTTTAGAGAGATAGTGATTGAAAAAACTGAAGTAAGCTCAGGAATAGCCTTCCCCAAAACTATTATCCAAGCTTTCTGCTTATTTTGTCCCTAAATCTCATATTTGTTTTTAAAAAAACAACCCAAAAATCCAAAGTGAAGAAACCCTCTTATATGAGAGGTGCAGGTGACCAGCACTCTGCAGAGAATTCTCCCATGGGTAACTCCTGATGGTCATGAGGGACTGGGCAGGTGATATTCATTTAACTGTATACCTAACTCCTATTTTATAATATTACACATGTGTTTTGGCACTAGTGACATCACCAACATTTAGTGGAATCATTTGGATTGTCCTCCCAAATCACAACATGGCTATGGCCAGGAGAATACATTGTAAGGATGCCTCCCAAGATATCTGGCTGAGGACACACAGTGACAACTTTGAAATAACAAAGTCCACCAGACATGGGTCACTCTGAAGGGTATGCACATTTTTGATTCAGGCAAATTCAAGAGTTAGATTATTGAGGTCGGTGGAAATGCTGAGATTTCAGCATTTCTGTTGAAAGGAGAGATGCAGGACCACACCCACCAAGCCACTTCCATAGTGGAAGGGTAGAATAAAGAGCACACAAGAGAAAGTATGGATTCTGAAGAATGTTGGAACACCAGGTGCTCCTGAGGGCATCTACAGAATCCCAGTTTTGGATGGATTGGGTCCCAGTCTATGTGCATCTGTGATATATATATAAGGCTTACTGCTGAATTCTTCCCCATGCATTTTACTGACTTGTTATTCTAAGATTAAGTAATGTCTAGAACTTGGCAATGCTCAGCTCTTCTTTCCTTAAACTTTGTTGAGCAGCCCATGAATGTCTTAGTTGGTCTCAATTCAAACATCCAGTTGTGGAAAAGTAATCAATTGGGGCCAAGTAAAAGGTTTAGAACAATGAAATTATCCAGCTGACAGCTTCTCGTGATGGGAGGATAGGAACAAATGCAATATGCTAGGCTTGTGCGTTTGGAAATTTCATTCCATGGTAAGAAGAGGGAGGGTGAGTCGGCCACCCTCCACAAAGCCAACAGTCCAGTGAAGGAAATTCTGTTTGTCTGGTTTACCCAAGATCAGGTTATGAACACCTGATTTGAGGCAAACAGCACCTTCCTGATGGCAGTAGTGAGATGAAGTCCATGATAAAGTCACATCATCACTATCCCTCACATTCTCACCCTCCTACCTCTAAAACTAACCAGCCACATTTATAAGGGAATCATCTAGCCAACAAGTTTTGAGCAAAACTGATCTGGCAATCTTTCCTAGAAAAGTGTGTGAATATGAAAGATCCATATCCAATACCACCTCTTTGTAACCAGATACTACATGCTTCAAAAAGCCGAGTTAGTGGACATTTTCTGGGTGGGGCTTACAGTGTTGATTTTTATGGGTGGGATGGGGGCCAGGGTCAGGATGCAAGGATTAAGAAGAAAAGGGTCACTAAATATCAGAGGTTCCTCAGCAATGAGCTTCTGGAGAAGCCACACTGGGAAGGGGAAGTTTGTTTGACCTCAATTCTGTTTTAAGCCATTTTAGCAAACTTTACTACCTTAGGTACCGACAGGGAAAATCTGGTGGCACCAGCTCATACTCTATCGAGTGCTGGTCCCCTATGGTCTACCTAGAAATTGAGAGTCAGACCACAGTTTACTTAGAGTCAAACTGAGTCTGGCAAAACCCAGGCCAAAGTGAATGAACATTTCTAGACAGCAGTAAGAACGCTTTGGGAGAGGGGCAGGGCAAGGACACAATTTACTTTCCCCTGGCTTTTTCACCTTAGTGATTTGCACTCACATTCACTTTCTCCAGACACCCTGAAGCAAACGCCATACAAAACAATTCCCCCAAGGGAAAAAGGAAAACCATAAGAAAACACCTTTCCCCCCTCATTCCCATCCCCACCCCACTCCCTCCAGCCCAACACCCTGGATACTCACAAGAGAACACTTTATACAAAATTAATTAGAAAACAAAATATTTACATATGAAATAAACACCATCTTGATTTCGGTCTCCAGTGGAGACTGACAGAGCCCCCTGTGTTCTAGATTGCTGTTCGCTAGGTTAGTTGGTTTGGGTTTTTTTTAATTATTATTATTATTTTTAAGGGGTGAGGTAAGAGGAAGAGTGAGGGGATGAGCTCCTGGCTCTTCGGCAGAGTCAGGGTGAAGCAATATTTCTATGGCCCTTCTCCTTCTTCCTCCTGGAGACGCCCCACACCCTCTGTCCTCTTTCTCAAAGTCTTTCCTTGAATCTAAGGTAAAGCACTCTGTGCTCCTCTCTCCAAATCTGTGAGAGGTTCAGCCCCTTGCCCCCACGTTTGCTTTAGAAAGAAAGCAGAGCTTTACAAGGCCTTCTGTTGGCTTTAAAATGAAAGATACTGAGGTAAACTCAAGGAGGTGGGAGGGGACGGCATTTGAGGGCAGGGAATGCGGAAGGGTCTCGAGGCAGGGTGGACAGGAAGGCAAAGAGCAGCCCTGGAGAGTGAACGTGAAGAGACATGGCGGCTTTCTTCCAGAGGAGGATGAGCACCTTTCTGGTCTATGTGTCCTGTATACAACAGCGTGGTCCTGTGGTCAAGCTTCCAGACACCCCTGGGGCTCTTTGGTTGCCACCCTGAGTGAAGGCAGGATGGCAGGAGAGAGGGACAGATCCATAGAACACCCTTACCCCAGGTTATAGGACCTGCGGTGACAAATATTCCTTTCCCTTCCCAATTTTCCAACTTGATGTGAAGGGGGCACATGTCTGCCAGTACCCTCATCCCTGGGCTTTTATGTGCGCACACACGTGCATACACACACACTCACGAATATATTCACTTAGGAATGGTACAACGTAAGGGGAAAGAGAGGTGCTGCAGGAGGGTAGAAGGGCATCTACCAAGGGTGTTCACACTGGCCTCAAGTCGCACTCACGGGGTGCCGAGCCCAGGGAGGTGGCGGGAGGATCTCTCCTGCTGGCCCTCTTATACTTCTAAATCTCTTCCCTTCTCTCCAGGCTTCCTGAGTTTTGCTCATGAGGCTCGTTTCTCTTACTGTCTGCTCCCCCTTATCTGTTGTCATCAATTCTCGGGGAACAGGCCTGCTCTTCTAGCTCCAGGTTAAGTAAGAAGGGATCAAAGCATTGAAAACATCCCCCTCTCTCACTTATCCTACCACAAAGGACTCGCCTCTTCTTCAAAGTTTTACTGAGCTACTCTCCAAACTTTGGCCTCTCAATGGTCTAAAAAGCTCAAAAGAACTTTAGAGAATCTTTGCTGTCAAGTGTAGGCAAAAGAATCATGGCTGCTTCTACTTCCCTATAGCCTTCCTGAAAAGTTCTTGGCATAAACTAGTTAAAATCATTGGCAATCACTGAAAACTAATTTTTATATCTTGCTTTTTTAGGATTGTCTCATTTCCTTTTTTTTTTTTTTTTTTGTGTCTAGAACATAATCTTTCTCAAGAACTTCTGTTCTCTTTATTCCGGAAGGTGAAGGGGGAAGACAGCCAATATTCAGGTAACATATGACCATCTCTGTTTGTATATAAGCCAAAGCAAGCACACTGCACAAGGGTAGGGGGAGAAACAACATGAGGAGTCAAGGTTACCTTCTCTGCATTTACAGGCCCCCACTGCAGGTATAAGCAAGTGTACCTGGACATACACACCCACACGATCCCCCTGCCCTGGCTTCCAGTGCACCATGAAACACCATCATAACGATCTTTCTAGTCTGCTCAGGAACCCACTCGTCCACCTTTCACTCCAGTTCACTACGAGTGAGTCGCATGGAACTGAAGCAAACATCTTTCTTTGGCTTATATATAAACATGCATGGCTGCTCACCCTCTGCTTGGTTCACAAACCCTAGGCAGATGTCATCCATGCAAAAAGAATTCAGCAAAAAGTTCTTTTCATTCACAAGCTGGATGCTAACTGCTATCACTTAGATACTTTTACTTCCCCATCCAAAAAAAAGGTCAGTTTGGGGAAAGCTACTCCTGTGCTCATGTGGCCGCCTTTTGCTCCTCCTGGCCTCCCTCGAAGCACATGGCAAAGAGCTCTCCTGTGCTAGGAAGACACCCGCGTGGAGTGCCTCCTTGCTCCTCTCCACCCTGCTGTGTGGACAGGGCCTACTTCATCCTCTCCTCTTACATGGGACCAGAAATGGCAGACAAACACGGGGAGGAAGGGAGGACTGCAAAAGGGAAGGGAGGTGGTGCTGGTCACCGGGGTTGCCTTCAGTAGGAACCGGAACTCCAGGGTCCCATAAATAAATTAAAGGAGACGAAAGGAGCAAATGGGAACCAAGTTCATCCCCGACCCCCCTGCGACATAACATGCGCACCTCACAGCCCACAGCCCTGCCCTCCCACACCCGCCTTAACCTCTTTCCTCCCTCACTCAGACATCAGACTCAATACTGGAAAGTTTCTCATAAACATGCCCATTGCTGGAGCCATTGAAAGCCCTGGGGTTTTTGTTGTTAGGCACACAGGGGTTGGACTGGTTCCCTATACAGATGTCTTTCTGGAAACGGCCTGGCACAGCCCCGTGCAGGGCCGAGACCACTGGCTTGTTGGTGACAAGGGCCCGGAAGTCCGGCCTGGCTTTCGACGCACCTGCCACCGTGGGCTGCCTGAAGAAGTAGGATTTGCTGCCATGGAGCAAGCACTGGTCGTCCCCAAAAGTGGGGATGAAAGGGTTTTGCGTGACCCGGTCAGGGTAGAGCGACTTGCTGAGCATGTAGCCGCTGCCGGGGTTGTTGTGGTGGTGGTGTCCGGCAGTGGGCACTGAGGACTTGTTGGCAAAGGTGCTCTCACCAGCTGGCATCTCAAACATGTGGGCGTAGGGGCTCCCATCCATGAAACGGCCCTTGTCTTTCAGGCTCACGCTGCGCGGGGCCAAGGCGGCTTCTTCCTTCTGCAGGTCCACGAAGGTGTCGTAGGAGTGCTGCCGGCGCAGTTTGTTGCGGTTCTTCTTCTGGGCCTTGGAATTAGTTGGGCTCTGGGGGTACTTGGTGGTGGAAGCATTCGAAGACACGGCCACAGGGGCCGCCGGCTGGTCTAACTCCTGCAGGGAGTTGTCCTCGCTGATGTCGTACAGGTTGCCTGCCTTCTTGCAGGCCTCGCACCGGATGCACGCCTGCCGGCCCGAGTTCTGTCCCGCCACTGTGGTGGAGTAGTTGTGCAGTTTGGAGGGGCAACTGCGGCAGAAGTTGCCCCCGGACCGGTCCTCCCAATCCACGTTGGTCAGATTCTTCTCCCAGGGGGCTGGCACCCCGCTGACCACACCGTGTTTGTCGCCTGTCCCGTGTTTGAGGTGAGACCTATTGGTACAGGGCCCTCCTCCGCTGATGGAGTCGCGCTTGAAGTCATCGTTCCGCTCCTTGTAGATGTCGGTCAGATCCACGTGTTCCCAGTGAGGTGAGTTCTCCTTGGTTCGAAACTGGTCCAAGTAGAAGTCCCGTAGCCCTTCCTTGTCCCTGAAGTAGCGCTTGTGGTCAGGGGAACGGGGCGGTCGGCGGCGGTAGGCAAGCTCGATCTCGTCAAACTCCCGCCTGGACTTGGCCGAGGCCGGCCGCTTCTTCAGGCTGTCCTTGTACTGCTGCTTCCGTCGCTTGGCCGCGTTGCCCTCGATGTTGCCGTAGGTGACTGTATGCGTGGAGATGTCAGAGACATCTGAGCGGATCAAGTCATCGTGTCCACTGTAGCGGTCACTCTTGAAGGAGAACTTGCCATACAGATCACTTAGCTGGCTGTGTTTGGAGGAGGGCAGGCTGATATCCAGGGGCTTCTTGCTGATGGACCTCGGCTGGGTGGTGAAGGGCGGGTTGTCACAGTCGTAGAGCCCATCGATGGAGCTGGTGCTGCCAATGCTGTGAGGCCGGTGGTGATGGTGATAGTGGTCTTGGTATACATTGCTGTCCTTCAGCTGCAGGTTGCCGAATGTTCTCTCCACCTCACTGATATAGTCACTGAAGAGGTTTTCCTCGCAGGGTGGGTTGTTGTAGGACTTGCAGTCTGAATGTGTGAAGCTACGGCGGTGCTCAGAAATGTCATAGACTGATGACTCCCTGCGGATGAAGTCCAGGGCACTCTGCGGGGAGCCATTGACGCCAGACAGGTTGGCCATGTTCTTGGCTGTGCGGAGCAGGCGCAGGATGTTGGAGTGTGTGTTATTCATCGTCGCAGTGGGGGAATTCATTACGGATTGGCGCTCCTCGATCGCCACTCCATGGATGCAGCTGTAGATACCCTGAAGTGACATAGGATGGGACAGATCAGGGACAAGACAGGGACACTAAAAATGACCATAATCAATGTACTCCCACCACCACTAATTGCCTAACTGGGTATGAAAAGGCCAGGGAAAGCTTGAAGCAGGAAGGTTAATACACTTATATAAGATGTGGCTAGAAGCCCATCTGATTTATCTCCCTGAATTCAGCAAGTTTCCTCTGGTGAGCTAAGGTTAATGATGTGGCTGTCAGGGAGGGGGCATGACTATAGCAAGTGACCTTACAAATAGGCTGGAATCACAAAACATGCTTTTGCCTCAATTCCACCCTGGACTTACCTTGATTTTTTTAACTGTATGGCCAGAGTTTTGTATTTTAAAAATGAGGCTATGATATAAACCCACAGCAAAAAACAGTGCCAGTCACCTGGAGGTAAATGGAAAGCTCTACAGATACTGAGGTTGTTCTGCCCTAGCCACTACTTCTGGGTCTCTGTGCACACAGTGGGGTGCAGTAGCTCACAATTGCCACTGTTTTCTGGGCTTGACAAATTTTGAGCAGCTTTTAGAATTTTGGTCACTAAATAACAGCTGAACAATTCTGTTCTGCAGCCAAGCATGAACCACATTCACACAGAGAATTAAGGAGTGCTGGGGTCAAAGAAGGATTTTTCTCCTGCTGTGTTCCACACTGTGGGAGGGAAGAATTGGGACAAATATCAAGCACTAACTATGAATAAATAATTCCCTTGTTGAATAATCTCCTTTATTCTCTTAGTTCCTAATTTCCTTCTACACTTTCTCACATAATTGTATCATGAATAATTAAAGCTTTATCAAATTAGGATTGATGGAAACTCCCTTCCTGTATGGGGTATGGAAGAAGAGTGTCCCTAGGAAGGAAAGGGTTTGATTCCCGGAAGGTTCCCTGTGTCCACTTCTGACATGAAGCCAACCTACTGCTTACATTTTGCTCCCTGCCTAGAAAGGCAGACTTTTCTCTCTGGGAGAGGAAGGTATCCAAAGGGTTTTGAGTTGTATCTTTATGACAAAGGAGGTTAATTTGGAAAAGGATATTGTCCCAATGGAGCGAGTGAGAGCAGAGGGTAGCAGCTGGGTGAGAAAGAAGCAGTGTACCTCCTGTCTCAGAGGGCATCGTAAGATGTAAGATCTTTAAGGTGAAATTCCTCTACCTTCTTTCCTGTTCCGCCTTTCTAGTCCTTCTTGGTGAAGGCCAGGAGAAAATGTTAAGCACTTTTCCTCTGTAAAGGGACTGATTATGTCAAAGGGCTATGAATAGAATTCCTGTCAAGGTCACTGGTTGCCACCTCCTCTGTCCTCCCTCTATCTGGAATCTAGGATGGGCCACACACTGGAATAACATGGCCAAGGCACTGAAGCCATCACAAGCTCTGCGGTCCTGTTTGGACATTCCTGAGTGACCCAAGTTAACTCCCAGCCAGAGAGTAAATGAAGATATTTGTGCCCTATCAGTAAAATACTATCAGAAAATGACCAAAGGATGAAGCAATTTAATGAGATATCCATTTTCTTTCATAACTCCATTTGAATCAAAGTAGGTCATATCTGGAATGTTGAATTCAGTCCTAAAAAGTCACCCTTCATGAATCTCACAAACCTAATTAACAAAATCAAAAGAAGCCCACTCTTTCTAAAAACATCTCCCTGTGACCTGTTGTTCATAGCTGAAATTGTCTTCCTAATGCTTCACTTTGGACTAAAAATAAAGAGACCCCCCAAAAAAAAAATGGCCAAAGAGTTATACTCTTGCTCCAGTTAAGTCTCTGGGATATAAATTTATTTTGTGTCAGGAGTTATTTCTGAAGATCTCGTTAAGCACTTTAACTTCCCATAACCCACACATGGTTAAAACCATGAATGAGAGAAACTGCCAATAACATATCCTTGTATGTTAAAATAAGAGGGATATGTTATATCATACTATTTCAATAGAAATGTGATTTTTTAAAAGAATTAAGTGATTAATAAGGTCTATATGTAATCAACTAATGATGATGAAGGTATTTGGAAAGAAAGCCATTTTGATAGACCTGCCAGTTCTCTTTGAGAACCAAATGCCCAAATCTCATATAGAAAGCTATTTCTTACAGGAAATATAATGTTGCCCACATTTTGAGCCACTTGAAATTACATCACACAAATTCCTGAGGGGAAAGCACATGATGTAGTTTACTGCTTTAGCAACATAAGGCCAGACTTAGTGTCCCCTTGGGTCTCTCCATGTAGTCTCTGTGCTTTGTGAGCCGGCTTCACAACCCCTAGGCATCTAAATCAAAGCACTTACTCTGCTGATGGAGAAGACCATGCCAGGCTTGCCCGAACAGACTCCCATAAAGCAATGCCGGAACTGCCAATAGAAAAGGTGTTCACAGATGAAGGTGATAAGGCTGAGAGCCATGGCTGCCCCCAACATGTAGAAGACGCCCGCCATGTTGTCAATGTCCAGTTGGCTACTCATGACCTCATTCTTCTCATTGTGGCAAATGCCAGTGAGCCAGAGAGCTTCCAGTTCTTCCATCTCCCCTGGATACAAGGAAGAGAGGAAAAACAGATAAAGGGGGAAGAGAGGAGAGGAATAGAAAAAGAGGAAGAGGAATATTGAAGAAGAGAGAAAAAACATAAGGAAGAGACAGGGAAACACAAAGAAAATGAATAGAGAAAGTTAACAGTAATTACACTAATTATATCACAATATATATTAATTCATCAATGTATACAGTCAATATTCAATGAAAACTTAATGAGGGCCCTGCACATGGTATGAAGACATTGCCTCTGCTCTCCTTTACCCAGTATAAACTGCTGTATGGTGAGTTATATGTGATGTAGGTAATTGTTCAAGTTGGAGACTCTCATGGCCATCAGTGGGCTTTCCCTGGGAGATTTTGGAATGGACACTGCAGATGAGTAATATTTTTATATATAAAAAGTTCTTCCAGGCAGCCAGAATAGTAGGACCCATGGAAGGGGCTTTGGAAATTCAAGGCTCATTTAGAGAAAAGCATGAAGAGCTGAATAATAGTCGGCAAAAGAAGTTGAACAAATGACTTATGGGAAAACTGTGAGGACTTCTTTATCAGGTTAACCGCTTTGCACTTTACAGACAGAACGGGGGATAATATAATCACGTGACCCAGAGGCTTTCTCTTAAAGTTGTGCCAAGCAGATTGGAAAGGGGAGGGAGACAGATCATCAGAGAGGCTGCCTTATTCCCTAGAGTTCCTTAGATTCGCAGACCTCAGGTTGGAAAGGAAAATACAAAAGCAAAGGCGGAGTACACCTGAGTAAAACAAAACCACCAAAATTAGACCTGCCTCCTCTACTTCACAGGATACTAGAAATCAGAAAGGTAGAAATCCTAGACAAAAGGAAAACAAAAGAAATCACATGCCCAAGAACACCTCTCATCCCAGACAAGCAAGCAATATTCTGAAAATCTCATGAAGAAAACTGTCTGTTCCAGTTGTTCAGTTTTGTTTTGTTTTCTCAGAAAAAAAGAACTTTGCATTTTCTGATTAGAGCATTGACAATCTTTGCAAATCCTTTCTACTGTTTCACAGGCTCCACTTTTTCCTATAAGTGACAACAGTTACAAGATTACAGAAGCTCTTATATCAAAATTGCTTGTTCACACTCCAGCTACAACTGCCTATTAACTAGTGGAACAGTCAGCTTCACCAGGAGTCTGGAAATCTACCTCTGGTCTTCGGCATCTGTTCTCATCGCTAGCAGCCAAAATTCTGCAGACCCAATTTAGAAAGCCACTTGGCTGATGGTCTTTGGAGCTGTGCAGAGTGACTCTGCTTATCTGCAACTGGATTAGTTTCTACGAGGATGACAAGACATCCTCATAGGTGCTTTGGACAATACAGTGATGAAAAATACAGGAAACCAGACTATAATGAAGTTGAAGAGATTTTTCTTGGTGCAAACTGGCTTCTCAGCCTGCTGTCAGAATAGCATGGGACAGTGCCTTATGGTATCTGCCTATGAGGATCTTGCCATATCCTACCTCTTCCACCCACAAGAGCAGGCTGAGACAAAGGGAAGAATGGGTAAATGACTGCACTTTCACTTTTTGCCCTTTCTCTGAGCACATAAACAGCAGAGCCCTCCTCGGTTCCATCTGTGTTTGGGCTACTTGGGAAGTGGCTGGCTGGAATATCCACTATGAGCCTTACATACTTCATCCCTGAGGGTTTGTTTATACGAAGTCGTAACCCCCAGTACCTCATGATATGACTTTATTTAGATATATGGTCACTACAGATGTAAACAGTTAAGATGAAGTCATACTGGAGTACAGTAGGCACCTAACACAGTATGGCTTACTGAAAAGGTAAATTCAGACACATAGATGTACAGAGAGAAAACATGCACAGGTAGAAGGTCATGTGACTCAGGGGAAGGCAAAAGTCAGCTGATGCTTCTACAAAGCAAGGGACACCAAATATTACCAGAAAACTGTCAGAAACTAGGTGAGACATATAAAGCACATTCTTTTACAGCCCCAGGAGAAACTAATCTCACTGACAGCATGATTTCCAGACTTCTAACCTCTTGTGGAGACAAGACATTTCTGTTGTTTAAGCGACTCAGTTTGTGGCACCTTGTTGCATCAGCCTTAGGAATCTAATATATACCCTCAAATCTCATCATAAATTGTGAGATACTGGGCTGGAGGTACAGCTCAGTGGGGTAAGTGCTTGCCGCTAAGCACTAAGGCCCTGAGTTCGATCCCTGGTCCCGGAAAAAAAATTGTGAGATACTTTTTGGAACTGCACAGGTTGGAAGAATAGAAGAGCAAGGAAGACTTATATTGTGCCATGGCCGTTGGTAAGGAATTTCCCTTTCTGTAACTCACCATCTCCAAACAGCTGCAGGATAGCAAGGTCCACCTGGCGCTTCCACCCAGAGTCCTTTTGGATGGCAATGCCATAACCAGTAGAAGCAAAGACCTTGCCACTGCCAATGGTCACCAGCTTGCAGCCTTCATCTCTGCCTGCCATGTAGTTCAGCACTGCCGCATCGTAGATGAATGCATCCAGTTTCCTGTGCAAGAAACAAGCAAACAAACAAAATCCAAAGGAGGAAATGTAGAACAAAACTACCTATAGGACCATTAACATGAAGCAGCAGGGTTCCAGAAAGCCATGGAGAGAACTGGTTCAAAGTAAGGCTGAAGTTGGGCCACAGCCAGAATCTAATGCCTGAATCCCAGGCTGTTCTTTATGTGATTTCAGGTTGAAAGGAGGAGTTCTTTGCCTCCCACTGGGAATAATAAGAATGGAAGTTGGGCCTGAAGCCAACTCATAAGCTGTGTCTGAAAAGGAGAAGGAGTAAAAAAGAATCAATAAAAATAATAACAGAAATAATGAAAAGCAAGCACTATAGTGATAACAAATAGCATGGGTAAGATTTATATAACATTTTTCATTTCTCAGTTCATTACAGCCCAGAGTGGGGATAAGTGTAGGGGTGTGTGTGTGTGTGTGTGTGTGTGTGTATTTCAATATACAGGCAGTGCCATTTTTGTGGCCAGAAAGGTCCCAATGTTTTGCTGTGCAGCACAAGGACAAAAGTGAGTGGTGGCGTGGTGGCAGCACAGGCTGTGTGAGATTGCATGCGAGACACTGGAGAAGGAGAAGAGCTCAGACCTCTCAACTTTCTAAACACATAAAACCTTCACCTTACGTATTGTGCCTGATGAGACTAGGAATGAGAATAGGAAGCATAAATCAATGTTTAAAAGCAATGTTTTCTGCACAGCAAATGTAGAGAAAGAAATTCAAATAAAGCCATACGGCTAACAGGGCTGAAAAGAACACCATGCCTCATCCCTGCACTTCTACATGGTAAGTAGCGTTCTCCTTCCTTCAGCAAAAAACAAGCTGTTCCTCATATGATACGACACAGGACATTTTATAAAAGCTGCCCTTCAGAAATGTAACACAACAACAACAACAAAAAAACCCGAAGTTCCAATGTCTGAGAATTCTGGGTGTACCAGGATTCAGACTACCAAAAAGCATCCTTTAAAACCTGTTGTAATTTTATGTATGTTTAATAAGAATCTTGTAGTATTCAATGCAACTTTGTGTCTAGGTGGCTCTTTCAGACCTGGAGCTGCAGAGATATTGAGAGGAGGTCCCTGTCATTACACAATAGGAAAATAGTGACAAGGTCCCTTGCCCCCCAAATCCCAACCACTAAAACGTTGCAGTGGCTACCACTGCCCGCAGCTCTGGCTTCTGTGACCCAAACAGAAAAAGGGCTAAGTGTGCACAGCGCAAGGCATCCCAGCACATTGCTGCCTCAGACAGGAACTTTTTACCCAATGCACACTCCTTGAATACAAAACTGGCTCACAAAGAAAGCCAACAAAAGTTGAACTAGAGATCAGACAGCACATTCTTACCTTTTGTTATCTAAAATCTTTTACATTTTTCTCTTTTATTTCTCCACTGTCCATATTACACCAGAACTATCATTTTCACCTCTGAGAGACGATAGTTCTTTTCTTCATGCATAACATATGAGATTTGTCTTTGACTGTTCCCCTCTGCTTTTGTATCTATGTAATCTCTGCTTCACGATTGCATCAATGCAATCATCAGAAAATAATTTGTGAAGAAATACACAGCAGTAAGGAATAGAATATGAATCTTTGTCTATTGGCCTGAATGGCAATGTCAAACACAAGTGGGAAATCTGTAGCCAGGAAATAGTCTTTCTTGCTTTAACGTTTTATGGCACAAAGCTTGATAGACAGCACTTCTGATTCAGTGTAGGGGTAGTAAAGGTAAGAAACACATGGCTGTGGGGGGGGGTACTTCTTACCCTGTTTTCAGGGAGAGCAGTGCATCGTCCACACCCCTCTGGTTGAACTTTCCCATGTAGGCGTGCATTTCTGCATAGTTGTTGCGAATATTCCTCTCTGTGCTACCATTGGGCACAGTCCCGAAGCGAAAAGGAGGGGAGAAGTCATTAGGTCTCTGGAACTAGAGAGAGAAAGAGAAGGAAGGGGTGGGTAAAATACTTTAGAAACTATGAAGAGACATTACGTTAGCATTAGCAGGTTTTCAGTGGAAGGGACCCAACTATAATTCACCAAACACATTTGCCCTCAGTCAGGTGTGGCAATTGCTATCTAGAAGCGGACTTCAATTCATTGAATAATATTGCTGAGCGATTTCTACTCGCCCAGTCCTGACTTTAATCCATAACCTCGTGTGATCCTCTTATGCACACTGCACAATACCCGTGGTGGTGATCCAGAAAAAATATGTGCTGGGAGCTTAACTATGGTGGATGGTTACATTTATTTATTGATTTTTGGCACCAGAAATCGAACTCAGGACCTAGTGCTTGACAGGTACGCATTGTGCCACTGAACATATCTCTGGCCCACACTTTTATTTTAAAAAATTGTGTAAAATCTGTATCCAGTTCTCTTAATTTAGGAGTCTAAAGACATTGTCATTGCACCACTAAGGGCACAGGGCCTTAGTGAGGGGAGCTACACTGTATTCCTGAAGATAATGTGTTCAGTGTCTAATACATTTTGCTAAGAAATTTTCTCTTGACTTTCAAAACATTCAAAGCTCATATTTATCCTATACAAGGCGTTGGATAAATTGCAAGATCAAATGCCATATTAATTACATCCTTGCCTTAGTTAAATACTGAGAGTGGATCGCGAGTGTCTACCACATTAAAGTGAAACTTTTTGGATTTTCACATTTATGACATCAGCTTTCTTTCCAGCTATTATCCTGCAATGACTAAGTCTTGATGTTGCTTTCTGAATACATAATTTGTTCACTTGTAGACTGGGTAAAGTGCAGCTCTTTAACAGAAACTCAGCATATTCTCTAGGCCAATGCATGTCCTTCATTTCAAAAGCTAACTCAAAGCAATTTCTTCAGGAAACCTTCTGTGAATTCTTTCTTCTATCAAATTTACCCAGAGTGATCTATTAGTAGTAGTTACTCTGGTTTAGATCACTGTAATTCATACTAAAAATTTAATTACTCCTAAATGTACTAGCTAAGTAATGAAAGCCAGTCTCTAATGAAGTCATTAAGATTTAGGCCAGAGACTAAAACAGATACGGATTGAAGACCAGCTCTGCCACTTGGGTACTGCGTGACCTTGGGTAAACCACAAGAAGTCTTTGTTCACCATTTTTCATCTGTTAGAGCTGATAATGCTTAGTTTTGAAGATTGTTGTGAGAATTAAACTATACACCATACATGAAGTGCTCCAACACCCAACATTCAATAAAAATTCTTATACTTTTTGGAACTCATGTCTCTATTCTGCATTTTCTAGTAAACTTTAGGTTCACCGAGCATCTCATTCTATAACAGAAATTATAGAATATAACTAGGGTCTCATGCTGTGCCTTTGTATATGAAAGAAAATGGAGATATTCAAAGTCTTCATGTTTTCACTATTGTATCAGTTACTCTGGAGATATGATTGAAAATCTAAACTCTAATTTCTAAAAAAAAGTCTGACCTGCTAATTCTGGAAAACTCTGAATCTTCAGAATGGCCTGGTTTAGAAGCCATTCTTTTCTTTCTCAGAATTTGAGGGTTTCACGGGGCACAAAATGTCACAGCACCAGGAGCCATCAGTGCCCTCTTAACTGCTCAGCATTGACCATAATCAAAGGAGACTCATGCCGTGGTGTTAGTATGGGATGCATCAAAAGACCACTACTTCCTGACTGAAAAAGCTGCCCCTTTGACATATCACAGTGCTTCTTATATTAAAAATTTTAGTTTATTTTTAAAAGACTTGTAATTTTTAAATGAATAAAAATAAATGCAAGATAGTCAAAGAGTGTTAGCAAAAGATAAATGCAAGATAGTCAAAGAGTGTTAGCACTGAAAAGATTTCTCTAGGTTAGCTAGATTAAACCTTTTATTTGACAAATGATAAAACAGCCCAGAGTGCACAAGCGAATGGCTCAGCTTCACACAGTGGCAGTGATGGCTAATTTTCTCAGAGCTCCAGTGGCCTGATGAATAGTCAGCTCACTGCCCCCCGGCAGATACCAAGTTGAAAGTCAACAGGGATTGCTTTAGTGGAGATAGACACCGGAATGTTTTCCATATAACTTTCTAATGTAACACTTTGGATGTTTGAATCAAAGTATTCTCCAAATCAAAAACAGAGTAGATAATATGGTAGGCAGAAATGTAACCCAATAAAACCCATTTAACCCATAAATTCCCACTGTACTAGGGCAATGACAAACCATGCTCATAATGACCATGATACTCCAGGGCTTACAGTATTTTCTGAAACATCAGTAAAAGTTGTAATCATGTCCAATATAGTCTGGGATAAATTACTGCACTATAACTTGTTTTGCAAATTGGTGATCCATGCAAATGCTTGCAACAATTTTTGATTAACTAAATGGATTCCTATTCTCAGCATACTTCACTTTCTAATGAGGGCTCACACTACAAGCATGGAAATTTTTCAAAAACTAAAAGAAATCAAATAATAGAAAATGCTGGCAAGGATCCAGGGAAAAGTGAACCCTTCTATATTTTTGGTGGGAATGTAAAGTAGTTCAACCACTGTGGAAATGAGCAAGGATATTTCTTAAAAAACCAAAACTAGAAATTCCATTTGGCCCAGCTATTCCCTTTCTAGGTGTCTTCTTCAAAGAATGAAAAGCATCATATTACAATAACACCTGTATATTCATGTTTATAATAGCACAATTCATAACAGCTGAATCTTTGAAGTAGCCTATATGCCCATCAATAGATGAATGGAGAAAGGAATTGTGGTAGTTATTTATAATGGAGGACTATTCTGCCCTAAAGAAGGAGAAACTTGAGTCATCTGTAGGAAAATGGGTGTGCCTGGAGATCATAATGTTAAGGGAAATAAATCAGACACACAAGTTTAAATGTTGCATCGTTTCTCTTGTGTGAAAAACCTAAAATATAAATGAAGAAAAATAGAAAAGCATAGAAATGCTAAGATGGATTTTTGTAAAAGGAAGGGATGTAAGGCATGGAAGAAATAGAAGGGAGAAGGGAAAGGGATGAAAAATCTTAGATGTGCTATGCATATGTACTAGCTCCCCACTAAGAATGTATATCGTTATGTACTGACAAAAGACAAAAATTAAAAAAAGAAAACTTCCATCCTGCTTTCTAGTTACTTTTAATTTTAGTTCATCTTTATATTTCTAGATGCTGTTTTATAACTGTGTATTTGAGTAAATAAAAACTCAAGAAATGAATAAAAGAAACATAGACGAGAGAGAAAAAATGGAAAAAGAGGAACAACATTGAAAGATTTATATTATGTGTTCAAAATTCATTGTGAAGCTATGGGAATCATGACAGCACTGAAATGGAAAGAAGATGAAAAGATTGTTGTAACAGAACGGTGTGTTCTCTGACAGACCTGCACAGCTACGGACAAGAAGCCTTTCAGTGGAGATGGTGTCATGTCCAACAAATGCTGTGGAGATATGTAAATATTTGCATGCAAAAAAGATCCTCACAAAATGTAACACAAAGTGGATGATATATCTAAAATGTCAATCCTAAAATTATAAAATCTCTAGGAGAGACTATTCATAACCTTGAGTTAGCCAAAGATTTGTAGACACAACATCAAAATGTACAGTCTACCCCTCCCATTAGATTTCATGAAAATTATGAACTTCTCTTGAAAAGATGCAGTTAAGATCATGAAAACACAAGCCACCAACTGGGAGAAAATATCTGAAAATAAATTAAAGCTATTAAAGAACAAATTAAATAATAACCTGGCAAACTTATATAGTTGAAGCATCTTCCATATGAAAATAATCAGAGAAACCAATCAGTCAGGAAAGCAGAGAATGAGACGGTGTAGTCCTGTGAAAAGAATTTATCTGGGGGGAAGACTATTCAGATTTGAATTCCAGCACTGCTTCATACCAGCCTGCAGGAACATGATCAAGTTACTTAAATTTATGAAGCCTCATTTTTTTGGAAGCACTGTTTTACGTATGTATGTATTTTTAAAGAGAATAAAAAACAATAAAAATGACACAGAATTTCAAAACAAGGTGATAGGAAATTAACAATGGTTATTATATTGCATATTGTTACCTTCAAAGTAGTTGCTCAGATTACCAGATACAGGCATGCAAAGTTGATCAAACAATGTAAGTATTATTTTAATGGCTAAGATAGTACATAGAAAAGCTCTTAACTCCATATCTAGCACATGGTGAATTTTCAAAAGTGTTAGCTTCTGCAGCACTGAAGTCCTAATATCTGAAGTTGTCCTGTGTAAGGCAATGAAAGCTCTTGTTCTCCAATTTGTTCCTTAAACTAGGCCAGGCTGGGGCCCAACAGGGAGAGTACATTGCCCCAGAATCAGCCAAATCTGAAGGAAGAGAGCACTTCCTTTTTCTTTTGAAAATTCTTGTCCTAGCTTGATAAAATGTGAAGTTTAAATATAATGCAAATTTTCAAAACCTATCATTGGAACTTGAACTTTACTAAAATTTGCATTCATAGAGAATTACATGTTAAAGGAGGCCCAAGGGGAAGAATGCAAAAAAAAAAAAAAATAACCTTCCAATCTGCTGATGTTTCCAATAAGTGCCTTCATAATAAAACTAACCCCAAGCTATAAGGCATTATTGTTTAACCTGAGTGGCAATCAATGTTCTCTGGGGTTTTTTAGAGAAATAAACTTTAGCTCCATTAAGAAACAGAAAATGCCTTAAAATATAATAGAAAGGACCTTAAAAACAATTTAAAAATCCAGTACAATATGGAAACCAGTAATTAAATTAAAACCATCTGACTTTGGAGTAAGACATTTTTTATAGGACTTCTTATAAATAGTCTTTGACCATCATAGGACTTCCATGAACTTGAGATTTTTTCCAGGAGCCACCTAGGTTGGAATTACCAAATCATGGGTTCAGATAAGGAAGTAAAAACACAGAAGGGATGGACTATTAAGGATAAGTTTCATCTCACAGATGAGGAAATCAAAGGCTTGGAGGGGTCTCTAAGACGTTCAAGGTCATATGGTGTAGCAAGACAAGCTGAAACTTGTCTGAGTGCTAAGCCTTCTCATGCAAGCTCACATGCTTGCAGAACATTCTGCTTCTTGGGGAGCCAAGCATACGTGTTAAGGGAGGCATATTCAGTGCCCAATCTCACCCTTTCCCCTGGATTCTGTATATGATTCCCGGCAATTATGGTAAGCCCACACTCGCACAAGGGCAGAACTACTCCAGAATGCTAAGAAAATGGTAATCTCATTTGATTCTCCAGGAGCAGCAGTGAATCAGAATTCAGCTTTCTGAGCTGCTGGGATCATCTCAGCTCCCATTTTAATGACCTCAAGTGAATTAATCCCAGCAGTCCTGCAGGAAGAAAAGTGCCCCAGAAGAGCCCTGCCTCTCCCACAGATGACCATGCAAGGCCGTGGTATGCTGGCTGCCACCTCCACAGGAGAGAGCTGTTATCCAGCCTGCTGCCAAGAAAGGGAGAGGAACAGGGTTGGGAAGTGGGGATATGGCCCAATTCATTTTCTAATTGTCAAATAAATATGTAACTTGATTTTCCTATGGGTAGAACATTATTGATTCATTAATAATAGCCACTTTTATTCAATGCCTATGTGTGTGCTGGGAATAATCCATGTTATCTTCCTGTAACTATACTGATTGAGATACATCAATTCATTTGGCAAATATTTACCAAGCATCTATTAGTGTTGAAGAACTCTATTAAGAAATAAGGATACAAAGATTAAAAGATCAGACCCTGCTTTCAAGGAGTTCACATTCATTCTATGTTTTATTCACTTATGCTCGCATTCATTCATCTGTTCATATACTGAATCTTTCATTTATATTTATAGTCCGCAAGTATTTGCTGGTATCTCTCATGCCTAGCTAAGATTCCAGGTGCTGGGATTGTAGAACTGCAGAAGATCTGAGCTTCCAGGAGTTCACATAGTACAGAAAGGTACCAGCTGATAAACAGTTTTTTAAAAGTACACATTAGCCTCAAATTCCGCCACAAATGCTTTTCCATTCTTCAAAGTAACAGGTGACATCAACGTCCCCTCCCGTTGATTCTGTGCTGGTCTAGGTGACTTCCTTGACCACAGAAAATGGCAGAAGCAACATCCTTGGACTTCTGCGGCTAGGGCATAAGATCCTTGGTAGTCCCTCCCTGCAAACCCTTCCTTCTTCAAACCTCATTCCAAAGTGATCAGTCTCCCATATAAGTCCAGCAGTTCTGAGGCCACCACACTGGAGACATACCTGCAGGTGCTCCTATCTGCAGCCCCAGTTGGGCCCTGTCTTCCAGCCATTCCAGCTAGTTTGCCAGGTGGGACAGTAATGCCATTATGGACACTCCAGAGAATCCCAGCCCTCAGCTGAAAATCAAGTGACTTTGTGAGTGCTCCGCAGCCACACCTTGCCCAAATATCTGACCTTTAAAGCAGTGAAGGCAATGAAACAGTTCTTGCCTGAAGCCACTAAGGGTTAGAGAGTGCGCAGTGCAGCGATAACTGGAACGTAGACGGAGTCACATGGTGGAAATGGGCGCTGTGGAGAAAGTGAAGCCATGTGACAGGACAAGAGTTATTGGCAGAAGAGCCAGCTCTGACTGGCTATCCCAGAAAGCCTGTCTGAGAAGGTGGTGTCTGAGCAGGCACCGGAATGAGAAGAACAGTATACATAAAGACTGCAAGAGAAGCATTAGGAACCCAGGAAACAGCAAGCTGCCCAGGAAGCCCAAGACACAGGGCCCTGCCCTGGGGACAGGCTTGGTGTGATCAAGGGGCACTGAGCAAGGTGGTGGGTGCTGTGCAGCAGCCAGGCCCATGTGGTCACGGGCCCAGAGAGCAAGGAGCTGTCTCAGGTGGTGGCAGGAGCTGAAGCCTTGGGCAAAGACTTGAAGGAAGAGTTTCTCCATTAGGGCAGGAAGAGCAAAGCAGTTTGTACACAGAGGCAGTGATCTGTTCAGAGATACAAGGTGGTGAGGGAGCGGGGCATGATTGCACACCACAAATAAGTGCTGTGGCCATAGTGTCTAGAGGTTTGCAGCCCAGATCTCAAGGGGAGCTGAATTTTGGGCAAAGAAGTCTAGAGTCCGCACACCAAGGTGTGAGAGAACAGCAGAACCTCCGGGCCAACCTCCCTGGGTTCAGGTCTCTGCCACATGACAGCTGGATGACCTGAAGCAGCCCACTGAACTTCCCTGTCCTCTCCCACACTCGCACCATGGACTCATAACTGTACTTACTCATTATGTTTGGCTTCAATGAGCTAATTCAGCCAGAGAGGTTGCACAGTGCCTAGCTCAGATAAGTAGACCATGTCAACTATTGTCATGAGCATGATTATCTTTGTCACTGAAGACAACCGAGAAATTCTGTCGGAATGATGAGACTGGGTCTTTGGTGTTAGAAGGAGCCCTCAGTCACCAGCATGCAGAAAGATCAAGGTCGCGAGAGACAGGAGCTGAGGATCTGAGCTCTGATGGCAGTCTGGACACCAGCATGGGGGTGGGGGATAAGATAAGAAGGAAGAGAAACATCACCAAATACAGCCTCTGAGGGGCCAGGGATAGAGCTCAGCAGCACAGCCCTGCTTACAAGTGCAAAGTCCTGAGTTCAATTCCCAGTACCCCACAAAAAGGAAAACTTCAATATGTTTCACAAAATTCCAGATACAGCCTCTGTCTTCCAAGAATATAGGAGATAGCACCTGTGCATAGGTAATGTACAAGACCTCAGGGTGTGGACCAATGCAGTAGAAATTCCAAGGAAGAAAGGCTGCTATGAGGCTGGGAGACCAGGAAGGCCCCTGGAAGGAGGCCAGAGTGAGGCTGGCAGGGAGGTTGGCTGAACGTAGAAGTCAAGATGTTCACATGTGAATCTGTCCATACCAGCGAAAGCCCTGCTTTAGGTCTCCTTCTCTAAGTTCTCAGGGTAGGAGTGAGGAAACACATTTATGGAGTCTTTGAGTTCATGGTGACAGGAGAAAGAGCAAGTTCTAAACACAAACCTCAAAATTGCACAAATATTTATAAACTCTACTGTCCAAACTGGTTTCTGACCGCCAGACAAAGCTATCTTCTTAATGAAGAGGTTAATTAGCATTAGATCTGCTGCTGAATGACACACACAAATGAAAGCGGCTCTACTAAAAAGAAGTGCTCTCCTGGGCAATTGGCCGTCCTGAAAAATAACTCTCCTCCTTCGGTCTGAGTGCAATCAGCATGTGCAGATTAGGATACAGCAGTGCAGTGACCTTGCAGAGAAGGCCATATTGGCCAGCCTGTTTGTAGGGATCCATCTGCATGAGACAGGGAAGCTGGGGGCTTTTGTCTTCAAAGCCTGACAGTTCTACACATAAATATTCATCCCATTCCTCCTGATTTTACATTTGAATCACAAACAGAATCAATGCTCAAATGCCACTCAGTCTTTCTCGGCACCCGAGAGGAAAAGGATTCTGATACAAGGGCAGCCTTCAGTCTGCTCGGCATAATGGGAGAACGCAGCACATTGGCACTCCACAGAGATCACCTCTACACCTGCCCAGTACCCTCCTGTCGTCACTCCTGAGATTGTCATTGGTCTCTTATTTTAAGACTTTTAGGCTGTTGGCTTTTATTACCACTGTCGTTATTATTGATGCACGAGTCTATGAATTTCAAACTCATACAGTCTTGTAGTCACCGGAAGAGCCAGGTCACAGAAAATTTCCATCACCTCAAATCTCTCCTTCACTTTTCACTTTCGGTAGTCACCGATAGGGGTAATTCCTGTGTTTTTGTCTTTTTCAGACTGTCTTATAGCTGGAGCCATATAGTACGCACCCTTCTGAGACTGGCCGTCCATTACTGATAACGCCTCTAGGGCCAGCTGTGCTGTAGGTTGTTCCTTTGTACTGCTGAGTAGTATTCTGTTAGCTTACTGTCAGCTTTTGCTTCTGTTAGTTTACTTTTAGCTTTTGGTAATTATGTGTAAAACAGCTATAAACATTCATTCACAGGTCTTTGTGTGAGCGTAAGGTTTTATTTTGGTAAGATAAATACCCAAGAGTGAGAATGGTACTTTGCCCCAAAGTTCATTTACATCTTTTCTCTTTTTTGAACTTCCCACTTTTCTCAGAGGCTAGAAAGCAAGTACAACCATGGTGACTGTCTTCATTAGCCTGGAGTATTGCACCAAACCTTGTGGCCTACTGCTAATCTTTGCATAAAATCGTTCTACAGCCCAGCTAGGACACAGGATATCTAGGCATGTAGCCTCAGGCTCTGAGCAGGATCAGGAGAGGGAGATAGTGCCTGGAGGCTACGGTCTCCCTCCTCTTTTACCACAATTCTTTGTGTATTGGGGGGGACGGGAGGAAGAAGAAAGCCAGGTGGTAACAAAGTGGATTTTTCAAAGGAATGATCTCCTTCCCTATTTTGTGGCACACAGATGCATAGGACAGATGTGAAAAGGAGATAGCTTGGGCTTACATCGAAAGCGCAACATGATGATTAATATATAAAGATCCAAGTCCAAAACTGACCTCTTGGGCTGAGAATATAGCTCAGTAATAGAACACTCATCTAGCATGAGTAAGGTCCTGAGTTTAATCCAGAGGACTGAATAAAAACAAAACCCCTGAGCTCTACTGCTTATTAGCTGTGAGTTAATAAATAAACCACTTCACTTTGAAACTTAGTATCAACAATATCCCAAGATGAGAAATAGTGTACAGAAGCCCCCTATAAATCCTCCATTTCAAAACATGTGTTCCAGAGTAGCCACTCAGGGACATGACCAACCTGGTGGTGGACATAGAGATGATTAGAATGGCAGCTTCTTCACCTTTATGAAAGTTACAGTATGGAGTGGAGGTAAGAGAAACAAATAATTATCTTTACACTTAGAAATTATTCATTGGAGGATAAAGCAATAACCACTGTTGAGATCATATCACCTTGTCTATAGATTAGTTGTGATTGTACTATTTTTATGCTAATTGGTGTCTGTTTGTCAATATGTTTTTGTACTTGTATTTTTTTTAAATAAAAAAAAAGAAATTATTCATTGGAGAGAATACTGTTCGAATTCATTCAGAGAAAATGACTGAATTACAGTAGTGTTATGGAGTGTAGTTGGAAGATTCAGGTATATATAAAAAGTACCAAAATGAACTCAGTTCTTATCCTGGGTCCCCGAAGAATCCAGTGACATTTTGCTGTTGCCAGAAAGCAGCTGAGCACATAATAATCACTCAACCCTTTTATTGCTTCTGCTGCCTTGACTCTGTATTGGTACTGCAAATTTCCACAGTGGTGGACGGAGTTCCGTCTGCAGGTGAAACATCTCACACTGGGACATGAGAAGGCCAGTGGGTCTGCTCTTCTGCACCGGCTGCACCGTTGCTCTGGAATGTGTCTTCCTGGTTCTGGGTGCTGGGATGCTGGGGGAGGAGCCCTGGGCCTCTCTGAGCTCAGTGTAGAACTGGATCTCACGCACAGGCTCCAGAGGAGAGGAAACGTTTTCGGTAGGAACTCTTTCTCCACCTATCACCATTCCCATGCCATAGTCAAGACAAGAGCTTGCAAGAAAACAAACAACCCACTCTTCAAATTCCTGGAATTTAGTCAGCTTTCCGTTTTTCCTCATTGTGATGACCTTAAAACAGTCAAACAGCCAGTTCTTTTGAGTTTTTCAAACTTTGAATATCTGAATCTTAATAAATATTGCCTGAAATAACTCATATATAAGAGAACGGCATCCTACTGTATGTTAGCCAGCTGAGATTTGGTCCTTGAGCTAGCAGAGCTGGGCAAATGGTTTTATTCCCAAATTAACTTTATTAACTTTACTATGTCATAACCTGCACATTGGAGCTTTAGTGTTGGGCAAAGTCCTGTGCTTGGTCATAAAATATCGCCATCCACACACATTTAATGGGCATGAATGATGGATAAATCACTGGGCCCTAAAATGAAAAGAGGCAACTGACACAATCCCTACATTACAGTTTAGTTGGAAGGAATGATAATAAGAATAACACAATGCCGCTGGCAGCTAACGTTTCTCACAGTGCAGACCATGTTCCTATAATTTATGTATAGCAACTCATAAATCTTCTGATCGACCCCTGAGGCACATGTGATTATCTCCATTTGATGGACAAGGACAAAGATGTAATTTGAATAAGGTCAGACTGAGTGAGGATTCAAACCCAGTGTCTTCACAAATAACTGTAAGAGACACCATGGAGTTCAGTGCCCACAGAACAGAGGCTCGGAAAACATGCAGAATGAAGAATCCAAAGACTGAGTGAGCATGCCAGGGTCCTTTGGGAGGGAAGGAAAGTGAGGACCATGAAGGCGTAGAAGGAGTAGAGAGCATCAGAAAGGTGAGCTTGGGGTTGGAGAGGTCACACAGAAGACACAGCACGGGACTGACCCCTATACACTGGCTACAACTTACACAAGCAAAGAGCCTTTGGGCAGGCAATCAGAACAGCTGAGTGGCATGAACAAAGATATAAAAGTACTTGAGCACAAGCTGGATGTGGCGGTACACTTTTGTAATCTCAGCACTCTGGGAGAGGAGGCAGGAGGATCACAAGTTCAAGCCCAGCCTGGGCAATTTAGTGAGATCCTGTCTCAGATTTTAAAAGGGGTGGGAATATATCTCAGTGTGAAGACCCTATCTGGGCTCAATCATCAATAACACCCCCACACACACACACAAACGTGTATGTGCGCACACATGCACACATACAGAGTCCATGAGCACAGTGTCTGGCTCTGAAGTTGGAAGCAATGTTGCACATGTACACATGGAACATAAGTTGGAGCCCAAGCAGGAGCCATACCATGAGGCACATGAGCAGTCAGGCTTAGCAAAGATGCGAGGTGAGTCCCACCATGATCAAGCGTCATTATTACTCAGCTAAAGTGGTATGGCTTGTGAAACAGAGAAGGTGGAGAAGGGATTACTGGAAAAGTGCTAAGAGCCTGGACTATTTTCAGGAGGAAACACAAAGGGGAGGATGAATGAAAAAGGACATCCAAGTGGAAGCCTTGCATTCAGAAGAATCAAGGGGCAGGTGCAGAGCCAACCTCCTCCCCACCAGCGCTACGCTCCCACACTCAGTAAACCTGCTGGCCTCCTTGTGGGCGCTAGAACATACCGGCACACTCTTGCCTGAGCATACTCTTCCCTCTGCTCACAAGGCTCCAGATGTCCACACACAGGGCTCTCTCTCTCTCTCTCTCTCTCTCTCTCTCTCTCTCTCTCTCTCTCTCTCGCTAACTTCCAACCAGATCCTATGGTCTGCCCAGAAGTACCTTCCCTGAGCACTCAATTGAAAACTACCCACACTTACTATCTCTTTCTCTGCTTTATTCTTACCCATAGTATTTCATAGCACCTAATACTGTATGGAATTACCTTTTTAGTGTTTTGTTCTCTTCCCACTTAGAACATAATATAATGAACTCTGTTTTTTTCCTGTTTTGATTTTTGCTGTATTTCCAGTGCCTAGAGGAGTAGCTGTCCCTTAGTAGGCTCGCAACATGAATGAGTGAATAGACCTCTTAAGGCATGAGCTGAACAGCACAAATGTGGATAAAAGTGTTATAATAAAGCCCCTCTGCAAGTACATTGCCTACTGGCTAACGCTTCACAGTGCAACACACAGTGGAGACGTACTGCTCCTCAGATTCAGGGCTAGTCTAGTGTGGCGGGTAAATAAGGAGTTAATTTGTCCTTGTGCCAGTTGAGGACATCTTCCCTGGCACCGTCTCCATTTTTCGTTCAAAAAATAAAGCAGATCTGAGATCCCACAAGAGCTTTTCAGATTTAGGACTTCACAATGCATATGAATATCTCTTTGGCATCGAAAATGTGACAGAGTTGGAGATTGATGATGATACACAGAGACGAAGTGGAACAGAGGCATAGAGTGGCATGAGAGTTTGGTCTGTAAGTCCTGCCACATGTGACAGGAGGTCATGGCTGTGCCCCTTTAACCCAGTTGTCGGCAAGATTGTTACAAACAGGTGTTACTGACTCCTCCACCCCACCACGTGGGCTGATCTGCGAGAGGGCAAGGAATTGGTTCAGACACTCTTTCAAAGTCGTAGGGGCAAGAAAGGAGAAATGGTCTTTAGAAATGTCAAGCGAAGGATGTAGGTGGGCTCACCATGGAAACTGGGATTCTGAAGATGCATCAGAAACTTGGGAGGCTCACCTGCTTTGGGAATGAATGCTGAAGGTCAGTAGCAGGACTTCCATCCGCAAGTTGTTTCAGTGAAGTTCAGTGACTAAGTCAGTGAATTATTCGTGAGTTATTTAATAATCGCTCCATGTAACCTAAGGTTCTTAACATAGCACCAGTGTCTTCAGATTCACAGGATGGAGCTGGGACTGCCAAAGGAATAAGTGCTGGAAGAAGTGCATATTAAACATAGCCTATGCCTGTGCCACGCAGGGGCTCAAGCAAATGAGGGCACAAAGAACAGCGGTTCAGGGGACAGGCATACCTCCACTGTCCCAGCAATCGATCAGACTAGTCAGTTCCAGATCAAGAAGCAGAAATGTCAGCATCTGGACACACTGTCACAGGGCGACCCATTTACAGCACAGCAGAGCTTCTTGCTCTGCTCAATAAAGTCAGCCCCAGGAGAGGGGGACTTCAGTTGCTGGAGTGTCAGTGTTGGGAGGGAGCCTGGTGATCCCACTGCACAAACTGCATCCCTTTCCGGGGTTGGTGGTGGACCACCAGGAGAGGGCTCTGACGACCCTTTGGCAAATAAACTTGTTTATTCTATGACACATTATTTCCCTGAACTTATTCTGCCATGGATTTTTTTAACAAAGACTCATGATTTTTCCCAATATACTTGTGAACTATAAGAGTTTGGGAAATGACTCCTAAAGCACCTGTACACTGTACAAGGAGAAAGAACAGCCTGGGAAGCTCATTACCCATCCAAGAAACAGCCTTCCCTATTGTCCCCGCCTTGGTGGGTGCCTACTCAGCCAGAGCCACAAGAGGTAATGACAACATAAGGCAGAGGCTTGCGCGGTTCAGTCCTTGGGGATGAAGGGAAATCTGACATGCCCACATCGCCCATGACAGCCCTCCAGTTATAACGCACTGTAAGGTGACTGCTACAAAAGTAAAATGTCAATAACCATGTTGATAGAGGGGTGGGATTTAATTTTTCCACTTAGCTGAGACTTAACCAAAAAGAACGCTTACTTTCAACCCTTTTGTTAAAAATCACTCTAAACTATGTTAATTTGCATTCCACTTTAGGGTTATCATTCATTCAAATATATTCAGTGAGCACCTGCTATGTGTCATAATTCAAGGATATGGGGGCTATGTTGGAATTTAGATACAAAAGACTACAGATGGTTTAAGAGACTATGTTTAATATGTACTTATTCCAGAAAAATCCAAGAAACTGGTGTTACTTTTTTTTTTTTCTTGTCTTTTTGAGACAAGATTTCACTATGTAGTTCAGGCTAGCCTTGAACTCACTTTGTAGCCCAGGCTGGCCTCAAGGTCATGGTGATTCTCCTGCCTCAGCCTCCTGAGTGCTGAGATTATAAGTATGCACCACCTTGCCAGGCTAATTGTTATTTTGAATAATTGCCTTATATGAGTTTGTTAAATTGTCATTTATCTCTTGTTCCTTCTAAAAGTAGGAAGCGTTCTTTAGGGTTGGCTACCTTTTGTTAGATAAGTGTGTATTGGAAAATAGAAAGTGCTCAGCAAGCACTTGGTTGCCTAAGAAGCTGGATGTCTCCCTTCAGAGAAAGATGAAACCTAACCATAGCCATGACCCATGCATGGCAGGGCCCACTGTACCGTTCTCCAAAATGAGATAAGGGATGATGAGGGGCTTGGGAGAAGTCAAATAGCTTGCCAATACGTTCTGAAAGAACTTTACAATTTAAAATCTGACAAGCCACAGTCATAGCACAGTTTAAGACTACTTATCCCCTTTTCTTCTTAATAGCTTGGAAGGAAAGAAATTATAAGACGAGAAAACTCTACCTGGAACTATTAATGTCCGGTGTTTCTCACAGACATTATCTTTTCTTCTGCTCCTCCCAACCATCAGTTATGAAAGTATCTTTCTCTCAAATTCTAATGGCTGATAAAGAATGAAAAGCATTGGTTTGTACTACAAGCATTATATGAGTTATATAACTGCTTTCTCATTTATTTATTCCTTGACAAAGTAATTCATTCATTTATTTTTCAATAAATATTTGAGCACCTATGTGGGCCAGATTCTATTATAGTTACTGCAAGTACATCAGTGAACACAAAGGACCAAAATTCTTGCCCTTGCTGAGTTTCTAGTCTGGTATGGAGAGAAAAATAAACATAATTATGTTAAATATTATATCACTACATAACATATGATTTATAACAATGTAAAACAAGGCAAAAGGACAGGAAAACATAAATTTACTTAGAGCCCTTTCCAAATTTTAGGTCAGTGCTTATCTCATGTCCTGAGGGTACTGCTGCCCAGAACACCGCCTGGGTGAGCCCTCCTCTTTGAATCTAGCCCCATTAGCCAGGTCTGGTGTAAATTTTCAGAACAACTTCGAGTTTGCATTAGAGAAACATATTACATTTTTCCCACTTAAAACCCTAGCTCTGTTCCATCTCAGACTTAGAAAAGAGACTTTTTTTAGAGTAAGCACATGGGCTGAAGGAGTAGGATTCGTAGCAAGATAGAGTAACTTTGAACTGCGGCACATATTTGGGATAAGAGATGAGTCCATTTCACACTTTTATTCTAAAAGTCCTAATTAAAAGGAAATACACTCACTGATGGGAATATGTTCTCACCTACTTAGTGGGAAGTTACTTAGAAGTTTTCTTATTGAGCTCCATAATTCTATTAAGAGACCAAACTATTGGATCTTTTTAACAGTCTTAATTGTCATGTATTATAAGTTATTCTGTCAACAGATTACAAAGAAGCCAATCTACTTTAAAGGTATTTGTGAACCCCAAATCAGTCCACCAATGGCATGAGAAAAAGTGTCTGGCTGACAGTGAAGTAAGTTGCAAAGGAAGATTTTTCTTCTTATCAAATAAGAAGCACCTATCATGAGGCAGGTGGGATGGTTGGGAAATAGTAGGAATGCCCAGTTGAGGTGGACACTTTCTCGTTTTCTTTAATAACTGATGGGATGGAAAATATCCTGTTTAAAGATGCTGGTGACATCAGATTGGATTGGATGTCTGGGTGCTCGGGAAGTAAAATTAAACGTCAGAGCAATAATTGTTGCATAAAAGAGGATCTTAAAAGAATGAAGTTGAGCTAGGAAATATACATAGCAACTCTCACAGGATGGAAAATCATACTTCACTAAAGTCAGAAAAAAAGGAAATGGCTTTGTCAAAAGCATGGTAAAAAGAGATCATGGAACCCTAGTGCGCCACACACTGGACACTTCAGCAGTAAAGAGCTGGGTTTTTTGTTGTTGTATTGAGGCTTAAGCCCACTGAGCTACAACCACAAGGTCTTACTAAGTTGCCCAGGCTGGGCTCAAATTTGTGATCCTTCTGCTTCAGCTTCCTAGAGTGCTGGGACTACAGGTCTACACCACCATGCCCAGTGGTAGGGTTGCTTTTTAAATAAGGCGACTGTAATTCCAAGATACAGAGCAGTGTGTATGGCGTACGGGAGGGATGTAGTCAGGCTATGTTCAACACCAGTGCGAAGGCTTCCTAAGCACAGTGTGCTGTTTCTTCTTCAGTAACTCACAGCTGAAGTATGAGAAGGTTCAGAAAATGATTGAAGGTGAGGAGAGTAAGTCTTGTGGTGAAAGGTTAGAAGATGGGGTTTGCTTAACCCTGAAAGGAGCACCCAAGGCTATCTCTCTATTGCTGTACTTCCCATCCCGTGTTTTAAGAGCTAAATGTCCACCTTTTCCCTGGGCTATAAGCCTGTTTCAGCTCCTCTCCAACACCTTGCAGGTAGTACTCCTTTGATATTTTATGACATGCTTATATAAAATCATATTCACTGTTTGTCTGAGGTTCAAATTTCACCAGATGCCCTTATTTTTATTTGCTAAATCTGGCAGTGCTGTTCACGGGGCAACTAATAACCAATTGATAAATATTTGTTGGCTAAGTTGCTATTTCTTAGTAGTTATTTTGCTAAGTGCAGTGAACATATAAAAGCTCAAGCAAAAAGGTAAAACAACAGGTAGATGACACAAGAGTGCACATTTAATCCAAAGGCCTGAGGAGAGGAGCAGGGTTTCACAGGACGCAGAACCCAGGCTGAATGAGGAGTTTACAAAGGGCGCGAGAGGGTTTGTGGAGAGGCTCTAAGATAAGGAGCAGAACCATCAATGTGTCTTTGTCCAGGGTTCTGGGCCTTACTCACAGCAGGAAGGCAGCTGCTAAGGACTCAGAAACCAGACTATAGGGTGGGACACCGAGGTCAGAACTGACCAAAAATTCAGAGATAGCTGGTCGTGCAGAGCTGTTCTGATTTTCCTATCTCCTTATGAGGAATAAGTGACAAGACTAAAAGGCAATGAAAGTGAATTTCTGCCTCTTGTTGAAAGGGAACATCATTACATTGTAGTTCAGGCATGGAGGATAAGGCACATTAATTGGTAGCACGTTTTAAGTGTGAGGAAAACTCCCCAGGCTGAGATTAGGAGCTTCAGCGTCTGAAATCACTGGTACCCAGGCTCTACTAAACCATGTAGAACCTGAAATTTGGTGAATTTTCCAAGTAGCAAGGGATAATGAGGGTGAGGCAACAGTACCTCCATTAGTGGACAGATTAATATAGACAGAGTAGCAGCTCTTTCTTACAAGAAAAGCCTATCTTCCATTGGTACATAAACTTGTCAAGGGTTTTGATTCCCTGAAAATAACGTCTTACAAATAATTTGATTCCATACGTAGATAAGGTCATATGGCATTTGTCCTTCTGTGCCTGGCTTATTTCATTCATTACAAGGTCCTGATTTGACATTATTTATTATTTATTATTTCATTATACAAAATAGAAGTGAATCTAAACATCACATTGTATGCCATAAACATACAATTATGTGTCAATCAAAAATAAAAATGAAAGATCTTAATTGACACACACAAAGAAAAATTTAGGGAGGTTGTAAATTGTGACTTCTTCAGTCATTTGCAGGCAAGCTAAGGCTCTTCCTTCAGTCTGCAAGACAGATCGAGGCAGAAGAAATCAAGTGCATTTTTTTCCCGAGTCTTAAAGAACAGACAGTTCTTCAACAATATAGGCCATGTGACCAAGGAAGACCCATGGTTGGACTCTGTCCAACCCCACAGTGTGCAGTTTTCTTACAATAGGACACAGCAGTCAAATGGAATCATGTTTGAAGCTCACACTTGAAGTAACTGTTTTCCGTCACAGTGATAGGCAACAGACACAAATTCAGAAATGCTTCCTGAACCTTTCTTTTGCAGCTGGGAGGGTGTTGAGAGCTTCCTTTCAAAACATTCACAAGGCTGGCTACAAAAGACTTACAGGTAACTTGCCAGGGCAGATGCCCTTCATCTAGGCATCCTTGCACACAGAACTATTTTCAGTGAGTTTGGACACTGCAAAGTGACTCCTACTGTCTTCATTCCATACTTCTGCTGGCCCCAAAACATCAACAGAGCACTTGGAACCTTACAGCTTCCAAGACACATGCTAATCCTGAGTTAGAAATAGCAAGGGTTTTGTGAGATAGGTTTAGGGGGAGACCTGGGTAAATTGTAGGATATAAGTACTAATATTTACTGAGTCTTACAATGCATACAGTACTTTTCTAAGCACTTCAAGAGAAATAAGCCTTTAATCAGCATGAAAGGTACAGGTAGAGAAAACTTCTTTCCCCATTTTATAAATTGGGAAGTGAAGTACCAGAGAGGTTTAGCAACCTCGCCAAATCACAGGGCTTCTTGTTTTAGTTTTCCCCCTGAACTCTAGAGGTAGTGGCCATCAAAAAGATTTTGGAAGGGAAGGAAATGAGACAAAGATTGTAAAGCGTCTCCTTGGTCACTAATGACGGGTATGCTCCTTGAGATTCTATTAATGTGTCTTTATATCCTGATTACCATCATTGATGGCTATGTTTGCTAATACTGCAAAAGAACACATAATACAAAAGTTAATTTATTTTTGGCTTTGGAATGCAATTTTCAATAGGTAGATTCCAACCTAGGGTCATGCTATTCTCAATAGTTCATTTATAAATCAGCTCAGAAGCAGAAATACACTCCCCCAAAGAAATAATACTATAAATGATGTGCTCATTAAAGGCAATTTAATCAATAAAAGAGGAGAATTTTAGACTTAATATTATCTGCATGTGTTCTGGGAATACTATTCATTTAACAAACTTCTCTGATGTACCATGGACTGTCCCAGGTGATAAACAGACAATTGCTGAGAGCATGTCTGTTGCTTCCCTTGGCTGACAATTCAGAGAAGGAAATAACATCCTATCAATGACTCCAGTGAAGGGTGACTGTGGTGGGTTCAGGATGCTGGAGGACAGGAGTGAGTTTGTGGGGGTGCCAATGGACAGGAGAAGGGCAATAAAGTACTGGAAGAAAGGACAATAAATGTACTTTTCTTGGGTCTAGTGCTGGACCCTGAACTTCACTTGCTGTATCCATGGTCCACTTCCTGGGCTCTGGTGCATTCCTGAGCTTTCCTCTGGAGTACCCAACTCTATTTTCCTACATGATCCAAACCCACAAAAGCAAAACCTGTGTCTTTCAGTCTCAAGATCGCATCTAGATCTTATAGAAGGTGAGGGAGATGATCTGGAAAAGATGTCTTACTGGTCTGTGGTTATAGAGTCATTCCACTTCCCAAAGATAAATATATTTTAAGAAGCAGACAGTTTGAGTTTTTACATCTAAATCTTTAAGCTGGAAGTAGAAACACACCAAAGTATTGCAGAAAAATAGTGGTCAATCAACCTGGGTGACAGATTGCCTTGGGAACCATTTTCTTTCAACAATTCCTATTTTTTCACTGGACCACTGTTCTTTCCCAGTTTACAGAGTACCCCACACGGAAGTTCTTGCATCACCAAGAGTGGGTGGAAGTGGATCAGCCACTTGTCTGGGTACCTGCAACTTGGGGGTGGTGCTCACCCTATAACATGAGTTACTGAATAATGTGTAACTTTGGGACACTTCCAACTAAAAGTTGAAGTTCATTACGAATATTCCCTTCAAGAAGGGGCTGGAAAACTACCTGGCTTCCCAGAACCAAACTCCTACTAGCCCTTCTCCGTGTCAGTAAGACCACTGTCGCCCAGTGAAAGCCCCTCACGCATCGGCAGACTGTTTAGATTGCACCACTTCCAGCTCAGAGGACCAGGGTAACAACTGCGTAATATTGTTAAAGGCTTCTTTTCAGTGATTTGGGGTCGAGAGATGAGGTTGGAATTCCAGTTCAAGAGAAGACTGAAAAACTAGGTCAAGGTAATGAGTGAGTCTGGAGAAAAACAAGTTCTCATAACTGTGATTACTAGGAAACAAAATTACTTTCCTTGCTTCCAGGAGGTCCTGAACAAATGAGTGACTAAGGAGTAAGGCTCTGTTCACGTTAATCTCAGGATGTGAGAACTTAGTGTTCATCCATTTCTTTGTGTGTTTATTGCTTTTTAATGTACTTTGCACGGTGGGTCATGCTTGCCCTCGAGTGCAGGTATTCAGAGGATTGGTACATTTATACCACACGCACCCCACACTTACAAATGCCCGCCACATCCTGAAAAACATATTTTGTTGTTGGACTACAGGGATATTTAAGAGATAAGCTATTCTGCCCACGTTGTCTGGACTCTAGATCATACAAAATTCTATCCAAATTGTGGGTGGTGACATTCCATGTCAGGGTTCCAGTAACACCGGGCTGATGGTGCGCTGCGAACGCTGTCCAGCGGTGGCTTTGACCGCACTCCATCTCCACCTGAAGCCTTCCCAGCCTTCTCAAAGCAGCATCAGAGGGTTAAAGCAACTCCTTTGGCAGCAGCCTCTTCTCATTAGCAACCTGGAATCAGTGCTGCTCAGAAGGCTGCGTTTTCTTCAGTGTTTGAATATCAATTTGCATAACGAAACAGGTGAGAGTGTCTCTTGCCTGTTTAGGCAGCCATGATTGGCAGAGAGAAAGGGATTTGTATGTAATTAGCTGCAATTAATTTGACGTGCTTTTATAAGGATAAAAGGAAAAAGAAAATTGCTCAGTGCTCCAAGTCAAAGCCACATCTGCACCCTCTGCGTGTGCATGTGTGTTTGCAGCAATGGCTGGGTGTGACATATAAATGCATGTGTGAGAGAATAACCTGGTGTGTTCAAGTGCATTTTTATTTTTCTGGAAGCAAGAGAAAGGTCACCCCCAACCTCTACCCTGGAGGTTCTGGGCCATAGCGTCCTTCACAATGCAATGCTGTTAATCATCTTGTTCAATTTGTATTTGAGGCCACTAGGAGACATCATTAGAAATCACAGCATTCTTTCTTCAGTACCAGGATAACACCCAGCACAACATCTTTTCTTGTATCCAGTTCAAAAAGGGGTGCATCCCTGCTCTCTGCGGGTCTGTTGGCAATCACCTCTTGCAAAAAACTTAACTGGCTCATACCTGACTCAGAAAGGGCAGTGACACTAGTATAGGAAATTTCACCTAGTTAAGTATTTAAGAAATTTAATATCAGTGTGCATCCTTCAGCTACTCAGTGTTTCCTTATCACAAATATTTCAGAAACTGGAAATATGGTCCTTGCTTTATTTAGCCTGCTACTCTGGTTTCTCTTCTGGTTGTTTAAATCTTTCACCTTTACTTAGCCCACTAAAATGAGGATAAAGAGATGATGGAGTAGGTACATTGTCTTTCTCTCCAGTTTTTTTCTCTTTTTGTTTTTTCTCCAAATGGGAAGTTGCCTGGATCCTTTTCTTTTCTAGTTAAATTAAATACATTGGTTACTGCCTATAAGAGAGGAGACATGGCATCCAACAGTGTCTAGTGTTTCTGATACATTTACTCTAACAGTGGACATTAAAAAAATAAAAACTCTCAAATGAGCATGGGGCTGTGTGCACATGAGTGCAGACAGCAGGGCCCTGGCTAGAGATGTTTTTAGGCTACAGTGAACAAGAGTTTCTTCAAGGTTCCTATGTATTCGCAGCTGGGTAGATGGTGGCCTCTGGCCTGAGCCCTAGAATCACACCTTGAGAATCTAAGAAGTCAGACCAGAGAGAATAGGATGTCACATAGTGTATGTATGAGATTGTTCAGTAATAAGGACAGAAAAACAGGCAGATTTGGGACCAGGGATCACAGTGGCTATCACCTATCCACAAAATAAAATCAAAGTGAAGCCAGCTCCGATAATCCTGTATTTCAGCTGTTCCTTTCCTGCTCTCTGGAGGTGGGGTGGCAAGGGAGGAGGGCAGCAAGAGCAGCCAGTGGGGAAGGAAGGCACTTTCCTGACGGCACTGTAGTAGTCTGGCCTCAACTCATCACTCACAGAGAACATGGCAGACGTTCCCTCTGCCAGGTAAGTTCAGGAGTTCCCCAGAGATTCCTCAGCTTCTCCATTTGGTGACGGCCCTCCAGACTTTCTTTTGTGATTGCCTTTTTGCGGCCAGAAAGTACTTTGGGTAGGGGACCTTAAAAACACCTCCTTCCACCCCAGACCCAGACTTTCTCTTTCCCGCATGGCTTGGTCTGACCTTGAGAAACAGATCAGCCCAGCCACCGGTGGGAGTATGGTCACCCAGCAGGCAACAGCTCTTGCCAAAACCTGTCATCGTCAGTCTTCTCACTTATGGGTCAAACGGCAGCCCCTTCTCCTTTCCAGCTGCAGGGGGAATGTCAAGCTCTCTAAATGATCTCCTCAAAGTGGCTTCAGGAGTTAGCAGATAGACAAAAACGGGGAATGGGCCACATCCCTCCAATAACAAGTAGCTCTCACAGCCTTATTTTCACTTCCAGCTTTCTGGATTTTTTCCTGAAAGGTGCTGCATGTGTGGAATTTGTGGGTCTCCATCCTTTCATTTGCAGCTGGTTGGAGAGTGTGCTGTTTTGTGATTCTGGCATAGCGCTTTGCTTTTCCCCAACACTTTCCTGGCAGCTACTCTTTCCTGTACACCCCTCCCCCTGGAGGAATGACAAATCCATACTAGTCACGTAGTTTCAAAGTAAGGATCTTAGACCCTGAACTTCCTGCTCTCAGACTTTCCTGAAAATCCAAGCTGTTTCCTTGGGCAGAAAGCTCATTTTCTTGTTTTCTTCTCTCCACCCTGGCAGCTCTCAGGATCCTACTGGCCTGGAGCCAATGCCTTTGCCACTCTGAATGGAAGCTTCTACTCAAAGAGGACTGCATTAAAACATGAGAGGAAAGGTCGGGGACTATATGGTGTTTATAAGTTTGAACAGTGTTCAAATGGCTCTTTGTGACCCAGGCTAGAAAAAACATCTTGACCTGAACTTGTAAACAAAATGATTGGGCTTCCCCAGCCTCAGGCAGCTTCTGGTCACCTCTGGCCCTTGAAACTGTCCAGCTATACAGAAAGTTTCCCAAAATATAACAGGCTGAACTTAGTCCAGTGAGAACCTTTGCCACTCTTGCCACCATAAGGCATTGGGAGGGCAACAAGGCTAAGATACCCACAAAAGCCCAGAGCCAGCGCAGGCCATAATTTTCACTGTGGATACAACTCTGACATCTTTAAAACCTGATTCATTCTAGGCTGGATGCCTTTGGCCACATAAATTTTCATGCTGCATTAATTTGTCTCAAAAAACTTGAACTTAGGTGGTTAGAAGTGAAACGCTAATTCTTAACCCATCCCCAACCCACAACTCGAGATTTAGTGAGCATGTAAAAGCTTAATCTCTCTGGACTAAAATACGTACTTACATTTTTTGTTTTTAATCAGTGAGAAAAGGGTGTTGGAGAGCTCTCTTGTTCTTGATGTAAATAAACTTCAGAATGAATATGTCTTTAACAGTGGAAGAGATTTCTTCTCTGAGAACCAGCTGTAAGCAAATGTTTGTTCAATGGGAAGCCCAGAATTGCTTGTTCTTCCCAAATGGGAGAAGTGACCTGAGGGGGAGGGGCCAGACATGCAAGTACCTGATGAGCCAAATGGCGAACAGGACTCAGGGGCTTCTTCCACTTCCAACTTTTAAAATATAGCATCCCACGTCATGTACTTTGACTTTTAACTGAAACTCTTGAGTGTTGCTCCTTTTCATTTTGGGTTCAGGTGAATTCAATCCAGATGGGAAAACTGAATTCATACCCACTCTAGTTTATATAATTGCATTCTAAAAAACTGCAATTCAGGAACCTTCTGATCACCCAATACTTGGCACAGGTATATTTTCGCAGGGAGAGTGATAGCGCGGAGCCAGCCCAGGGTTAGGTCCCGATGCTTTTCTCGCTCCCTTCCTTCTTCCTTTCCTTCCCCTGTCACCCTCTTTCTGTCTTTCTCCTCTGTCCTTCCTTCCCTGGTTTTGCTTCAGTTCAGTTTGCAAAAAGATCATTCCACTAATATTCGCAGAATGAAGTAACTCTGCCTTCTTTTTCTAGGTAGGAAAAATGATCTTCTGAGGAGCACTTTGTAAAACTTAAGTTCTGTGACTGTAGGAAACTTGTGTTCCTGACATAGTTCTGTGAATAGCAAGTTCCTAGTTACCTAATCCTGTTTTCTCTATATAGTTTTGGAGGGTGGACAGATGAACACAAATACATGCATATATGTGAATATGCACTTTTGTGTAATAAGGACAATATATTTATCTACAAGAAGAGAGAGGGCGCTTGTTTGCCATTACTGAGCAAGAAGTTATCAGTGCCTAATGAGCAAATACAGTTCCCTCCAGCTCCAGAACCACACAGGAAAAACCAGAATACAATAAAAGTGCATTAATACTATTTTCTTCACAAAGAACTTGTGAAAATAATACACTCGACATAAACGTGCCCTCAATTCCCTCTGAGAGTTACATCGCCAGAAGCATGTAGGAACTGTAGAGAGGTGCACACAGAAGTAGCTCACTATAGCTTGTGAGAAAATGACATCCATCAAAGCTCAAGAGCACACGGAAAAGGAGCACCAGTGACACCTATTTTTTTTTTTTTTTACTGTCTCCTTAATATTAAGAGAAGACTCCATTTTCCTGTATCCGTATCTGCATGAAGACCTCCAGTATAAAGTCAATCAGTTCTTCTAGGCAAAGGAGATAGGAAACCTAGTCAGATGTTGCTCTAATACTCACTTTCCAAGGGTGGAACTTGGTGGCTGAGGAAGGGAACTGTCAAGGAGGAGGAACTCTGAAATCTGAAGGATGCAGCCAGCTCAAAACACTGGCCTTCAAAGTCCTGTAGGCTTTGTCTTAGGTTCTTATGGCTGACATAACAAATTACCACACACACAAACTTATTCTCACATGGTTCAGAAGGCTGGAAACACCAATTTAAAGGTGTTAGCTGGGTAGCGCTCTCTCCAGCAGCCATAGGGGAGACTCCATTCCTGTTTGCGTCCTTCCAATATCTGCTCCTGTCTCCATACGCCCTTCGGCTCTGTGTGTTTTCTCTCTTCTTCTGTGTCAGATCTCTCTGCCTTCTTAGAATGACACATGATGAGATTTAGTGTCCACCCTGATAATGCAGGATGGTGTCCCCCTGAGATCTTGATTACATCTGCAAAGACCCTTTTCTCTAAATAAGGTGAACATTCATAGGTATTGCATGTCAGAGTGTGGATCTATGATATCACTTAGGTACCACCTTTCAACATACAACAGGTCCCACAGCATAGAGGTGAGTCCATGGGAGAAGTCAGGGAATGTCAGGAAGGAGGTGGTCATTCAAGAGGAAGAATGTGGAAGCAGAGAAAAAGGAATCTCTGGTGCTCAGCGAGGAACCTAGTAGTCAACACTAATCATTTCCAGCTTGAGTCGTCGAAGATGACCACTGCCAAGCCCAGGTATTGAGCTTAGGTTAGAGACTTCCAGTCTCTGTCAAGATGGTTTCAGAGATCAGTGTTTGAGGATGTCTGGGGGAGTACATATTAGACCCAGGCTTAAATAAAACCAAGAAAGAAGTGGTGGTAGCTGACTCTGATAGACAAACCTGGGATTGGCCAAGACCCAGGAGCTTGTGCTGGATCTATCCAGATGGCAGTCACCCTGGCAGGGATGGGGCTCAGTATCTGGGGCAGTGGGAAGGGGCAGACTGACTCTGCAAACTAGGAGAAGGGGTCCTTTGCCCTACTCATGTACGCTGCCCATTTCACTCTCTCTTGGGATTTGGAGACATTTGATTTTGGACTGTTTCCTGTAGATCTTCTCGTGATCAGCTGTTGCAAGAGGACTATTTGCTTGACAGGCCCAGAGGACTCCCACACATAAACCATCCCCTTAAATTTTGATCAGCTACCTGGATGTCTAACCTGGGCCCTAGGCTGTTCTTGCTAGCACTCTGGCTAATTAGTGAAGCATGCCCTTCCTCCATGAAGCTATTTTTAGCCCAGCATTCCAAGGTTTGACCAACAGGGTCCAAGCCAGGACCAGGGTATTGCAGATCAGGTTTGAGGTTAGCTGTCTCCCACTGATTTGCAGTCTGAAGTTAGCAGGGCAAGGAAAACACATTTGTACAGTGGAAACCATGGTCCTATTGCCTCACAAATGCTCAAATACCATTCAAACATTTCAGGATAGTATTGTCATAAAAATGCATTATCATTATACTGGTTTTCTTCCAGAATGCATATGTACTTATGTGTTTGCATGTAGATTTAAAAGTCATACCCCGCTGTCTTAGTACATTGTATGTCACTGTATTAGAGCACCACAGAGTGGGTAATTTATAAAGAGAAGAAATTTATTCCTCACAGTTCTGGAGGCTGGGAAGTCCCAGGGCATGGGGTTGACAGCTGGCAAGGACCTTCTTGCTGTATCAAAACATGCTCACAGGCATCATATGGCAAAGAAGTGTGAGTACGAGGCAGAGAGTACAAGAAGGCAAGGGCAGAGAGCCAAGAAGACCAAACTCACTTTTACAGCAAAGCCACACCTGTGAAAACTAGCCCTCCTTCAAAGTAATGATATGAACCTACTCAAAAGAACAGAACTCTCACAGTCTAATTACCTCTAAAGTTTTTAACACTGTTATAATAGCAATTAAATTTCAGCTTGAGCTTTGGAGGGGACATTCAGCTCTAGCACCTGCTTATAGCCCAAATGGCTACAGTTGACTTATGGACCCTATACGGCTCCCCAGAAAAAGCAGAATAATCATCATTTAGTAAAGCCAATTCCACACAAGGAGTATAAATATTATGTACTGCAAATATGTACTAATAAAAAATAAATTAAAATGAATAAATAATGATTAAAAAAGAAAAGGCAACAGGTCTTGTTATTTGGCCATTCTGATTGTGCTTCCCATGTTGCAGCCCTCTTTGAACAGATGAGTACCTGTTGACTTCTGAAAGTTAGTAGTTTGTTTAGTTCCTTGAGAGAAATAACTACAAAATATAATGTGGCTACATCACAACGGTGATGGGGATGTTAGATGTAGGATGTAGTCAGACTCTGTCCAGAGCCTGATGGTCCCACAGCAAATTTCCAGTGACCCACCACAACATACTTGAAGGTTTCCTTCTACCCAGCTTCAACCCTATGACTCCATAACTGACCTCTCTCCTGGCACCCTTACTTACCATGACCCAATAGTGGTTTAAGGGTCAAGGTCATCCTATGCAGAGGTTATAGTCAATTTAAAAGTCATCAACCTACCCAAGTACCAGAAATCACTAGTATTGTCTATTTGAAGTAATGCTTCAAGAAGAGTTATTAAATAAAGAGCAAATGTTAGAATACTATCACTTTTTAACACAGGAAAAGGATCTGACCTGTTAAAGTTTGATAATGTATAAGGGAGGATAGAGAGAAAGGAAATTAACTGGAAAAACATCTCAGAGTCTAAACAGGATGACAGGACCCATTGAAGATCTATAGGCTGCCAGGATTTTCAGAAGGGCAATTTACTGAACCTCTCTAAATTTCAGTTATCTTACCCACAAATAAAGATCTTTGCACCAATACATAAAATAATGTAACATATTTGCCATTATGTCTGGTTTAAAAGAACTGAAAAATGTTATCTGAGGTATTATGGTTGAAGTTATACTACTACTAATAACAGCAATGGTAATCTTTCTAATAGTAGTAATGACAGTGACAGTAAACTCTGCCTTCGGAAGGGTTGGGTTGAAAGGAACTGCTATGGTTTGGGTATGAGATGTTCCCCAAAAGGCTCATAGTGTTGAAGGCTTCGTTGTTGATGGGCTTCTAGGAAGTCTTAGATCATCATGGTTCTAATTTCATCAGCGGACCAACCCACTGCTGAGATCTGTCTGATGCCACTAAAGGGAGGGGATGGAAACAGGGAGCGGGCATCAGTGAAGGGAGCAGGTCATGAGCAGTTCACCTTGGGGACTATCTCTTGTTCCTGGTCCTTTACTCCTGGACTCTTTCAGTCTTTCTCTCTGCTATCCAGCTGTCACATTGGCAGCCTTCCTCCACCTCACACTTCCACCTTGCTGCTTCTGCTTCATCCTAGGCCTGGAAATAGCAGGGTCCAGTGAGAAGAGATGGAACCCTCTGAAAGTATGGGCAAATTAAACTTTTCCTCTTGTAAGCTATCCACATCAGATATGTTGTCCCAGAGGTAGAAAGTGAACTAACGCAATTTACCATGTGTTCCACTGTGATATGGGATCAGTCTTGATTTTGCCCTCAAGTCCAAGGTCATTAAATGAGATGGTAGAGAATTAAATGAGAAACACAGGCAGAATCTCAATATCTATCTTTAGCATGTCATAACATTGCACGGTGTTAGCTAAAGGGAAACATCCTGGCAGCATGATTTTAGAGTCAAACACAAAGGGACATGAACCTTGACTCTGTCACTGGATGGTGTATCACTTAGCAAAGTTACCAGGTTTCTCCAAGTCTTCATATCCTTATGTGTGAAGTAGGAATAATCACAACTATAAGAAGATTATAAAAATAACAAACTCATGGCATAGGTAATGTACCTAACACCCTCCAAATACATCCCCCTCCCTTCAGTTTTGTACTAGGGTCAGCAGACTGCCAAAATGAGAAGTCCATCTGGATGGGTGAGCAGCATCGGAGTAAGTATGGTGAGCTCTTTGTTAAGTTCTTTGTTAAGAGAAAGAGGATGTCCCCAGCTTTCTCACACCCTCCTCCTCCTGGAGGAGCTGAAGGACTGCACCGTTGGGTTGCTAAATGTTAGCACTTGCACCCACATTTAGTTACAGCATGTAGTGGAATCATTACCAATTCACTGTACAATGCTATCATGAAAGCTACCCAGTCAAAAAGAGCACAAACAGAGGCTTTAATGGAAATTTAACTGGAAACATTCTCATTTTGTACCCTCACATAAATGAAATCTCAGTACAGTCTTTGTGCCACAAAATTGGTGACAAATTTTCAGAATGCTATAAATCTAATGGCTACAAATATCTTTCCATCATCCCTGCAAGGTGGTTATTATTTGATTTGAATTATGTAGAAGCTATGTCATTCATGATCTCATAACAAGTTTAGGAAGCCTTCTGCATTGTAAATGCCATTCTGCTTGATGAGAATATAATTACATAGAAAATCCACAATCACAAAATCATCTTATTTCTATTCTCAACATTATTGTTTCAATGTCTGCATTATTTCTTTTTCTAAATTCAGAGAATTCATTTCCTTTCCATGCATTACCCTGACAGTCCCAAGACTTTGTCTTCTTTAGGTGTTTTGAAGTAAAAGTAATATGAATTTTGACATTTTTAAGTACACTTTCAAAATACTCTCCTGATTTTTATAACTATTCCTGACACTAATATGCAGTTTTATGTCATTAGTTACTTAAATGTTTTCTATAATCATGTAAATTATGTTGACACTTTCTGGTAGGATGCTTACACTTTACTGTTTTGTCATTTGCAAAATTTGGAAATACACCAGATAACCATCTTCAATCATTTTCAAATTAAACGGCTGTTAAAGGGTTCCTGCTGGCTGGTGCTTTCTTTGCCTGTAACATTGAGTCCACTGTTGGGCTGGGAGCCTCTTAAGTACACCCTCCTCCTTCCCCCACAGACTTTGTTCTCTGGAAATTTCATTTATTTATATTTTGCTCTTAATTATGAGCAAGTTAAGGTCACCAGCTTAATGGAGCTCATGGTCAGAGAGAGGGGGATGTCATTAGGTACAGATCTACAGATTAATACAACAAAACATAAAGGACAGGTGTTCTAGCGACATGATAATAATCAGTTGACATGAGAAAGGAGTGACTAGCTGCCCAGAGGAGCCAAATGAAGCCCCTCACAAGAAAAGTGATCTCTAGTCTCAGTCTTGAGATTTCTGTAGGAGTTGAGAAGACAAATCTTCTGGGCAGATCCACAGATAGAGGCATGGCCAGGAGAATGAGGATGTGAAGATGTCTAAGCTGTAATACACAGGAACCCAAGCACTGGCCAACAGTACTGCAGAGCAAGGGAGCACAGGAAATCACTTGGAAAAGCCTTCGAAGGTATAGCAGGGCCGAAGAAAGTGAGATACAACTGCTTTTATTGTGTGCAGCAAATGATAGGGTCGAACTTCTCAGAAGATAACCACCCTGATATGGAGGACAAACAGATGCGTGTCTTCTCTTCTAGAAGTAGCCTAGGATAATAAATCCTTTCAAAATCTCAGGAAGGAAAACAGTCTCCCCTCATCCAATCATGCTTAATTCAAACAGATACGCCTTCGGTTGTTGCTGAATGGCCCACAAAATTATGAGAAAGATGAATACAGTACACTGAGGAATTTTCAGAGACATTTGAAAAAACATTGTGATATATATGGTAGCACCCCACTTGCCAGTCCAGAGCCCCAAGAAAAGCTGTGGGCCATCACACCTCTGCCATGCTGATGCACAGTGACAAGGTCCTGACAAATACCCCTACATTCATGAGTGGGGACATGATACAGTATGTCCCGGCCACATCACTACAAAGCAAACTGGATCACCATATTTTGTGTGGCTTCATGTTCACTACCTCTTGGCCAGGGCTTCATGTGAACAAACTCTCTGGCACACCTCTGGAGACCCAAACATGGGGCATGGCCCATCAAACTGCTGCCGCATCCACGTTTTAGGGCAAGCATGATCCATCTTACCCCAGGCCACGTCAAAGTACTGAGCTCCATAAAAGTAGTTCTTAACCCCACTACTGCCTGGGTTCCAGAAATAGCCACAAAAATGTGGTGGTGGTAGTGGTTGTCATGGGATGAAGGAAGGTATCTGACTCAAATTTTAGTAGGGTCATAATAATAAAGAAATGGATTAATTAACAGATGATTGAACACGTACACAAGTGTATAATAAATCATGAGATTGATGAAAGTGTAAACAAAAACTTACACATAAGGGAGAAGAAAATATAAGAAACAGTTTTTAAAACAGAAAGAAAAAATAAAAAGACAAATCAGGGAAAGCAATAACATAAAAAGGGAAACACTAAATTTTATATATATATATATCTTCTTCAATAAGCTGCTTATCTCATGTGCTTTTGAATATTCTTGAAAAGTAAATATAGATGGAAAAAAATCTATCTATCTGAGTCCCTAGAGACGGTATCTTCTCTTTTTCACTCTTTTCAAACTATTTGCCTAAGAGTTAGGGTTTTATCTTGGAGAAACTTGACCCAGGCGATGAGGCATTATCTACTATTCTAAAGGTATCTGTCTGTATTTCATGGCTTCCCCCTGGAAATGGAGGTGCAGAGAGTCACATTTTCTAAATTTTAAAGAAACAAAGTGTAGGAAATTTGTTGTAAGTGAAAGTCTTCAACACTTTTTTGACTGTGAGCTTTACCAGACACTCCACAAAGCTAGATTTGCTCACTTAGACCACCATCCTAATTACCGTGGTTCAGGAGACAGCTCTCTCATGGAAACTAAGATGCTTCAGACAAAGCTGGAAGGTCAAGTGCACTTAGAATGGGCTTTGTATATCCTCCTGCAGCAGAGATGGAAACCACTGGATACTTCCTGCAGCTGCACAGGCCCCCAAGGAGGCCTGCAATTGGCATGGGGGCCAACCCATTCATCAGCAGCACACAGGGGCAATCATTAGGTTAAATAGCACTTACTTCTCTTTAAGACACAATATGAACAATCCCCCTGCTCAGCTCTAGGAACACACGAGTGTATAGAGGAACAAAGGAAGAGCCCACAGCCAAATACCACTGGGAACAAAATGAGGCCATAATGCTCACATCCCCTCAGTGTGGGTACACAGGGGCGGCCCTCTAATCACACACCAAAGAGCCAACCTGGTGCTGATAGGCCACCCAACTGTATCCAACAAGAGCCACTACATACTCAGAAAGCTGTGAACATACTAAGGCCCTTATTTGCAGCCCATGGTGTACTTTTTATAAACCAGGAAGCAAATATGGAATAATATTATTCCAGTAGGGAAACAGATTTCTGTTCCCATGTTCTAACTGAAGAAAACATATGAAAGAACTATTGATTCTAAAGATTTAGAAAATTAACAGGTACACGAGAACTTCAAATAGAGCTCAGAGCAGGATCGTAGGAAAGATGGTAGGTTTCAAATGGGTTTCTTACCTTTTTGTCACTCAGGCCAGAAACCTGGTCCACATACTCTTCTTGGATCATGAAGGCAGCTAAGTTGGCAGTGTAGCTGGCCAGGAAAATGACAGCAAAGAAGGCCCACACCGACACCATGATCTTGGACGTGGTCCCCTTTGGGTTCTGCACAGGTACGGAGTTGTTAAACACCAGACCCCAGAGTAACCAAATAGCTTTGCCGATGGTGAAAGACGGGCCGCCTGGCTCTGGCATAACAGAAAGATGAGGACACAAAGGAAAGCCAGAGTTACTGGTTCTCGTCAGACCTAGAAGTGCCTAGAGCTGGGAATTCCCTGCTCAGAGCAGAAGAGACTAAGCCCCTCCATAGACAATTTTATAATGTGAGAGTCTGTACCTCTCCTCTGCTGGGAGACTCAGAATGACAAGAGAGTTCCTTTGAAGAAAACCAGAGTCTTGGGGGGGGTGTGAAATCTTTCTCCAAACAACAGTTATCTGGTTGTCATATATAAGACCATCAAGATTACATGAAAGTTGAACAGCAATGGCCAACTATAGCATTATGATCACAATTAGGCCACCATTATCATTTTTCCAAACGTTTGTGCTTGTGTCTACCAAGGAAGCATTTCAATGTGCAACACATCAGCAAGAATAGTGTCAATCTTCTCTGTCATTGTCAGAAACCCCCTTGGGGCCTATTTGTACTGATGCTAGATGCTCTCAATGCTCTTTTTGCTAGTTCTTCTCCAGCTTCTAGAATTCAGCCCTCAGTGTTTCAAAGGCAACCTGACTCCCTCCCTACCCTGTTTCAAGGTCAGCACTTTTCAACACTGTAGTAGTAGCTTCTATTTAAAGATGATCGGAAGCCCAGCGACAAAATCACGGACGCCTGACCCAGGTACATAGATCTGAGGGCAGGAAGTAGCAGTTCTTGATTTGACTTTCCTCCACTGTTACATAGCATCAGGGCTTCTGCACACTGATGCATCATGACTTATTGCTATCTCTTCTGGGTCAAAGTAAAATCTTGCCTGTCGCCTGATTCTTCCGAAGCCCCTCTGCCGCAGAAACAACCATCTGCTTGCACAATTTTACAATGTATTAACACAGGTCTTGGGATGTTTGCTGTGATCCTGACAGCATCTGCTCAGCCAACAAAATCATCAGGGACTACACATGTCGAACTTGATATCTAACTGTACACACACATCTGTGCATATGGATCTTATTTCACGCAACAGATGTGTAACTAAAAATTGTTTATAAATTGAAGTTTTGTAAAAGACAAAACGTTCTAGTGGGAGTTGATATTTAAAATGGCATTGTGTGGAATTCCTCTGTGAAGATAAGCATTCTGTGATACTGGAACGGTAGATGCTTTCTCTGGGTTGTGTAAATCTGGATTTTTCACTGCCTAGAACTTTTTTAAAAGTAAAAGGATGCTGCACACTTAATTCCTTGACATTTTTCACTTTTGTATACACTCACATGAGTCCCAGCAGTTTCACTTTGTACAGAGGCCCTCAGTCTGGGCTAGAGATCATGGTTTCTGGATGACTCTTTAGCACATATGCAAAGCCACTAACTATACTGTATTTCAGGGACGTTAACAATTCCACCACGGAACACACAAACCAAATAAAAAGCTTGGAAGTTGATCAGTGAAGTGAGTTCCCCCAGCCTGGACTGTGAATTCAACGGAAGCATGAGGGGAACTTTTACAAATATTGCTGCCTGGTACCTACCAGGCAGAAGTTCTTATTAAATTGCTATGTGGTTGGGCTGGTTATTCTAATGTGAAATCAAGATAGGGAGCCACTATTTTGAAATATACAGTAGTCTAAGCTCCCCCCTAAATTTAGTGAATCAGAAAACAAAGTCCTAGCACTTTTGTCTTTTAAGGCGATTCTTATTAGGAGCCAGGGTTCAGAATTTTTCCTCTTGGCATTACAATTCCAGGATAACTCCCCTCTGGAAGCAGAAGACTTGGAGGAAGGAGAAATTTCTTAATCCTGGGGTTTGCAGGAAGTTTTGGAGGAGCTACACACAGGGATCTCATGCTCCTCTTCAGAAATCTAGTGAATGTTTCAAAAGTGTCAGAAATGTTTCAAACACGAAGACAACGCTCACACCTCCGGACCAATCTACCAAGGAACTGGATATCCTATAAAAGCTGTGGGTGACAATTGGTCTCCTCATCCATTTTATTCTAAGTACCGGACACAGCAAGGAAGCTGAGCCAGGCACATATATACTTTGGAAAGCTGGTACCTCAGTAGAAGTCTTTTAGCTGAAGGGAGCTCTGCTAGCCATAGCCACTCGCATATTCCCCGGAGCAACCCATCTTTCCTCAGTCTTAACGTATGTACAGTCTGCCTTGTGAGTCACATCTGTTCCAACAAACAACTTCCCTTAGCCTAAGGGTACACAGATAGCTTCCTGTGACATGCTTACACTACCCATCTTCACTCTCCAGCTTTCCTCTCATTTACTTGGGGGCGGGACTTGATTTAGGGCTGGCAGGGACCAAGAGGGAATATGGAAGTCCAAACTGATAGGTGCATAAGGGATTACTTTTTCCAGAAATGAGTAAATTATACAGGATGCATATAAAAAATGAAAGGCACAGAGATGTAGAGTGATGAATTAGAATACATGCGGAAATTCAGTGGTTCCAGCTGGCCTTACCTCTGCCATCAGCGAGGCACCTGTTATAACCCACAGGGCTGAAATATTCAAAGACAAAGACAGCCACAGCTGAGACGATGAGCAGCATCACGAACATCATGACCCATACGTCAGCACTGAATGGCTCTGAGAAGGAAAAGAAAACCCAGCCGGGGTCAGAGCAGAGGGCAGATGCTCATTCTCTCACGTGTTCATTTGCTCATGCAAACACAAATTTGGGGAAAAACAAGGAACAAGGCCTTTGGTGAGTCAGGGGCTCGGTTAAAGAGAAATAAGATGTAGCTGAGCAAGCCATTCCCCAGACAGTCATGTTGAGGTTGTTTATCTTTCGAACACGCGAAGAAGATAACTGCTTGCTTGTGAGCCTTCTGAGCTTTTCACAGACAGTTTCTGCAGCTTCTGGGCCCATATCTTGGTATTTGAGTAAAAGACACAATTGGAGGAAGTGCTAGATACGATGCAAGTGAATCGCCCTACATTGGCTTGGTTTATGTTTTCATTTCTATGGGCACACCACATAGTGGAGACCCCCAAAACCCTTCACCATTGCTACTGAAGCCTGCAATCCAATTAATTCTTAATGGATCAGAGTTGAGTTGGTTCCACAACAATTATGAATAACCACTCCTACTTACTTCTCTTGAATTTTCCAGCCTAGATTTTCCTTGCAATCCACTTTGATTTGGCATATTTCTTACACATTATTGGGATATAAGAATATAAGTCAAAGTTAAAAATCTATGGGGGCTGGGGATATATGTAGCTCAGGGACACAAGTGCCCACCTCGCAGGTGCAAGGTCCTGAGTTCAATCCTCAGTACCACAAAACAACAACAAAAGTTAAAAATATATTTATGTTGAAAATTAGTATCTACATCAGTAGGAATTAAACAGGTTACAAAGGAATATGCATAAGTAGAGATTCACAAAATAATTATAATTGTTACTTCTCCTATTACTAGGTGATAGGGTTGGTAGAACAAGACCAGGCAAGATAGGAAGCATATGATACATATTTCTTTAATATCTGTAATCATTTTTGCTGATTCCCTTCCAGTTTAATAACTCTATCTGGCTTGGAGGGGCCCAGAACAACACTGTATTCTAGAAGCCATCTCTCTGAAGGCCGTACACAGAGGGATAATCGCTACTCTGTCCCATGGTGCAGTGCTCCTCCAATTGTACTTCAAAATAGTCCTAGCCTTTTCAGCTGTCACACTGTAAAACACTCATAACTAAGTGAATTAACATGCTCTTTTCCCTGTCTTCCACATTATTAATAAAGATGAAATTGAGAGAGGGGAAGAACTGGCTGCAAATTAGAAAATAGATTTCTTACTCTGAAACCTACTTTACTATTGAACTTCCAAAGGAGTTATAAAAGCTTGGTCACTTAATCAGTTTAGAAAGAACCTTAATAAAGCTCCAGAGCTGAACACATCAACTGTGAAATACAAAACCCTCCAATGGCAGCCAGAGAGTTAAGCATAGATGGTATAATTCAAAGCTTCCCTATGGTGCTTTTGAGAAATCTCCTCCATCTTTGACTCTAATTGATTGAAGCCTTACCTCAATTTCACGTTTTCTAAGATGGGAATAGCTGAGAAAAAGCATCACGTTCAGGTCACTCTCTTCCCCCATTAAGTTCAGAGCAACACAAAAAGATAATAAATACCTGTACGGGTCTTCTTAATTTACAAAGCTTTATTTCATCACACATTGTTAACTACAATGAGCCTTTTATTATGGGTTACCATACCTACTTAAGAGGAGTAAACTAAGGTTGAGCTCAAAGTCCTTCTTAGTTCATACTCAGAAAGTGGCAGCGGGAGGGTATGAACTGAGCCTGCTCTGCGCATTGTATTAGGTTGCACTGATAACTGCCCACCCCATTCAGATTCTTTAGGATGTGGTATTCATTAGGAATGGAATTCTGGGGTGACCAACTGTGGTCTAGAGAACAGGCTCTGAAGGCTGCCGTAACTGGACTTTAGCTTAGATCTGTTTTTCCTAAATCCTACAGTGGATATAACAATAGTATCAGTGAGTTAACAATATTGAAGCCATGCACAATAATGGCTGACACATCACATATTAGGTGTTCAATAAACACTGGATTTTCTTGTCCTTGTGACTAACGACTCCTCCAACATACTCTGCCTAGCCTTTCTGTCATTTCTCACCAGCTCTTCCGGTTTAGAAGTTATAGTTAATGATAAACTGACAAGAGTTAGAATTACAATATGCTTTGTATCTTTCAATGTTCCAATCATCCTTATAAAGGAAAAGTTCAGATAAATTGCACCCAGCAGCTATGAGGATTAATGTGTACAGTGTGTACTGTCTAACAACATTTCACACAAGGTTGGCAGAACCAGAATTTCTTTCACTATGAATGAAAAAATTAGCTAAGAAACTTGAGTAAAATTATAATTTATAGGAAAATTCTATGGGAACCTATAATTCCATTTAGTGGTACATTAATTTAATTAATTCCTCAGGAGGTGAGTTTAAAGAAATATTAGTTGCTGTCTATTCCAATATCTTCATATATTTGAAGATGTTGACATGTCTTAGAGTGATTATGACTTGTCCAAGGGCTTAGAGCTTGTTTATGACCAAACCAGGCTTCCTGTCTCCTGGCCAAATGTTCTATTGTCAAGGTGACACTTTATTTTCCACCCCTTGCTCCACAGCCCCTACAAAAAATACGAGGTATGAGCTCACAGAAGCCCTCATGTAATTGAAATCTTGGCTTTCTCTCACCCAGTCTTACATCCTATCTAAGGCTTTTGACATGTAAGTGATACTGGGATCTGGGGAAGTAGAGGCTGGAGTGGGAGGAAGCCTCAGATCAGCTCTGGCTGGCAATGTCTCAGAAATCCATGTGAAAACAAGAAATCTATTTTGGTAGTCCTAGGATCCCTTCTTGAAGATAATTTAAAATAAATAAGAATGTTAGTGACATCTAGAATTGAACATTATTAGAAGAAGAAGCAGTCTCAGGATCAGTGAGTTAAAGTGGCCTCTTCTTTGGATGAGGAAACTGAGCCCCAAAATAAAGCAAATTTGCTTAAGGTCAAATCATGCCTAAGAGACAAGAAGGGCACTGCAGGTGTCCACCAGGGTTTTCTTAAAAGGCATTGTGCTTTCTTGTTTTCCTGAGTGTTCTTGAGCTTTCATGTTTGAGACTAATCAATTCTAAAGTCCCCAAATAAAGTCCCCAGCACCTGGCAAGCCTCATGGCTGAAAAAGCCTGGCTACGTGCTTCTGCAATAGCCCCATAGCCATCCCCTTGTCTGTACATCCATGTCTTCCCACTAGCACATGCATCATTTACCTAAGAAGGCAGAAGGTGAGACAGTCCCATTGCTGCGTGACACCATGACACTGATGCCAGTCTCTATGAAGGGTACAGAGAAGTCGACCACCTCTGACCGCTCCTCATTAATAGTGAGTGATCCCACCGCCATGTAGGCTCTCTTCATGACCACCTGGAGAGGAAGGTGCAGAGCTCCAATTACAACCCAGAAAGGCAGGGGCCATCATGAGGAAAACACACACGGCCTAGCAGGAACTCGCTGTAGAGTTGGAACAGTACCTTCTCTTTACTATTTTATTGTTTTGGAAATACATGAAATGAACATTTCAAGAAATATATAAGTGAAGCAAAATAAAAGAGAAATGGGAATGGTCCTTACTGACACTCACCTCTCCAATCATACCATTCCAGGTTCCATTGATCTTCTTCCCGTGCTTGCCATTGGTCACCAGGTAAAGGTCATAGGTGAACTTCACAGATTTAGAAATTTTCTTAAGGATGTCTATGCAGAACCCCTTGCAGCATTTTTTGATGTAGCCTGGCTCCTCATCTGTTTTATTCCTAGCCATATAAAGGAAGGGGAAAAAAGCAAAGCTTTGTACAAGAAACAAAATATTACTCTTGGTCATTGAACCCCCAATACCAAAACAGCCTCCACCTACACACCAAACCCAATAAACCAGACCCATATCCACAGAATTCTCATTACACTGAGCTACATTTGCTAGCAAATTTTAATGTTCCATTGAAGTATAACACACATGGGGAAAGGGTGTATATCCTAAAGGTTCAGGTCACTGAGCTGTCACACGCTGAATTTTCACACTGTAACCTTTTAACTGGTACCTCAACTCTGGTACAAAAAAACTTCTAGCACCTAATAGGCCTCTCATTCTTCATTCCAGATACTTCCTGCTCTTAATAAAGAGAATGATTACCCTGGCTCCTGAGAACATAGATAAGTCTGATCTATTTCCAAACATGGTTCTAAATCTCAAAGTTTGGGGACATACTGGTCCAAGGAGACACATTTTAGCACTAAAAGTGAATTTAAACCTCTGTGAACCTGAGGTTCCACTCACTGAGGCAAGGCAAGGCCAAAGGAGTGCTATCCAGGTGGTTAGCAAGCATCTTCCTAGCTTGTGACTTGCACAGAACCAGACACCACACCACAAGGCTGCAAGTGGTTCCACAGCTAAAGTGCAGGTGAAAAGAGCACGGTGCTCAGTTTATTCCGTGAGCCAGGCCCCAGGCTAGCCAGGTGCTAACAGTTGTGTCAAATGCGGCTCTCCCATGCCACCCAGGACCTCGGGGGAAGGTGCTACACGTACTCAGAGATGATGCGTTTCTGGCAAGGGACTGTGTTCCTCATGCAAGTTCCACTCAGAGGGTCCACACTTTCCACGATGACAAACGGTGCTTCCTCCAAGGTCACAATGCTCAGGTGGTCATCCTCCTGCTCCTCCATCTCAGGACACATTCGGGGCCACACATAGTATTTCATCTGCAAGGACTTGTCTTTCCACTTCCCCACCTGCACAGGAACACACAGAAGACTCAGAAACCACTGGCCATGACGTAAGAGCCTTTCACAGCATCATCTGAATGTTTCTAAGAAGCACTTAAATGCAAACAGGTGCAAGCTTTGTACATAATGGAGAGAAGGCTTTTAAAACCATATGTTTGACAGGAGACTATGCTTGCAAATCCAAGAAAACAATACATCTAATCACTTACCCACTTACCAAACATAAATATGGCCCTACTATGTGGTGGGTACCCTGCTAAACTCTGAAGCTCAAAGAAACATATTTTGCCCTTCATAAGGTTCACATCAGGCTGGGTCAAGAAGTCAGAAACGTGAATAAATATTTATAGCACTACATGGTTAGTACCAAACTTGAACTAAGTGCTGTGAGAATGCCTGTTTCCTGTGTTTGATGTGTTTGTCAGGTTGGTTTTCTTTGTTTGTTTGTTTTTTACTTAACCATAATAAAGAATGTGATAGTGAGAACAGAACATAATGTTGGAAAGGTCAACAGAGTGACTGCAGCAAATGAGCTGACCAGACGTGTTCTGGCTTATAACAGAGGTCCAGGGGTGAACTGCGTGAGAGCCAGGTAAGGGTGCACTGAGACACAATGGTAAGTTGGGATGGAAGAATACATACGTGGCTTGTGTGGGGAAGGGAGCACTGGGCTGGTAAGGACTATCGAGTCAGAAAAGCTATGCACCTGCAGCGATCAGACAGGTCTCTTTGTGAGTGGCCACATGTGGCCACACAGACTGTACAGCATATCTCCAAGGAGCACCATTCACATAACTAACATCTATGCTGAGTGTCCCCACGTCACGCACATACCAGCCCTGCTGCCAAGCACGAGGTAAGTCTATGGCTCTGATCAGCTTTTAGAAGAACCATTCGTTCTATTTTTATGATAGAATCTACCAGACGTTAGAAGTTCTCGTTCTCTGCTATTGAGCTTAATGAAGAGAGAATTCATTTTAATTTTCTGTGACTGAGGACCTCTGTCATCAAAATAAAGCATGCTCCATATGGTAAGGCAAAAGAGAACAGGTGAGTATTACAAAGCCACTTAGTTGACTTAACTACAGAAATCAATAGGAAGCAATAAACTGGCAGCACTTCACACACTTTTAAGTGAATATTCCGTATTGATGCAAAATTCAAACTCTTTTCTTGGCGCTGTTTCCCCTTTTGGCTGCATTTGGGTTTCTGCCCGGTGTCACCTCAGATGTAGCACATGTCTCCCCCTACCTTACCCCATCGCACTGATGACTCCCATCCAAATTAAGCCGGTACGCTCACAGCCTTTGTTTCATTGCCTCACTATGCTATGGGCAGGGATTTAGTGTCCTGGGCTATGTTGTTGGCACCTGTGTGGTTCTTCCCTGGCAATAATTCTGGTTCTGCTTGGTTTTCTCCCGAGTGTGGTATTTGCAAAATAAATAATATTTTGCTTCTTTGTTCAGAAGAATGCATCATACCAAATGTTTGCTCTCCTTTGTATACAACAGATATTCCTCAGCCTATGATAGACTTAAATCTCAATAAATCCACTGTAAGTTGAATATATCATAAGTTGAAAATGCATTTTGTAACCTGTGACCTACAGAATACCATCACTTATCAACACAGTGCACTGTGGAGGATCGGTTGTTTCCTCTTACAATCTTGTATCTGAGTCTGTGGTTCACTGCCACTGCTAGCTCCATGAGAGAGTCTCATACCACATATCACCAGGCCAGGAAAAAATCCAAATGGTTCTGCCGAAAGTGCATTGCTTCTGCACCATCATAGACTCGAAAACTCATGGGTCAAGTAACCCAGTGACTGTCTGTACAGATGTCTTGTCACTGTTAATTTTAATTTTGGTCCAAGTCTGTTTTTCCTCATATTGCTAATACTATTTATTTCTAAAAGGGACAATTTTAAATGGTTCCCAAGATATGTGGAGATAGAAATGTCCTCTGCCAGTGGTTGGAAAAGGTAGAACCTTGGGGCAGAGAGACCCACTTCTGGGGGACATTGAGTCTACTCCATCCCCAAGCAGCTATATTTACTGCCGTGGCCAATATTATGTTATATCCTGCATGTTCAATAATGTGGAAAAGGTTGCAAAGCCCTTATTTACTTTTTGTTTATTTTTCAGTCCTATCAGGTTTCCTCAGTAGTACTTTTTGAGTTTTCCCCTTTAAATTCTAAGATATTTTCTTCTGCCTTCATTACTACCAGCATACCCCAGAGTAGTTCTGCAGCCCACAGTGGAATTATTTCAGGAACCTTCCAACCTCACACAAGGCTCTCTGCAGAGCTTGCCATGGACGTCACTGCCAGGTGGTTTTCTTACAATAAAACTTTGTCACAAAATCTCTGCTCAAAAATTCCAGTAACCTCTCACTGCCCTCAGGATTGTGTCCAAATATCTTATCTAGATTTTCAAGGTCTGTGCACTTTCCCTTCCTATCCTGATGTGATTAAATTCACTCTTTTGAATTATGAATCCCTGCTTCAACTCAGAAAAATAAGTTGTAGATATAGGAGTGAACACTGGGTAATCAGGAGCAGATTGGACAAACTAGCTGCAGCTTCTTTTCCAACAAGCTTACTCTGTCTGTAGGGAAAAGATGCTGCAGACATAACATTTTGGCAGTTTCTTGTGACATCCTTGTGAACAAGATGAACTATAACATAGATTACTTCCTATTTGGATAGATTGGAAAACAGTTAAATCTATATCTAAAAAGAAAACAAAAATTATTTAATGACATGTGCAGGCAACGTATTATATCACTGGTGTAAGAACCCGAGGGTGGGAATATAAACTAAAAGTCATGAAGGAAATCTGTTCAAAAACAGAGAACGGATGGGACGAAGGAAAGGAGAAAAGAAAAAGACAAAAATGTATGTATGTATGTATAGAGGAATATTCACGAATATACATATGTGCAGGAGGGCTAACATG